>JAKSZP010014452.1:0-434802 GCA_022478985.1 Massospora cicadina
TATTAGATCACTTAAATAACTATAAATGAAAACTAAGAAATATTATAGATTCTGTGGATAAAATTTCTTTTAGTAAAGCTAAAGTATTTTATACTTTTAGGGAAAAACAAGAAATAAATGAACAATAAAGAGAATTAATTTGATAATTTGGGTAACGATATTTGATCTTTAATATCCACTTGTAAAGAGGCGTCAGATTTCCAGTTTAGATGCTTAGTCCATTTGAGAAAAACAAGTATCTATGATCTCCTTCTCTTGGTGATTTCCCTTAATCTGGATGTCCAAGAGCCCTAGCTTCTGTCCTCATTTCTGGTTGTGGGCATAAGCATCTTCTCAGTTTATTTGCTTGATTACCAGATTTGGAATTTAGCTTCTTGACATTGGGTTCAAACAATGGTGCTCCTTCGTTCACCTCACAACAGGTTTATGAGTGACTCAAAAATTTGATTGCTTGCCATATTTAGTATATTCAGATAAGAGCCTCAATTTTTCTGTTGGGGTAGCTCAGTTTAATTATTGCTTTTCATATGAGAGTTGAAAATTATTTTGACCCCCAAAGGTATAAAATAGGATAAATTTTATAGTGTTTTGCAGCAACATCGTTGTCTGCATATATTAAATTTTCTGAAGCGACAGGTGGCAATATCTTATGCATGATGTCACTCTGATCGGAGGATAAAGTCATTGCCTTGCCTGCTTTCAGGATTTAAGATAATGAGCGAGTCAAAATCTTTACACCTAAATTGAACCTTAGTAAGTCAAATATCAAGCTTTCACAAACTAAACTGATTCCTGAGGGCATAATGAGAGCTTTAATCAAAAAGCATAATGCACATGATTTTTAACTGAGAAGCCTTCAGGAATTTAACTCCACTTTCTGAACCTTGAAAGGCAGGGCCACATCATTGCAGTCACTAGGATGATAAGAATAATGAGGGCGTCAACCAGGCAGCCAGTCCAGAAGATTGTGAAAGATCCTGATTGTACAGGGCCATGGAGGTTCCCTAGGCACCACTTCCCCACACATCCTATATACTTTGTCATCTTATAAATCAATAAATAAGTTTATTTTGCCCCTTCTTTTGTCTTCATTTACCTATCTGCTAGCTTACAGCTTTAGGCCGTTTTCTTAAGCGTTGGCTACAATCAAGAGAACTGTTACACCAATATAAGTAAGGATCATTACAGAGGGTTTGTAAAAATTTATTGGTCTAGTTATTATCAGCTGATAACCCCTATAAACTTATTACTTGCACATTTTTAGTTCTTGTGCAATTTATGCGCTGTATTGTTGTTGATTCAATCAGTTGATAATTTTATGACAACTATTATCTGCAGTTGAATAAAATTCTTAGATCTCAGCTCAACTCTCAGCTAGTATCTCCTCTTAAACACTTGAGATGTCTCAAAGTAGGGATTTGTTCCCTTGTAATATACAACCCAATCTTTTTCTGAGATTCCCTGGTGACAGTTCCTCCGGTTTAACACACAGTCAGCAGCAAACCCCAATTTGTTTCCTTTTCTTCTCTGGATCCCCTCTCAGACCCTTACTCCTCTCCTTAAAGAGTCTCCCAATTATTGTAAACAGCATTAATATACCTGAGAAAGAATAGAAAAAATAAATTCTGTAAAGTGTATTAATCTAGTATATCTACTGTATACTCTATACTACTGTGTTTTTTATTATAAGTGAATTAAGGGAATTTATAGTGGGGATTCAGTCATCTAATCATCCGTTGACACCTCTTTGATGAAATGGCACCCATTGCCATTTATGCACTAATCCTCATTTCAGCAGTTATTTTTCTTCATCCTGCTAGGATTCCATAGTTGGACATCCTCAAAACCTAAAACGGAAAGAGTCAGAAAACGTGTACTTAATATTTTCCTCTTGATCCAAGTGAACCAACCATATTTGGCAAGCGAACTGCTTAGGTAATATACATGCTACCCATTTAGGCAGGTCACAAACCAACTGGTCGATCTGCTAGTTGCAGGTGGCGTCACTCGCCTCACAACTTACTACTTACATTCCCAATCAGTCAGTTGTAAAACCTGACCGATCCCAATTGATACACCTGATAGTTAATTACTATCAGATGCCCCTATTTTGTTGGCAACTCTGCCTGTCAAGATCTTAAGTATTCGTCCATATTACTCCCTGATGGATCCAACCAGGAAAATATCCTAAAATCCCCTGAACATAGATAATCTGAAATCAGGGTCAACCAATTTCTAATTTACCTCGCATTAGGGAATTATCCCTTAGAAATTCCTGATAATCTAGCAGGCTGGGAATATGGGCAAGTTTTCAACACATCCCCCCTCTTGCCTAGATTTCCAGCGAGAAAAGGACTGGGGTAGAAGAACACCACTTTTGACACTTGGTCAAATACTTCACCTACTCAAGAAGAGTACAATAATCAATATTCAACGCTGCTCAGGACGACCTTCGCCATACAGCTCTCTTACTCTTCCTCCTCACTACCACCTACTTAGAGCGCAGTCCCCATGATCTACTGTTGTGCCAGGATGATTGATTTACTTATTATGATATTAGTCCCAGGATTCAGTTTTTCCCATCAGGGCATATGACTCGCTGTCATATTCAGGATTCTTGGTCTGGCGTTCTCATTTTACTGATTTTCTCCTCATCCTAGATAGGAGACTATTGCCATCAATGTTCATTTTGTGGCCTAATTAAGAATGCCTATTTATGTTTGCCTTGTTATCTTATTCTCATAACCTCTGCTCCTATATCATTCTTAATTCTTCTCTAGAGAGCTCATCCCATTATCTTGAGATTAATTTCTTTATAATTGGAGCTTGATGGATTGTAGAGCGCATGATGTTGACTTCCGTTTAACTCTGATATCCCCCCTCTCATCCAGCTCATATGTTGATTTATGAGTCGTGGTAACAATAGCTACTCAACATTTGTCTGATCAAGATCTTCAGCTCTTCCAGCAGATGAGCTAAGATGCGCATTGGAACCTCTTCTATGGTCCTTCCAGGAATCATACGCCTAGTATGGCACCAGCGGCTAGTCCTTTCATGAAATTACCAGAAACATTAACCACCCTTTAGAAACCAGTCTAGCAATCATTCCAAATGACTTGCGGCCAATTCTCCCTTTTTCATTGATTCCAGAGTTGGATTTTAAAACTCTCCTGGATTCAGCATATTTCACAGATGCGCCAAACATCATAGTGGATTCTCCCAAAATTACGCCCTTCGCTCTTGGTCGCTCCTTTTTTGCTGGGTCAGGCTTTCTTCCTGAGTTCCTCTTCTGACTCAGACAATACTACAAAACCGCTGTTTTGGCTACCAAGCTCACCATTGGTAACAGTATTCATTTTGAACTTCACTACGCAGAGTTGAGGACCCAAGTCACCAAGGCTTTATCCCTAGCGTTAAATCCTTCTGACCTTGAGAACATCCTAGATTGGTATACCACCACTTATGCTCTTCGCTTTTCTGGCCAAGCTTTCTGAAGTTGGACACCAAGGTTTCCAGCCTCTCCTGGGTTCCATTGCTCTTTCTGCTTCAGCTTCTGAGAAGCTCATGTCATTGCTTGCAGGATGCCATTTGCTCCTTGCATGACTATAATGTTTAGGCGCTTCCCATTGGTATCTTCCACTGATGGCTTTAATAAGGGCATAATTTGGCAACCACCATCCATTATCCCTTATTTGTTTCCATCCCATATGTTCAGTGTCCTTGATGAAGCCTGTTGGCAGGTGCTCAAGTCTAATCTTCTAGCTCTGGTACCATATTGGGTTTACTCAAGGTTTATTTGCTGGCTGCCTCTTTCTATACTGTTGCTTCCCTCCCCACTCCAGGGTTTTGCAATTGGATTATTCTGACATCTCAGTCTCCCTTCCCCTAGTCGCTTTCTTTCAGAGATCTGCATCCACTCAAAGAACTTGGTTTTGTGTAGGTCTAGCCCTCGCTAGCATCCGATCTCACATGGATTTTGACAGGTTATTCATTCCTACTTTGATCCATCCTCCCTCCCCAAGAGGCGACATAGGCGGAATCATCCCCATATTGAGGAAAAGTAATAAATTATTAGTTATAGAAGTATATTGGTTTTTTCTATGGGGCTTAATATATATATCCAATATATTTTATTAATCTTTTATTTTTTCTTCTTTTCCATATACTTGATCTTGTTTCAGTTCAAAAGTCCATCTATCTTTATTTTTTCCCCAAACTGGGTTCTAGGTATTTTTAGACCTACCAAATTTATATGGTTCAGAGGTCCTTTTTTCAGACTTAACCATCTAAATTGGTCCAGAGGTACTTTTTTAATTTTTGACCTAATCATCATGACATGACCAACTTAATGGTTCATCTGTTCTTTGGGAACTCCTTTGTTTTTTCATCAATATATCACTTCAAATACTTAGCATGGCTCAATTTACAACTCTTCCATCTAAGAGATTCTTGATGGAATAGGCGTCAGTTGCCGTCTTGGTGATAATTTCAAATGGACCTAACCACAACGCATCCATTATGTTTCTTCTTCCAAAACCATGCATCTTGCTATAGGCAACTCTTTCACCTATTTGCTATTCTGTTAAGGCTGGTCAGTTCTTATCATCCATCAATTTTGCTCATATCCTTTTCTTCAACGTAGTATCAAATGCTTATAATTGCATTTTTTCCAGGATATTTTTCAGTCAGTTCAAGTACTGTTCAGCACTCTTTCCCAATGTTGGTTCCATCACCGAATATAAAATTGGAGCACGCTGCCTTCCTCCCAAATATAGCAACTCAAACGGTCTTTTTCCCATCACATATGATGACTGATATTATAGGCAAACATCACCAAACTCAGGTATGCCCCCATGTGGAAGTTCTTTCTGCAACCAGCTTCCTCAGAATCTGGCCAGCGTTCCATTCACTTGTTCTACAAGTCCGTTCATCTCCAGCAGGTAGGGTACAGACACAACACCTCTGATCCCCATTATCTCATTCAGTCACAGGATCATATGAGACATGAAGTTGGTCCCATTGTCACTCAACAGGAATTGCAGACATCCATGCTGGTATACAAATTGATCCAGGATGAACTCCTCGGTGCTGGTAGTGTCTACTTTTTCCAGGGCCTTCATCATGACCCATCCCATTAGATTGTCAATAGCAACTATTATGTACTTGGTTCCCCCTGTGCTCATCATCAGCAGTCCAACATGTTTATGGACACCATATGCCAGGCACATCCAGAGTGGACCAGTCAGTAATAAGTTGTATTCTTATGTGTTTTGTGCAGCTGGCACTCCACACAACAATCCAGATATTCAGTGACATCGTAGTTTATGACTCCCAGAAGTAGTACTGGCAAAATATAGCTGGTTGTTTTTCTCAGGCCTCCATGCCCAACAACCTTATGAGCAGCTTAAATGATACCTGTTTTTTGATGGCGTTAGGAATAAGAACCACTCCCCATTAATCATTAGAAACACTTGTCCATCCATGATCTTGGTGTTTTCCATCGCTTTTTAAAGTGCACCTTGGAATTCTCAGGGCTTGTTACTGATTTCTCTTTCAGCAATTCTCTGTAATAACTCATCGCCTGCGGGTATACCATCTGGACCATTAATAAAGCAATAAGAAATCTGCATTCTGGTGAGAAGCCCCCACTCTGTGGAAAATCTTGTAATCATAATCCTGTAGCTTAAGAATCCATCGGGCCAATTGTCTTTCTGATTCTTCAAACTTGTGGAGCCAACGCAACAAAGAATGGTCCGTTACCACTTTAAAGTACATTCTGTGGATGTACACCCAAAGATGCTTACAGATGTAAATGACTGCAAGGCATTCACGCTCAGTTATAGTGTAATTTCTCTCAGTGGCTGAGAGTGTCTGGATCACATACACCACTGAATGTTCATCCCCAAATTCATCTACTTGGCTTAATATAACGCTGATTACCATCAATAAAACATCAGTTAGTATAATAATTTCTCAATCATACAGATATTTCATTATTGGAGAATCTACCAGGTACCGGTGTAACTCATCAAAAGATTACTGCGCTTCTTCATTCCATACGAATCCTTTCTTTGGATCCTTCAACAGATGGAATAAGGGCTTGGTAATTCTGAAATAGTCCCTAATAAATCTTCTGTAGTATCTGACCATTACAAGGAACACTTGAATGTCTTAGACACTCTTTGGCACAGCCATCCGTTCTATGGCTTCAATCTTCTGGGTTGCAGCTGCAATCCACTAGAGTTGATCACAAATCCCAGATATTCCAACTCTTTCTTAAAGAAGTGACACTTCCTCGGATTAATCTTCAGGTTGGCCGTAGAGTCTCTTGAATAATTCTTCCAAGTGGTGAAAATGGTCAGTAAACGTCCTACTGAACACATTAATATCATCCAAGTACACCAGGATGCACGAAAACTTCAAGTCGCTAAGTATAGTATCCATGGCCCTCTGGAATGTTGCAGGCGCATTGCATAGACCCTGGGGCATCATCACCAATTGGTATAAACCTTTCATGGTAATAATCACGCATTTTTCTTGATATTCTTTTGGTAAATCGATTTGCCAATATCCCAATATCAGAAACATTG
This sequence comes from Massospora cicadina, assembly GCA_022478985.1. Classification (NCBI taxonomy): domain Eukaryota; kingdom Fungi; phylum Entomophthoromycota; class Entomophthoromycetes; order Entomophthorales; family Entomophthoraceae; genus Massospora; species Massospora cicadina. The sequence goes on from JAKSZP010014452.1 coordinate 6,591, forward strand.
CAGAGAGATACCTTGCTTCTCCCAATTAATCTTGCACATTGTCAATTCTTAGTAGGGGATACGATTCCTTTTTTTAATCTTATTCAGCTTTTAGTAGTTGATCACAGACCAATTGGAGCCATTTTTTTCTTCATGATAAGAATCGGACTTACACAGGGACTCAATGACAGAACTAGAAGCCTATGCTTCACTTTTTTTGCTGGTTTCATCTTCTACTACTGTTTTGGCCACTTTCAAGCATAAAATTCGTCTCATCCTGATTGGTAAATTTTCCCTGTCATTGATCTTGTGGATCACCTCTCTCACACATCCCAAATCATGGATGTCCTGAGTGAATAATTCCCAATGCTTTTAAACAATTCGAACACCTCCTCTTGCTGGCTTCCATCAGATCAGCGAGTTGTTTTTAATAAACCAATAGGTTAATACTCTTGGTTACCCCAGCCAGTAATCCCATCTCATTGAGAGTCACAAAAATTGTGAGATCTCCTCAATTCGGCATCTGGGATTAGATGAACAAACGCAATGATTTGATTCTTCCTGATCTTCATTGGTTTTTCACTTAAATTCACCAGGAGAACTCAAACTACTCCATGGCCTTGCATTATTATTCCAGAGCCGCCCAATGCTCTACTATGGACTTCTTCCAGGGGCTTCTGACCTCCTCATATAGCAGCTCAGTTATCTCCAATGTAAACCCCATGTTGACTATAGTATGTGATCTTTGGCGGTAGGTTTTCTCATTCTTGATCCTCAGTGGAATTCCTTGATTTTCTAGGATTTCCATCAGCATTTCTCATCGCTTCTGACCAACTAATTAGTAACAAATTGGGACAATGCCATCACTGTATAAGCAAATCAATGAAGTTGTTTATCCTATTCAGTGGAGCTTCTTCATCCTTCTAATAGACTAATGGTAACGTCTGACCCAATATGGTCAACGTATCATCCTCAAATTTACATTTAACTCAATACTTGCATAGAAATTCTTTCCCAATCAGAATGTCATAGTTTTGGTTGGCCAAAACTATCACTGTGCGCAGATACCACCAAGGATCTGAATCAAAGTAGCAGAGTGCTATATAAACCACATGAGATGGTGGTATTCAACCCAGATGTACCGTACTTCTTCTTGTGTTCCAAGTCAGGCTAGATCTTCATCTTCTTCACCAGCTTGGTTGAGACAATGTTAATGGGCACTCCGTTGTCAACAATCGCCCTCGCCCATACTTAATTCGCTTTTTTATCTATATATGTACACCTGGAGTATTGTAAGATAGTGTTTACTGAGTGTATAGAGGCATTATTAGCCAAATCAAGGGTGTGAATGATTTGCGCCAATAAATCAGGAAATGTTTCCTTTATCATGCTGAGGGGATTGACAATTTTTCCTCATCTAACTGGACTTTGGACAATTCATTGGGATTACCAGCAGCTCAAATATTGTCAATCAGTTGTCAGGTGTATGGCCGGGTAACTTCCTGCTTTATCTCATGGATAATTCCCTTTGCCCTGGATCTTGTCACTGCATTTATGTCAAAATTAACCACTTGATACAGTTGACCCTGTACATCTTCATCCACACACATCATTGATGTCAATTTCCTTGTTCATGATATCCAGAGGAACAGGCTTCTCTGCAGCTCTAGACTGTTCCCCATCTAGGCTGGGGCCCTTTTCCCAATTCCTTGGTGGCAGCAGAATCTTTTGCTTGGACCAAGGAAATCTGATCATTTGGCTTATTGCAGTGCACAGTAAAATGTCCCTTCCCTCCACATTGGTAGCAGACTTATTCTTTCTTATTTATCCGTCTGAATTCTTCAGGCTTATTTCCCAAAAAAGTTTGGTTGTTTGTCTCTTTAGCACCTTCATTCCCCTTTGTGGGATCCAAATTGCATACTGTGGTGGATTTGAAACTTCTGTTTGGCATCGCATGTTGCTCCCAAGATTTTTAAATTATATACCATTTGAGAGGTAGTAATTTCCTTCTCAAACACAAAAGACATCATTTGGTGCAAATTGTGATAGGGCTGAAGGGCTGCCTGTAATGCGATTCTAGCATCGAAGTCATCCAGTACCTTTTCTACCAGGATTTGTGACTCCTTTTAGAACTGATCTGCGAAGCTTGCTAAAAATTTATCTTTATAGAACTGGATGCCCATAAACTCATTTTTGTGCTTTGACATGTGTGTCGGGCTCCCAAATTCCTTCATTATAGCCGCTTTGGCCTCTATGTATTACCAGCTGTCCTCCTCCAGGTGAGGCAACACTAAGTTCTAACAGTTGGTGTCTAGGCAATTCATGAACATCAATGCCTTTTGACGATCACCATATCCATAAATAGTCATATTGAACAGTCAGAAAAACACTTGGGTATTATCCCAATAGAATGTCAGCAATTTCAGCGTTGCCTTAAATTCCTCTGAGGTATATTTAGCCGATTCTCAAGGTTTGGGCACTCGGCTTACTTGGGGAGTGACTTCAGGCATCATCTATGAAAAGGAAGTAAAAGCGGGTGGCATTTTTAATGGGGTATTCCACTTCAAAATTATCCTATGGGGACTTCTTTCTTCAGCATCGCTTGCCACAATTAACTCACAATTGCATTTGTTTGTTTTTAGCTCCTTGACCTTCTTGATCAGTCGCTTGATATCAGTGCTGAAATTTATCAAATGAATGTGATCCACTTCCCGCTCCATTTTCAGATATAAGACCTCTCAAATTAAGTCCCCTTCTTTCTTCTTTAATAAGTTGTTTTCCAAGTAACTTTTTTCTTGAAACTTGTGACATGATCAATCTCTTCTTCCATCTTATTGACTCTTTCTTCCAAGGCTGCGAATTTTTAATAATCCGCTGAGTTTAGGGCAATCTGATTAATGATGGCTAGCTCCATCAATAGTTTTCTTAACTCATCTTTATATGACATTCTTCTAAGTTCTTCTACTCAACTACACCCCTGTAGTGAGCACCAATTTGTAAAAATTTATTGGCCTAGTTATTATCAGCTAAAAACCCCTATAAACTTATTACTTGCACAGGTTCAGTTCTAGTTCAATTTATCCACGTCGTATTGTTGTTGAAATATCTGGTTGATAATAGTATGATGACTATTATCCATAGTTGAATGGAATTCTTAAATCTCAGCCTAACGCTCGGACAGTATTCCCACTTTAAATCCTTGAGATGTCTCAAAATATGGATTTGTTCCCTCATACTGTATAACCCAATCTTCTCTGAAATTCCCTGGTGACAGTTCCTTCAGTTTGACACACAGCCGGCAGCAATCCCCAATTTGTTTCTTCTTCTCTGGATCCCCTCTCAGATCCTTAACTTTTCCTTAAAGAATTTCCCAATTATTGCACACAGCAATAATAATCACTGAGAAAAGATAGAACAGATGAAAGCTGATAAAGTTTACTACTTAAACTATATAGTGGATATAGACTTCCTTTTTTATTATAAGTGAATTCTAGGGAATTTATAGTGGGAATTCATTTTATAGCCCTCAGTTGACACCTCTTTGATGAAATGGCAGCCATTACCATTGGATTACCCATCCTCGTCTCAGCAGTAATGGTCTTCCCCATCCTGGCTAGGATTCCATCATGGACATCCTTGAGACCTAAAGTGGAAAGAGTAGGAAACCTGTCCCTATTGTTTTCATCTTGATCCATGTGAACCAACCATATTTGGCAAGTGGCCTGCTTAGGTAATGGGATTTGTTTCACATTAAGGTAGGTCACAAACCAACTGATCGCTTTGCTAGTTGCAGGTGGCATCACTCGCCTCACAACTTACTACTTACATTTTTAATCAGTCAGTGATGAAACCTGAATGATCTCAATTGGTACACCTGATAGTTAATCACTATAAGATGCCCCTATTTCGTCAGCAACTCCACCTGACGAGATCTTATGCATTCACCCAGATCAATCCTCAACGGATCTGCCAGGCAAATATCCTAAAATCCCCCAAACATAGTTACTCTGAAATCAGGGTCAACCATTTTCATTTTTGTTTTGCATTAGGGAATTATCCCCAAGCGATTCCTGATAATCTAGCAGGCTGGGAATATGGGCAAAAATCCCAACAGGGTTCCAAGCTAACTAAGTGAAAATTTGCATCATGAATAAATTGAGAAAAAAAGGCAATCATGGAAGCCTACATGCTGATTGATAAAGAAGCATAATTTGATGGATTTATACCTCTTAGTTTAAGGCACCTCCTAGCCAGACTGAAATCCTAGAGTTATGGGCCGCCTTTAGTTTACTTACCATCTGTTGACAATGATCAGTATAAAATATTATGAGAACCTCAACTAAAATATTTAACAACTTTCAATTGGCATTTTTCTGTGGGAGGACACTCCAGTTGCTCCTGCGTCTTGAGAGCATTCCACAATGTCAGATCATTATACCTCGGCTCTACTATCATCTGGAGAATTGGCTTTAGGTACCAAACACTATCTCTGAAGCTTTGTCCATCTGGCCATACACTACCTCTTACATATAGTTGGGCCGTATCACCATGTATTAATCACGACAACTAGGGCTTACTCAAGCCCTACACTCATATATTTTTGACTTTTATAACGAGGCTTCCCCCCTTGTTTATACCAATTGGAAAGCTAATTTCTATAGCGTCAGTTAATTAACGAGGCTTATAAACAATTTACAGTGTTAGGTAGCAGAATTACAGGTTAATTAAAGTACCTGCTTTGCCAAAACGTGCAGCTTTCTTGAGGCTTCCTGGAACCAGCGCCTCACCAAATTAAATACTTTGTGCGGACCCTTCATCAAAACTACCAGGAGTTAGGCTCCCATGATATTGCCTCTGTCTTGAAGAACACAAAGGGCCCCAGGGACCATAAGGGCATGAAGGTTTCTGTGGGCCACAAGGACCTTAGGTCCTGTAGTACTACCCCTGGTAATCCTAATGATTACTGAAAAAAGACGTGCTTATGGCTCTTGCTAACTTACAAGAACCAATATGCAATGAGGACCTAAGCTGCAAGCTTAGAGTAGAGGGAGTGCTTCTTGACCCCAGAGTTTTGATTAAGGCCTTGTAAGAAAAATGAATAACTTCATTGTCTTCGTCAAGATCTCTGATGATCATATCACTCACCTTGAACAAAATGTTGCAGGTTTAAAACTCGTTTTGGCAGCTTTGAGATTAATCTTCTTCTCCAACATGCTTAGATTCAAGATATAAAGGAGCAGGTTGCCAACGAATCCTTTATTACCTCTCTAAACCAAAATTGGCATGACATCTAGGAGAACCTGGAAGAATTTAGATGACGATTGGATCAACAAACCCCTCGCAACATCACAGAAACCAAGAAATCCAAGCCTACACTTGTTCCTGGGATCAACGCTACCTCCACCCCTCTTGTGTTTGACTTTAAGCCTAGTATTAAGGAGAAGTTCTTTACAGGACAGTAAAGTATTTCATCTTTCCTGTACGCTTTCAAAAGCTTGATGGATAAGGCCACAACTGGAAGAAGATAAATCACATCCATTTATACTTTTAAGTACTTTCTGGGAGTTTATGAATCACCATCTATAGGGAAACAATACCTAAGAACAGATCAATACCTCTCTAATCGAGTAACATGGAGCAACTAAACTTTGGCAATTTAAAGTAGGGGTACATGAGCATTTAATAAACAAATTAGAAAGTCAAGTGGAGCTTACCAGAAGATTCTATGGCAAAGAGCAAGAGTAGGTAAGAACTGATCATTTTATGTTATATGAAGCCATAAATGCAGTCATCTCTGTATTAAGATCTTATTCTGAGGTCTAGATGCACATGATTGGCCATAAGAAAAGCTTTATCTGCATTTGGGAAGTTAAGGAAGCATTAAATGTACTTTCTGAATCTACGGGCATCCTAAGTCTATTGCATCTGCCTCCTTCATTTGCCCTTGGATCCACATTGTTAAGAGCCATAAGAATCTCTACCCTTGATTCTCTTACAGCAATGAATTTGGCATAGCGCAAGTCTTATTAAAAGAGACTTAAAAAGGAGGCAGGAACAGATCATCAGCATCAAGGATGAGGCATTCATGCTGGCCTCACTCTACCTCCTCAAGAATGTTTAGTGACCTCTAATGAGTCTAATGATGCATACCAGAAAAAGATTAATTGGCACTCATTAATAATAAAGTGCATGATACTAGCTAGACTGCATCTGATGAATCTCCTATGTTCTCACTCAGACCCTTCAATTTGGGATCTTAGATACATGCTTCACTTTTTGTGTCCATAAAACCCTGTCACGCCATTGTTGGCAGTGGTTCCAATGTGAGTAAAATTTCTTCTCAATTAATGAAGCGCATCAAAATTGCTCCAGACTTGCCCCATTATATGGAATATGGCATGGCTGTGCAACAAAACATTAGATTTATTAGGGCCTATTCCTCTCTACCCATTCACTTTGGGAAACTTTCCATGAACACCCTCACTATTTCGTTGGGCAAATCTGGCTCTGACCTTTTCCTAAAGACACAGTTTCTCTAAGATTATTCTTCTAGTGCACTATGATAGGGGATTCTTATCCCTACTGGGACACCAGGCCCCACTGGTTTTCATAACTTCTGTGATATCAAGAAATTTCAAAGCTCTGGATTTCCTGTTGGAGAGCTGATGCCAGATTGACTGGCTCAAGTAATCTGTAAGGGGTCACATATGGATGCCCCTCCTGCAGTAGATGGTCAAGAAGAGATGCCAATTTATTTGTCAAAGAAGACCATTATACCACCAAAGTCCCAAGTTATTTTTGACAGCGATTCTATATCAATTTTTACTCTGTTCAAATGCATGAAACCTGGGATATGGATAACCCATCCTTTAAGGAGGTCCATAATTGTACCATAATTTTAATCCCACATATACTAGATCCATATCAGTACTATTGCTCCAATGACAAACTTAAAAGAGGGGCCTGAACTCCAGCTACTTTTATTTACCCCCTTCCTGTAGAGGCCATCAACAATGTCTATAGCTTTGAAAGTTTATGGGGCTTAGGGTTAGAAGCACCCTATCAGTATTACTAGTTGACACCTCCATCAGGAAGAGCACATTAGTGGCCAAAAGAGCCAGAGTAACAATTTATTTGAGTAATATCAGAAATATTATCAACCTATACCTATGATTTGAATAAATGAATGTAGTTCTGCATCAAATGAAGAATGAAAGCTCCCCTAATTTGGTCCCATCCTTAATGAAAAGTAAATTTGAGGAGGCTCAGGTGGTTATTGATCTCAAGAAACTACTTGAAGCCAGGCTATTGATTCCTTCACGTAGTCCTTGAGTCTCACCCTCCTGTTAATTTTGAAAAAGGATGGCAGCCATCATGTGGTGATGGGCTATTGACGCCTTAACTCCATTACCAAAAAGGATAATCACCTTTTCCCAAGATCAATGTTTTATCACTTATGTTCTGGGTAGCACTAAATTAATGCTATAAATCTTGCTAGTGGGTATTGGCAAGTAGTGCGCTCCCAAAAATTGTAACAATGTGCACCCATAGCCAAAAAAGGCTTTATCTGAGCCAACGAGGATGCATCAGGGACTTTGCAACACGCCTGACACCTTTCAACATGCCATGTCAAAATACTATGGGACTTGAAACTATTCTGTACCTTCATGTATCTTGATACTTTACTGACTTTTCAAAAACCTTCAAAGGTAATGTGGAACACCTCTGGGAATTCTTTAACCATCTTAGAAAGGCCTCAACAAAGTTCAATCCCCCAAAAAGCTTCTTTTCAATCCAAAGTAGAGTTCTCTGGACACAATGTCTCGAAAGATGGTATCAAGTCCATCTAGATAAAGTTGACGCCATTAAGATGTTGCGCCCTCAGAACCTTAAGGATACTCAAGTATTCTTGAACATATTGCTATTACCATCAAACTCCTCAGTTTGTTGACTTAGCTGAGCCCCTGGTCTACCTCCTACAGAAGAATTTACCTTCTATTGGCAACCTGAGCAATAGCAGGCATTATTTGCATTAAGGTCTATTCTTTTTACTAAAGCTATTTTAGTTCGTCTATGCTTCATTTTGATCCTTTTTGATATTTACTGTGCTAGTGACATTGCTGATGTGGCCACACTAGCTCAGCATTATGAAAAACAGGCCAATCATAATGTGGCTTACTTCAGCTAGACACTAAGCAAGATCAAACGGAATTATAGCGTTACTGAGCGCAAGTTCCTGGATGGTTTATTGGCAAAGTAAGTAGCTTGGCCCTACCTATATGGCACTCATTTTTACCATTATTACTGACCATTTCTCGTTCTGATGGCTACAGCAGATGAATGACCCAGATGACCGGTTAGCAATATGGGCTCTAAGGCTGAAGACTTGCGATCTTACTATTTTATATCACATAGGATAGATTCATAATGCTGCTAATCTCTTAAGGATACCAGTAGTCGACATCTGACCCCAAAAGAAGAACAACTGTATTATCTATTAATCCCAAGTAATGGGGAGTTGGAGACTCTTGATAATACATCTGAGTACTGAAAAAAGATTCAAGGCACACAAGATAAAAGAATAATGCTGTATAAGAAAATCAACAAGAAATGACTTTCTTTTATCCACTCTTCTTCCTGAACTGATATTATTCTAGAAAGACACATGACCACTGGACATGGGTCAATAAAAAAGATCTACGGATGCTTGAAGAAATGATGCTACTGGTACCAAAAGGTTAAAACCATCAAAGAAGATCTTGAGGCTTGTATGACTTGTCAATCTCAGGTTTGATCCAGTCCCAAATATCATCATTCATTCATGGCTCTATTAGGCCCTTTCATTGTATTAAGCATTGATGTATTGGGCTTCTTGCCCACTGATTTACACAGTCATAAATATATCCTATTAGCTGTGAATCATAAACCAAATGGGTTGATGCAGCTTCTGTCTTTACTGCCACCACAAAAGCCATAGCCCTATTAGTTATTCAATCCGCTTTCTTCTAGCATAGACGCTCACAAACTTTAATTTTATTCAACGAGCAAAATTTCACATTTTAGGTCTTTTAAAACTAACTTTGCTTTTTGGAAAAGACCAAAATTTCACCACACTCTATAGCCCCTCAACCAATTAGAAATTGGAACGTACTAACAGCAAACTAATTTCTTTTTTAAAAAGGTGGCCACCTCTGACTCTACTTTCTGAAACAACTACCTACCCAGCGCCTTTCTTACTTACCAAATAAGCTACTTTCAAATCATCAAGATGTCCCCCCTTAAAGTTCTCTATGGCTTACTCCTCGATTGCCAAGTAGCAATAAGCCCCACTCAATACCTCCATGCCTGAGAACTTTGATTTGACCATGAGGGCCTTAACTGGTGAAAGTTCCAGCTTCAAGCCCTAGCCACAAAAGGCCTTGTCACTGCACAGAAAAAGCGATATCCCATTATATTGTCAGCTGACCCTCTTTACCAATTTTTTATTAGGTGACCTAGTTTTCTTTTGTCACCATCAACTGAAAGCTTAAAAGAAAAAGCTCAACGTTCTTTGGTCTGTTATTTACAATGTCATTTGTAAGGCGAGCTCTGGGTACTCCTAGCCGATATCATTTAAGGAAAAGTGGTGAACTGAGTACATGGACAATTTCTATGCCACTATACCCCCATCTGACAGGATCTTGAGGGGGTGTTGCCAGGATTCAAGATGGTGAGTGAGATAAAAAAACCTACTACCAGATTAACCCATTATAACTTGACTCTTGAGCCAGATAATTGGAACCTGTCTTTGAAGGCACCAATAAAAATTTTAATCAAGAAGCATAACGTGCATGAGAATCATTGAATATGATTTATGAAACTGCACCTCCACTTTTCAAACCTTAAGTGGCGCGAATCCAACCATTGCAGTCACAAGGATGATGCAGATCAATGAAGGTTTTAACTAAGTAGCCATTCCAAAAGCAATAGGGCCTGATCATATGATACCATTGAGGTCCTCATGGCATCATGACCTCACTCACCATATAAATATCAAAACTTTTATCTAACAAAGTAGCTAATTTTTGCCATTCTTTTTGTCTTCATCTTCCTCTACGCTAGATTACAGCTTTAGACAACTTTAAACTTCATCCGCTGTTAGAGAACTGTTACGCCAAGAAGGATAGTTGCACTTTGAAAATAATATAAACCAGCAAGATAATGTAAATAGTGCTCTAATTACCTAAACAATCTAGTAATTTTAGTCTTTGAAGGAAATTGTCTCTCATTAAGGGTGGCACCTTAAATAGGAAATCTTCATTTAATCTTGAGGGTAGATTATGTCTGAAGCATGACTGATTAAAACCCTACAAGCCCTTTTTGATAGAATTAGGTTTAATTTGTACCCTTTGATCCTTTAGAGACAATAGAAGTTTAAAAGGATTTGACAGGCAGTAATTTACGGAAATTTTTATTAGCCTCATCTGTAGGTCAAATCACATATGGACTGAGTCATGATCACTCATTCAAGACAATACCCTTTCAAGGTCTTGCCAAAGAGAAAATACCTTTAAAAAAACCTCCTTGAGCACAATTAGAGACGGTCTAAGTATTGATCAAGGCAACGGAACTTTCAGGGCTGCATCAATAAATTACTATATAGGGTCCAGAGCATAATACATCAAATTTGTGTGCTCTCCCTCTTTGCCAGTGATGGTAGATTAGTATTATATGCCTAATAGAAACTCAGACAGGAGGGACTTCTTGATATTAGCCTTATCAGCCTCTTGCATAGTTGTAATTTCTATGCATTTAGATATCAAATCCCATAATTTACATATTGTTTCCATTCGTCTTCTCATAGCTATATTAGCATTGCCATGAGTCAATGTTTTTGGAATGGAGTGGATACTAGAATTTAGCATAGGTTCTGACCATTAAGGCCTTGAATGGTGATATTTTAAGAGTTTGTTAATAACTGATCCTTTAAGCCATTGGAGCTCTGGAGATACTCATTTCATTTAATTTGGATAAGTCTGGCCTTTTTTATATAATAGAAGTGATTCCCCATTAACTCATTATATAGTTCCATCAGTGGAGGATGATATGGGCACAAAGGGGTTGGTTTGTCCTCACTAATGAATTTTAGTATGATTAAAACTTGGGATAGTACATAGTCTTAATAATCAGTGGTAGGACTTTTGGACTGTCATTCTGGGTGAAGACTTGTCTAAATAAAAATAAGGGAGTAGCCTTAGTGGTGGAAGATACTAATTACATAGCCTTGGACCACTTTGTATAATTATCAATATCTAGAATAATATAATGATACCAATACATGGTATTGGGCAAAGTGTCAATGAGTTCAATACTTTTGTTGAAAAGACGCAAAATTAGGCTAATAAAATGGTGTTGAGGATTGGTTTGTAAAAGCTTGGTTATTACAAATGAGGCAGAATTTAAGGATACCAAGAATAGATTAAACATTCTTCTTACTATTGTGAATTAAGCAGCTGGTAGGCCTTCCACAAAGCGTGATGACTAATAGTATTGTGTGCCTTCATAACAATTGAGGTTCAGCCAAAAGTTGGACATAGGGTAACCAAGCCATTTTGACAACATTGTATATTAGAACATCCTTATTGCAAGAGTTTTCAATCATTTGTTTTAAACTCTCTTGAATTTTTAAAGTCTCACAATCCCACATCTCAAGTCTGCTATCTGATCCTAACATGATCCTATTTGGATAAATATAAATCCTGAATTGGAGACAGGATAATTTATCAGCATTTTGATAGAAACCCTCGCTCTATGAACAATAGAAAAGTTGTTACTTTTAATTTGAGATCCCACCTCGTAAGTTAGCCATCAGGATCTTTCATACGCTGTAGCCATTTCAATACATGATTAGTGATGATAATGAAGTGTTTTTTATATAAATAGAGATTGATATGTTTAATGTCTAACAGCACAGCTAAACACTCTCGTTAGGTGATGCTATAATTCTTCTCCACCTTACTCAAAGTCTTAATGAAGCTTTCAATAGGGTGGTCAATCTTAAAGGATTAAGATGAGTTAGTATAGTTCCAACTTCTTTATTACAGGCGTCAATAGACAAAAAGAAGGTTTTTTGCGTTTACGATGGCTTAACATGGGGCAGTCATTTTATTTTTCTAGGGAGTTGCAAGCTTAATGCTGGGTTGCCTCCCAATGGAATGGAACTTCCTTGTGAAGTAAATATACTATGGGCTTGGCCAGCTCCACAAAATGAGGAATAAACTATCAATAGTAACTAATCATTCCTAAAAAGACCTGAACATCACTCGGGCTATTGGGATAAGACTCTTCTGAATAGCCATGACCTTAGTGGAAGGGGAGGAATTTCTTTGCGCATAACATTAGGACCCAGAATTTAATTCCCTCTGATAGATTGCATTTATTAGGCTCAGCTTTATATATGCTATCCTCATTTTATCAAACCTTTTTCCTAGTGTTTTATATGCTCATTAATTGTGTAGGATAACATGGTAATATCATCCAGAAACTAATACAAAAGGCATATTAACGTCTCTGAGATTAACATACATTGCACTCTGGATAGTAGTGGGGGCGTTACACAACCACGGTGGCATATGGGTCAGCCCAAATAGACCTTCTTTGGAGATTAGCGCATATTTTCTCTATTTTCTGGTGTCAATTTGATCTTCCAATATACTATGGATATATCTATGGTTGATAAAAACTGGAATCCCACTAACAGCCATAGATAGTCATTGATGCGGAGCAGAGGGTAGCTATCTTGCCGAGTTATTGAATTCAACTGCCTATAGTAATACATGACACCTTGACGACTATCCTCTTACGGACCAGTAAGAGTGGAGAAGCCCATGGGCTTAAGAGAATTTGAAGCCAGCTTGTAAACCTTTTTAATTCTTTGGCCACTTGGGCCTCTTTGACTTAGGTTTTCTGATAGATCCTGGCCAAATAGGGTTACAGTCACCAGTATGCACTTTCTGATTTTTCCTTTTTATCCCCTAAAGTCATTTGACTCATAGTAAAGTATCAGCCTATTCCCCAATTAATAATTTAGCCAATTTTGTTACTCACTGGTAAGTGATTCACCAATTGTACCTTCACCTAGGCTATGCTTGGGTGTAGCAAGAGGTACTTTTACTCGCTAATGCAGATGTTAAGGTTGACAAGTCCAACTATATCTTTTAATATATATAATAGTTACGCATTGAAGGTCTTAATAATTTTTACATAGATTTACTACACTAAATATTTACAGAAGTAAACAAAAAGTCTTGACTAAAACTATAATCTCTTATTGAAAATAGGCAAATTAAAATTATAGTATAATTATTTCATTAAAGAAGCAGTAATGCTCTTAAGATGAGGATCATCAACTATTATTTAATGTGATTGTGAAAAGGGATTGGTAGGCCAAGAAAAGATTTGAATGAAGTGTAATACGTTGATGCAAATGTAATCTCTTTCCACTTGGCGTAACTTTCTGAGCAATAGATACAGTTGAAAAAGTAAAACTCAATAGCCCGCCATGTTTTTGCTCCAATATCATCAGATTCCCCACCAGCTGCTCCAGTGTGGGGCAGCAGCGAAATCCTCCCTTCCATTTTCTGTCTGACGGGAAAACGCGCTTAGACTGGCTCTCCCAGTCATACCAAACACCTAGGACTATTTGTTCCTCCCAAGGATCTAGACTCCTATCTCACTTGATCCCAAGTGGTGCCCCGTTGACCTGGTGCTCCCCAAGAGCAACATGTGTTTAGGGCATCAGGGTCAAATATGGTAAATTTTTCCCCTACAACGACCAAGCAGTTATTGAAATGGCTCAGGTGGTGATGCTCCTGCCTGTTTTATTGACTTCCGCCCCTATAAGGGATATTTTGAACTCAGCTTCACCTGTGAAGCTGATGCTGACACTGCGGCAACTAACTCCTGGTCTTCCAAGATACTCCTCTCCTAACAACTCGGACCTGGCTCCCAGCAGACACCACTTTTTTAGTACTAGATGGTCCCTCAGCAGACACCACTTTGGTGGTTCAGTTCGCTGGTTTTCCCACCTACCTTCCCCATGAGGTGCACCACCAGGAGCTGATGGAAGGTTTAGAAACCTATGGCTCCAACCCCATCTTGAAATTTATGGTCCCAAATGGGCCACACGCCTTGCTGGGCCTCAGGCATATGCCACAATCAGCCCTGAAACAAACAGAATTGCACCATCAATTCCCCCTCACACCACTATCTCCTCTGCCCCAATCATCCAATCTGGGAATTCGTCAAGAGCGGACGGATAATTTGTCTGTCCTGTTTTCTTTGGAACGCTCAAAATGCAAGTACCCATCCCTAGCTGCTTCTGATGGCATTGATTTTCCATCTGATGGCCACCAATCCGCCGCCCATCCTGCGCCAGTTCCTGCATGGGGTACGATATACCTCCCTCTCCCACAAAGCCTGTTGCTGCAGCTGCACCTGCAGCTACCAATCAGCCTCCACCTCACCCCAGTGCCACACATGAATCCCCCCAATCAAGCACAGGATTATATCCCAGTTCAATCCCATGCATCCTCCAACAAATCAACCAATCCTCAACTTACGCCAATTTTCCAATTCAATACAATCAGAACCCATGGGAGTTTTTGGATGAAAGAAACAAATCAGGTAATATCATTGACAAACCATCGTTGCAAGTTGACCAGTTCTGTAATGCAAATTGGGTGCAAAATATCCCCATCATTTATAAGCCCCACAGCCAAATGCTGAAGCATTCTACAGCGACCACCTGCTTGCAGTAGAAGCAGCTGCCAAACCAGATTGCCATCCCCTCCAAAAAAGCCGCCGCAAAGTCAGTAACGATGCTCACAGGAAGAATTCCACCTCCTGTTATCCTCATAAATCTTACTCCAAAAATAAAGATTAATATGAAACAATTACACAAAAATGTCAACAACGCTATCCAGAACGTGGTAACTGTAGCTAGAATCTAAATGCTAAGCTTACCCAAACCAATATTGTCACGTTCACTAACTAACAAACGCCTGCATTAAAGCCAAAAAAGTTTTAGCTGAATATATCACAGCCATTTTTATGGTTGGCAATTTCTCAGAAGTACCAATCATCAAAAATATTGAACCACATGCCGCCAATGCCCAACATCCTTGCTATCCACCTTAACATGTACCCTACTATGGGATGAGGAAGCTGCTGCCAAAGATAAGACCCCCAATCCCTCCTCCCCTTCCGCCATGGAGAGATAAACGGTCTCCACTGCCTACCTGGTTGGAAGTTTCATTTAATGTGTTTCACTCGATCTATTCATTTAGGCGTTTTGTTTGAATCAATTAATTACGCTATTATTTAGTTTTAGTTTTTAGCTTGGTAATGTTTGTCCCCTGGTCGGCTTACATCGGTTAAATAAAGATAAAGATTGATACAGATGCAATCCATTTTAGGGAAAATTCAATAATGGAGTTAAGATCAAGTTGCGTTCCAAAATCAGGTTAAGTATCAAGTCAATTATATACCTACCACCTCCTCACATGTTTCTTTTCTACTCTAACTTTGATGGGAAGGTTTTCAGATTCAAAATAAGGTCACAGGAACTTAGCATAAACATGATTGACTAATCATTCATTCTTTTAAGGCTCTGAATGGTGTATGTTTTAGCAGAAAGTCAAGCACAACATATGGCCTTTTCCATAGTGTAGACAACTTATTTATCCTGCCAGATCCTTAAGTATTACAATAAGCGACTCAGTCACTGACTGCAAAACTGTCAAACCTAAAACAATGCAATTCATTCTTCTCTTTCTGATTGATTCTACAAGTTAATGATACTCCATAGTCCTCAGTCTGACTCTTAATTAAGAATTTTACCAACCAGTTAAAATATCTTAAAACCATTTTTTATTCTCATCAGTAACACTGGAATGTAATAAGGGCGGTAACATAGTCTTTCAACCATATAAGAGCTGGAAAGGCAATTACACTGTATAACTGTGGTAGCTAAAGTTAGATGCAAAAATGGTAAAAATAATCATATATGGCCCATTTTAGTTAGAATTGGTGAACTTCTGAAGAGTTAGTAATAATGCACAATTGGCTCGTTCCATCATTCTCTTGATCTCAGGTTGATATGGAACAGTAAGAACTCATCAGATTCTCATAAGCTCATTTACTTGGAAACAACTCTTAAGATGTAATTAGAGGTAGATCGTCCATTAAAATAGCTTGAGGACACCATGCCAGTGTATTATATGTTCCATCATAAACTTTGAAGTGTATTTTACTCCAAGTCCTTGAGGGGCAAAGCTTTGACCCATTTAGTGAGATAATCAATGGCTAATGTCATGTATTTAAAGTTGAGGACACTAGTCAGGAAAGGCCAAAGTATATCAATAAGCACCATATGCTAAGCTAATTAGGCTAAAATAGCCAAAAGTAGTCATGTGTTCATAGGGCTGCTGTGCTTGACACTCATGGCACTTTAGTTAAACATAACGAATGTCAAATATTAGGAATTACAATAGTACCCTTATTAATTAGTTTTATTGTCTTTAACAAACTTCCATGCTTTATGGTGTGATGAGATTAAATGATTATCTCTGGGTGGTAAAAGGTGAAGGGTAGAGTCTCTGGTCACTCCCCACAATTTTGTACAGTTGTCCATCCCAGATTTTTCGTTCTTAATGAGCTGTTTCATTTGCAGAAAACAGAGGTTTCTCCTTGGCATAAACTTTTCGCTTTCTTCTTCTGTAATAGTCGATCCACAAAATGGCTAAGGGCTTATGTAACAGGCAGTTGTAAAAATTCGTTGGCATTAAGATGGCTATGCCCTATGTGATGGACTAACTTGTAGTTGTATGCCTGTAGTTTTAAGGGCCATTGTACTAAGCATCAGGCTTATTTAAGGGTTACATAATCATTGTAAGGAAGCACGGCCAGTGACAATTTGAAACAAGTTTTGATGTATCTTGACTCATAACTGTTTAATAATGTATATGATAGAGTAAGCATGTTTGCTCAAAAACCATCTACTTATATAAATGCTTGTCCAGGGTATGGCCGCAAAACGCTATTAAGTAAAACTCTCATTAGTCCCAATCTGGGAATATAACACACCTATAGCTGTGAGGGACGCATCAGATTGCACTATAAAAGTATGTTCAAACATAGGTTATCTCATAACAGTGTCTGCAGTCAAAGCTTTCCACAGCTGGTTAAAAACTTTGCATTCTTGTAAATCACTGGAAGGTAAATATGCCTAAAAGTATATGCAAATTAGGGCTTAATAAGTTGTAAGACCTGGTTTGAATCCGCAATAATTTCTAACTATTCTAAGAAGAAGTATAAATCTCGTTTACTTTCAGGATTTCTTTTGGGATTGATGTCCTCGAGCTTCTGGGGTTATGGCCATATTCCTTATATGTCAAAAATATATCACAGATACTCCATTTGAGACTTAAAAATTGCATTTTTTAGGCTTATATTCTAACTTAGTTTAAGCCAATTTTTAAAAACTTCTTCCATATATGCTAGATTTGAGAGTAAACACTTTGATAATTACTTTATTTTGTAAAGGTAGACAAAAACGCAAATCGCCTTTAATTCTTCAATGATAGTGTTCATTTCTCACTGGAAAGTGGCTCGCAGTTTGAATAATCCTTAGGACATTTTAGTTGGTTGGAACAACCCTTGAAGTTTAATAATCGCACAAAAAACTTGGTCTTTGGGAGGCAAATCAATTTGTCAGTATCCGCTGATGAGATATAAAGTTATAAAATAGTTAGCTCATTTATCTAATACCAATATTATTGATTTTCAGTAAAAAATGAAAATAATTTTTGGTCATGCTATTCAGACGTTGGTAATTGATGATGACTCTATCAAAGTCATCTTATTTAGCTATGAACACTAAGTGGTCTATAAGTTGCATGAAAGCCCTATCATACCTTGACGCATGAGCGTCTTAAACTCCTTTTGCATTTTTTAATGACTGCCTTAATTCTCCACATTAGTCATGATTGAATAGGTTTAACATCCCCAGTGTCAACGTGATACTGGATCCCTACTGCACATATGAGATCATAGCATACGCTGCAGATACTTAGCGCATTTTTAAACAAATGCCATGGCTTAGCTCTTTTGGACCCTCAGTTAGTCCAAAAGTTATTCACAGGTAATGTCTTTACAACTGGGTAATTTGGCTCTGGTAATCTTAGCTCTGTTATTTAATAAACTCATTCACTTTACAAATTTTTTCATTAAAGTGTGGTGTACAAACGCAATTTTCTGTCCTCTATTGATGAATTTTTTGGATGCTGTTAGGTTAGCAACTAATACACAGGCCTTTTGTGAGAAAGGCGATGTTATGATAAGAGTTTCATAAGCTTTAAACCTCAAACAATGGTAAAAAAGATAAATTTTTCATACCAACCCTTCAGGTAACTCCAAGTTTAATCCAGTTGATACCACACTATGTTCTCAATGGTATATAACACAATACTTGGAAGCTCTTAACTAAATGAATTTATTATTGAAAACTGTGGTAGGAGGAAGGCTTTAGTAAACTACTTGTTATTAATGGATGAGACTACTCCATTATTATAGAACTCATTGATTAATTAGTCCTATGGGATAATGAAGTCTGATTATCCTTTGATTAATGAAGGGGTAATTTTTGGCCTAGGATAGTAAAATTGCACTTGAATAAAATTAAACAAACGCTATAAATTCTAAAGAATCTAGTACCAACAAGAAATTGTAGCTATTAATGGAAAGCATGATAGCAGGGGCACTAACCTGAAGAAATCCTCATTGGTAATATACTATATGCTCCATCACTAGTGATACCCTCAGGGCCAGAAGTTCCACATGATTGATGGTAAGCTACATCAGGAGCTAGTCTCACCGCTTTATGAACTAATTAGATTTTACATTCATAGGGACGTTGCTGGCAACAATGAATCACACCTGAACTTTGTTTACGCAAACATCAATTTAGGTACATGAAAGGTATTGTTGATATCTCTTTTACTTTTAATAATGGCAGAGTATCATTTTGGTTAATAATAGTTTTAATCTGGTCTCCTACATTAGGAAAAATGAGTGTTCAGAGACTCAATTGGTTATAAAACTTTAACTCCTTGCAATGATGATAAAAGTTGAAGCTCTTTGATGAATTCTAATTGTTATGTTCTATGATTTTGGTAGCATACAGTTTAGAGACAAAATCCTCTCCTTATTGTTCCATGGCCGCTTATTGACTTCTTGTGATGGCCAAAATCATAGGGTTGCTCTAATAATTCTTTATGTGATAGTAATTTATGTTTTCTGGATTTGGGACAATACACAAGGATAACCAGAAGTAGAGCATTCCCCTTATACTGCCAAGGCTCTTATCCCTGGCTTTCACCCTCTTATAATGTTGCAAAGTTCACCCCAGGATGACATTTAGTACAGGTAACAGCGTAGTGTCCCCTATAATTGCAACTTTAACAAGTTATCTCTGATAATTTGTATCAGTTTGCAAACTTTTACTAGATATGGGGGAAGCAAGCCAAGGACTTCTATCTTTATTCATGCTAGGAGGTTATCTAATTTGCGCTTTGACTTTAAGTGGTTCAAATGTAATTTTTTATCTCTTCAAATATTCAATCATAGAGGGCGTATCTAACCATTTCACTAGCTCTATAAGATAAGAGTGGGTCAATTCTGGGTAATCCTTGGTGGTATTTTGGGCCGCGATTTTAACGTCAATGTCCATCATGCCCTTAGCGCCCAATAACACCTGATCTTCGTAGTAAAATAAGTTAGAAAATTTAATAATGTTTTGTTTTTCTTAAACTGAATAGTCACAGATTCAACCTTCCTAGTAGGCTTTCATATGTGACTTCTGAACAATCATATTGCCGCGCTTTCCACATCAGCAAAGGTCTTTATGTTCTATTGGAAAATATAAAATGAAAAAAATTAACTCTAAACATTTAAAAATTAATCATTTTAGTAGCTTAAAATTATTATTAGCTCCATGTATGGTCATCTTAACCATTTTCAAGAATTACTGAGCATTCCTATGCTTATCAAACTTAGAAAGATTAACAATATTAAAATGCTGGATTAATGGATAAAGATTCTCTAAATCTGGACATCATTAGTGTAGTACTGATCATGAGGTCATGGGTTACTTGAGCGAGGTTGAACTCTGTCCAGGAGTAAAGTCTCCACAGAAGGAGGTAAAGTAAGAAATGATTTTGGTCAAAGCTGGTGTGTTGATGCATTGATCCTGGATACATATTTCTGCGGGTTCCTACCTGAGTAGCTCATAATGAGCAAGAGGTAGAGTTGGATGAGGGCATTGACATCTGACATCCTATACCTCACCTATAGCTTGTCACTCCCAAATGCATGATTTCTTTAAGCCTTGGAGGCCAGCTCCTGCTCCTGGATAGGGAGTAATACCCTTCTAAGACAAAAGGGTCTTATTGGCTAAATGAATCCCTTGTCACAGCTGAGCGACTTGGCGCATGTGGTAGATGGTCGCTGGGTGACCGCACTTCCCCCCAAGGATGACATGTTCCAACCTATTTCCCCATCCTCTACCCTGTTAGGGTTTAATAGAGGGGGCTTTTAGAGAGGTTGTGCAAGCTAGGGGCCACAGCAGGCTCCTGGGAAACCCATTCCATAGCAAATCTTGCCTATATTTTGTAATTTGCTTGTGATGACCTAAGGCCATCTGCAAATTTCATGTTGGGGGAGACAGTCCGGACTGGCCAGCACAAAAAATCAAATTGGGAAGTAATTCATATTTTGTACCAGGCATAGATGATTCATTCCAGCTGCCTCAGCTATCTGGGCCAGATCAGGGCAGTTTGTAATGCGCAAGCAGCCCAGTTCAGAAGTCAGACCAGCCATTGAACTACTTGGCCCAGATGACTTGGCCCTGCAGGTCAGATCTGGGCAGTTCAAATCGTGTAAGCAGCCCAACTTGTGTGGTCAGGTCCCAGATTGGCACCGTTGACCTGGATTGGGCCCATAAATGTGAAAAAATTTTATAAAATTATTTCGATTTTTGCCAGGCTCTCAAGCACCCCCAACTCCCATCCCCACCATCCATCCAGATCCCATTGTCTACACCTAAATTACCAATCCCATAACACCCCCAGGCGATTTTCCCAAATTTTAAGGCAACAGACCTGCCCAGAACTGTTTTCAGTTCATTTCTTATTCTCCTCGCATTTTGTGCCCAATAAACCTTGCAACCATCATTCAGCTTGTTTCTTTCCCCCATTTGCTTTATTTATATACTGGAAATTCTGCCAATCAAAATGGAAAAGTGAGGTCACTGCCCAGATCATCCTTCCAATGCTATTCATGGGATTATCTGGTTAAATGAACATACCACCTTTTAGCACATCATAAATCTTATAAATCAGTTTACTCCAGATGATGAATTTGCTTTGTTGACTGCTTTCATGTGCCTTTTTGGCACAATTCTGGCTTTCCACTCCACCGTTGGCTCCCTAAAAGCTGCTCCTCAATTGGGGCAGCACCAGAGTGCCTCTATTCTGTTGTCCGCAAAGTCAGGACCACTACCTGACCTGCCCGCTAATGATCTTGTTTGCCAAAGGGGGCCGGATCACCCCCATCAGAAAGCCTCAGCCCCAACGCTCTGCACGGTCTCCATTCTCACCCTACTCTCACCGTTGATCTTGCAGCAGACCTCATACCACCCCTTGTTGAACCGCAACATTATCCTTTTAAACCAAAGTCCTGCAACTGCAAACCTCATATGAGTTGTCATCCTCCCTTCCTCTCTTGCCCCTAGGGGTTGCCCCCACAAGATTCGCAGTTGCCCCCATCACACCATTTATTTTCTTTGGGGACCTTTATTACATTGTTGAACTTTTGCTTTCCTCATATTCAAACTAGAATTATGCTCATAATAGTCATTTAGACCGCTGTGCTCATGGCATTCTGAGCTTTCCACTGGGTGCTTATGCACCCTGAATGGGAGTCCAGTCTAATCTTTATCAGCTGGGTCCATGAAATAATGAACCAACCCATTATCTCAGGCTTCTCCGTCCCCCTCTCAAGTATTGTCTAAGAGTTGACCAATGTACTCAGCCTAAATTTGCACTCCCTCTGTGACCTGGTCTTATCTTTTTGGTCTGATGCCTTGTTCTTCCAAGCTTGCAGACAGGCCTTTAGAACTGATGTCTACCCCACCAAGCCCCAGCTACCGAGTCACCCCTTCAGTCAACATGGTAAGGATGGGGGTCTCACCTATTCCTTCTGACAAGGTGGTGACTAAGTCCTGGGTGTCCGGTGGAGCTCCAGGTGCGATTCACCTCCAACGCCGGCAAATCCCCCTCTCTGATGCTCAACAAAGTGTGGCTCTCCTCGATGCCCTTAAAGTGGATGCCCACCGCTGGGTTATGGGTGCGCTCCGCTCTGCAGCCAATACTGGCAGCCCTACCCCTCTGCTTGTTCTTTTCACCTCAGCGTTTCAGGGCCTTGCATCAAGACCCTCAGCTCCTCCACCTCTTTACATTAAGACAGTTGTCTACAGACCAACTCTTTCTGAATGAAGCCTTCAAAGTTTTTACACTGTGAAAACACCATCTTAGATCGCTATTTCTACTTTCATAGCCGCATTGAACTCCTCCTCGGCTGCTCCTCCTCCTGAGACCCTCTCCCAGGGTCCCTAAAAGTTACCTTTTTTGTGGCATGCTCAATTGAGAAAGGCACTTCCACATCCCCAAGCTTGCAATAGCGGCCCTTGAGGTACTGTTTACCATCCATCCTTCCTCATTCAATGGCCGTGGACAAGTGAAGCGTCCCCCCAGGCTTGAGGCCTTTTGCCTCCTTCTGGGTCCACCTAGGGTATCCACCCTCCAGGGAACACTTGCCCGCTGTGATCCCTGTTCTTACCCTTGGTAAGGAGGGTACTCTGCTTGGTTTCCAGAATTTGTACCTGTTCTGCTCAATGCCATTGTTTCCATGCTTGACTCATACTCTTCCCCTGAGGAGAGAGGAGCAGGTGTACTAAATAACCCTCATATTCTCATTTGGGTAAGGAAGAAGTGACGTTTTTGCCTCAGTAATGACTCAGCCCTGCACCTCTTGAGCAACCACTTCTTATGTTAAGTCGTGCTTCCTCCTCTGCGGCCAAATTTTCTTTCTCTATCCACTGAAAAGGATCAAGCTTAATTTCTGTTTCCTGTTTCCTTCCCCTCAGAGAATGGAGAGGTCACTGTAAAAGCCCTCCTTGATATGGGTGCAACGTGCAACTTTATTGATCTCTGTGCGGCGTGCTCCATAGACTTGGCTTGGAAGATACTTCGTCTATCCAGGGTGCCTCATCTGAGCATATAAGGTCCTACATTAACCGGCGCCTTTTATAATTTTTCATTTACAACTTTAAGATTTGTGGCCATTCCCTCGCAGTAAATGATCTACTGCTTCCTGTAATTTTGAGAGTAGTCTGGTGGCGTTGACAGCAGCTTTGGATCAACCTGGATAGTAACTCCTTGTTATTCACGAAACTTAAAATGAGTGGAGAGTTTCCCCAGTTGATTCCCCTTTCCCTGAGTTCCTCACTTAGCTCAATCTCTCCTAATGATCCTACCCAGAAGAACTTCCTCAAATTTTCCTTAGCTCTTAGCCTTTTGAAAAGAAATCTTTGAAATTTTTCTGGAAGCCAAACTTCATCCTCACACTGAGTACAACCTATCGTTCCAGTTGACTATTGAACTGGTCAAAATCAATTGCCCCCTCATCTCTTACACTGGGGGAGAGGACAAGGCCTTGGGGTTTTACTGGATGAGATGTTGAAGAAGTGTTGGCATATCAAGAAAACTTTCCCCATCTTCTTCCATAATTTTTGTTAAGGCCAGATGGCATACCTGCGTCCCTGCGTTGACTATAATCACCTTAATAACATCACAATCCCTGACCCATATCCCCTGCCCTTGAAACAGTCCATCACCCACATTATTGATAAGTCCCACATCAACTCAAAGTTGAACATGGTGAATGATTGAATCAAGTGAGTGTGGCAAGGGGTCAGGAAAGGTTTAAGGTTATCTGCACCTTTTAAGGGCTCTTCCAGTTTAGAGTAATTCCTTTTGGATTAAAGTATGCATCGACCACTTTCCAGAGCCTCATCAATGATGGGCTAGGGGATTTGCGCTTCTCTTGTGCCGTCACATATATTGATGGTATCCTGATTTATTCCCTCACTCCAGAGAAACATTCCAAAGACCTGGAAGAGGTGGTGGAAGCCTTCCACAAGGAAGGACTTTGTGTAAAACTTAAGTGTATGTTTTTACAGGGTAAGGCCTTCTTAGGCAACCTCATCTTAAAGAATGGCTATGAAGTCATCCCTTGCAAGCTTAAGGCTATCCAGTCATGGCCCACCTCGTCCACCCCAGAATTTAGAAGCATCCTTGGCACGATAACTTTTTCAAAAAGCTCTCCGCAGCCCTTGCACAACTCACAACACTCCTCAATCCTCTCACAAGAAAAAATTCTCCCTTAAAGTGGTCCCCCAAATGCCAACAGACCTTCAAGTCCATTAAGGAGATCTTCCTGATAGCCCCAGTCCTCCGTTATTCATACATATCCCACTTTTTTATAGTAGCTTGCAATGCCTCATTGGTGGCAGTGGGCGCCAAGTTGCTAAAGGAGCATGTAGGAGTCAAACACCTGGTAGCATATTTCTCCAGCAAATTCACCTTGAGTAAGCGTGGCTCATTTATGATAAGGAGTTGGCGGATGCGTGGTCACTCACCCGCTGATGATACCTCCTGCAGTGTGCTCAGCATGAATTCGTTGTTTGAACTGATCACAAGGCCCTGTATAAAACAACCGCAAGCCTCAAAGGCTTGGGCACCAGCAAACCCAATCCTACCAGGACCTCTGTGGTTTCCACTTCAAGTAAGAATTTAGCAAATGCCCTCTGAACGTCTTACCTGACATGCTAAGTCAAAACCCCTTTCTCTCACCTGATGGTGGGGAGGGGCTCCTGGAACTCATCACTGTAGTACCTCCTCACAAATTCTCTACTTGGCCCTACTTATGAGTGGCTTTCGCTGATCTAGCCCTGATGCCCCACATCTCTCCTATATTCTTAAATACCAACTTTGTTTCCTAGAAGGGGTTATGCTTTATTTGACTTGGAGTCTAGATGTTGGAAAAGAGCTTTATACACTTTGCGGGATGGGACAATCTGGTTTTGAGATTGAGTTTGGGTTCTCTCCTCCCTGAATGCCCGTTTCATTGAGGAGCACCGCATCCTTTCAGTGGTAGGGCACCCTAGCACCAAGAAGTGTGCAAACAACATCAAGAAATTTTTAAACTGGCCAGGGTTCTTTAAAGATATTCTCATCTGGATTGCTAGTTATGTCACCTATGCGCATGTAAAGTCTTATCATTCTAGTAAGAAAGTGCTGTTACACCCACTGCAGCAGGCTTTAGGTCTATGGTCCTCATTTTTGTTTGATTTATTGTGGAGCTTTCACTTTCCAATAGCTCAGATGCTAGAATTGTAGTTGTCAACCAATTTACCAAATTTGCGCTCTTTATCCACTGCCTCTCATCTATCACTTTTAGTGAAGACTGAAAGCTTGTCCGTCAACCATATATTTGACATGTTTTATCTCCCAAAGAGATAGTGAGAAACAGTGCTCCTAGTTTTGCTAAATTTTAGGACAGCTGTTGACCCTCCTCGGCATTAAGCCCTGAGGGTCCACCGCCTACTACCCCTTAGTCCGATGTGCAGACTGAGAGGGTGAATTAGGTTCTTAAACAGATCCTGCACGGTTATGCAAATTCCTAAAGAACACCTGGGCCAAGGACCTGCCCCTCACACAGTTCTCCTATAAGCATTATCATCATTCCTCGACCAATTTCTCCCTTTTTATGGCTACCCTGAAGTACAACCACCCTTCCAAATTGGCCCAGCTCTCCTCAGCGGTTCCAGTAGCTGAGGACCACGTGTACTCATTCCACAAGACACAATATGTTCTGTGAACACTTTAAGAAATCCACTGATGACTACAAGAAGTTCTCCAACCAAAAGTGCCTTCCTGGTCATGATATCAAAGCTGGCTCACTTGTCATGCTGGAAACATGGATTATCCCCCTGAAAGCTCCTACCCAAAAGCTGGTGGGCAAACTCTCAAGCTCATTGAGGATGAGAAGGGTATGGTAATGGGGCCTACCTTTAAAACTGCCCGCACACTGGAAGCATCACAATGACATCCATACTTCCCCCTTGACACCCTCCAAGGGTGCAAGGTCAACTTCTCTAGAGCCATCGTCATTAAGGACTCCTAGGAAGCAGAGGTGGAGACTATCCTTACCTCTTGGAGGTCTCGCTGATTTGTCCAATATCTGGTTGCCTGGAAAGGCTACCTCCCATATGAGACACCTAGCGAGTGCACATCGTTTTGCAAGCTGTAAAAAGCTGGTATAGTATTTTAAGGAAACCCATCTACAGCCCCCATCCCTCAGAAGTTGATGCCATTCTCACCATAAACTCCAGAATAAGCACAAAAATTACGCCCTTGTCCATGCCCCTTGTGGGGTTTTTCTCAAAAAGAAAAAGGAAAGGGTAGTGTAAGTCCTGGAGGCCAGATCTTGCACCTGTATAAGGAAAAATACCCTTTCTAGATAAAAAGGGGTCTCAATGCCCAACTGGACTCCCTGTCACACCTGAGCAACTTGGCGCACGTGATAGATGTGCACTGGGTTACCACTCTTTCACCCAAGGATATCCTGTTTTCACCTCTTCCCCCCTTCTCTACCTAGTTACGGTTGATAGAAGGGGTTTGTAGAGAGGTTGTTTAAGCCAGGGGCTATGCCAATGTCCTTGGGATTCCCCTTTTACTAAAGAAAATCTTGTTGAAATTTTGAAAAAATTACTTGTGACGACCCCAAGGACTGATCTTTAAATTTCAGACTGGGGAGCCAGTCCGTACTGGCCAGCACATAAAATCAAATTAGGGAATGATTCCAATTTTGGACCAGGCATTCGATGACTCAGCCCAGCTGCCTCAGCTCTCCAGGACAGATCTGGGCTGTTCATATTGTGTGTGCATCATGATTTAGGCTGCAAATCAGGCATCAAACAACCCAACCTATCTGCCTCAGCCCTCTGTGATAGATTTGGACAGTTTGAATTATGTAAGTGCTCAGAATTGGGTTGTCAGGTCCCAGATTGGCACCGTTGACCTGGCTTGGGCCCAAAAATGTGAAAACCTTTATAGTTTTTTTCATATTTTTGCCAGGCTTTAAAGCGCCCCCAACTCCCATCCCCACCATCCAACCAGATCCCTTTGTCAGCCCCTAAATGACCAATTTCGTAACACCTCCCCAGGTGATTATCCCAATTTTTAAAGCAAACGCTGCCCAGGGGCTGTTGCCAATTCATTTCTTAATCTCTTCTCATTTTGGGCTCAATAGCCTTGCAACCATCATTTAGCTTGTTACGGCCCCTCCTTTTTTATATAAATCAAAAATTCTGTCAAACAATCCAGCAAAGCACGCAGCTTCCCAGATCTTCCTCTCAATGCTTGTTGATTAGATTATTCTGCTAATCAACCTTGCCACCCATCAGTGCATCATATATCTAATAACTTAGTTCTCTTTGGATAATGAATCTGCTTTGTTAACTGCTGCCATGTGCCTGATTAGCATGAAGCTGCTTTCCACTCCACCGTTAACACCAGAAGCCTCTCTTCAGTTAAGAGCCAGAGTGCCTCTATTCCATCATCCAAGAAGTTGGGACCTCTACCTGACCCACATAATAATAATCTTGCTTGCCCAAGGGACCTGAAGCACCCTATCTATAAAGCCACAGCCCCACCGCTCTGCGTGGGCTCCATTCTCACCCTGCTCTCACCGTTGATCTTGAAGCAGACTTTGTACCACCCCTAGTTGACCTTCTACTTTATCCTTTTTAAACCAAAAGCCTATAACCACGAACCCTAAAGGAGTTGTCATCCTCTCTGCCTCCCTCGCCCATGGGGTTTCCCGCAAGACTTGTAGTTGCCCCATCACAACCATTTGGTTTTCTTTAAGGCCTATGGTATGTCGTTGAAATTTTGCTTTCCACACATTCTTAATA
Organism: Massospora cicadina; assembly: GCA_022478985.1. Classification (NCBI taxonomy): domain Eukaryota; kingdom Fungi; phylum Entomophthoromycota; class Entomophthoromycetes; order Entomophthorales; family Entomophthoraceae; genus Massospora; species Massospora cicadina. The sequence goes on from JAKSZP010014452.1 coordinate 34,705, forward strand.
AAACCCCGCTCATACAAGTCTTTCTGACCGCTGTTTTCATGGCATTCTAGGCTCTCCATTGGGTGCTCACGCACTCTGATTGGGAGTCCTGTCAAATAATTATCATCTGGGTCCATGACAAGTCCCTTATTCCTGAAGCAATTTCAGCTTGAACTGTTGCAAGTCCATAAGGTTCCTTTGCATGTTGTGCACAAAGTGTGCAGTTTCTCTAATATAAATTTATAAGTAATAACTGTTGTATAAAGTTTGCAGATATAACTCCATATATCATCATTTCACTATAGAAGATCTCCATTGTCTTGTTGTAGCATCCAGACTAAGACTCTCAATCCTTAATATCATGCTGCATGGCTGATTGTTGATTTTTGATCTGTTACAAATTGGCTGGAGATGGTTGTTGGTCTTAATATTGCTTACTAAGTGCTGTGAAGCCATTCCATTTTGCGTTGGGTGTATTGGTCAATAGCTTTGACTATCTCAGCCTAATGAGTTATATCTCCCATAGTGATAGGCTATACTTGACTTCTACCTGTGGGGATAATTCATCCCTTTACCCATTTAATGGTGACCCTGCAGTTGTCCATGGCTTAATATATATGGCAAACGTATCAATTTGACTAATTGATATGTTCATCTAAACGCTGTAAGAATCAACTTATATTCTATGGTTGTTACTACTAGCTTGGTGAGCCCCTTGGAAGATGGCTTTTAGTTGCCTATTCAGGTTCTATAGTGCTTCCACTTTTTGTTGGGTTCTTTTAGACATATCTGTTTTTAGGGCGTAGTGATTAGGTCAATTGAGAATTTCGCACAGTGAGTAGAAGAAACCCTAGCCAGGTATAGTTACATATGAGATAGGATACTAGCTTGTTGTAGTATTTGACAATGTCTTAGAGTCCAGAAAGATTTCAAATAGTTGAATTATTAAGTCCTGGTTCCTCTGCCACAAAATAAAGAAGGCGCTAAGTCATATATATTCATGGCTAAAGAGCCAGAATCCCAAAATTAGCAAATCCCTGATTTATCTCAGCTTTCCGCCATGAATGTATAGTTCAAAACCGCTTAAATCAAGTAGAACATTGTTTGCTTACTTCCTCCAATGCTAGCTAATCAGGAGTGGGTGGAGTAACATAAAGGGTGACGGATTAGTGGTCCTTGCTAATATTTCTGAATTGATTAATTCTATTCTAAGGTAGGTTATATTCTTTTGCAATACATCTTCCCCTGTAATGTGTACCACAATTGAGCGAGAGCCCTTTACTTACTATTGCACCGGTTAAGGGTGGCTGGTTTGACTATATCTGCTATCATCCAGGACAACTTTGTGGTGAAGGTCTCAATCCATTAGTATAGCTTGACTATGCTAGAGATTTACACAATTAAATGAAAAGAATCTATAAATATCTGACTCTTTATTTAGAATAAGGAAAAATAATTAAGTTTTAAATCACTTCAATCACGGATCAGTAGTGTTCTTGTAGTAAATCTTCAACTATTGTAAATTGCAATTGTTCAAAGGGATTGATAGATCAAAAAAAAGTTCAAATGGGGCGTCACAAGGTCAATGTCAATGCAACATGCTTTAGTGAAAAATTGAAAATGAAGTTAGGATTGAGTTGCGTTCCTATGTCAAAAACTTAGAATAAAGTCTTTTTTCATCAAACAGGGGTTCTTCAAGTCCTAGGTCAGATAGGAATCCACAGACTGAGATGAAACCAACTTTCTAAATAAATAAAGTATGGATATAAGCTAATGGCTTGTTGCGAGCTGAAGTCATGGATAGTTTTTTAAATTGGCTAACAATTAGATTTCTGGAGTTGTTTACTCTTTTGAATGGTATCTCGCTTCACCTCATTTGGTTATCTGCACAGGTTCTTTGTATGTGCGTTGTATTAATTGTTGATATTAATTGAATAGGTCATTAGTAGTGTTAAGACTATTGCCCTAGTTGAATTTCTTATAGCCAAGAAGACAATTAGTTCCAACGCTAAAACTGGTGCTTGTCCTAACCTTAAAGTTTTCAGGAATATTAAAAGAAATTTTTCCCACTTCTGTTGTCATTTTCCTAGGAGTAGGTTCAGTGGTTCTTCTCTCTCTTATCGCAGAGTCCATGGAGATAACAATAAGATACACAAAGGATATCTATCCTTTTAAACTCTAATTTCAAGAGAAGCTATTGATAGTCTTAATTATTAAGGTAATTAATCTATAAGTATATTTCTATCTGCTTTGTTTAGCAAAAAGTAAGGGAATTATAAGAGAATTCAGCGCCTAACTCTTCTGTTGGCACCTCAATTGGAAACGGCAGCTGTTGCCAATAAAATAACCTTCAGGGTCACTCCATATGATGATCTTCCTCATTATTTTAGTTGTATTCCTCTGATGACTATAATGCAACATCTTATGGGTTTGAATGAAAAACATGTCTTAAACGCTTTTCCCAAATCCAGTGTCACCTTTATTAGGCTAACAACATGCTTAGGTAGTGGGACTTATACCCATATTTAGCAGGTTACGATCCTTAAAAGTTTGAATTGCAAGTTGCTTGTCACATGAGCTATCACTTGCCTACCAACTCATAAACCCTTTGTTGATATAAAAAAACAAAATGATATTAAAAAGTTGCAAGATTATCAATAAATACAACTGACAACCTAATCACTTGTTTATTGTTGGGGATCATCCATGATGAGACATTAGAGATCCAGAAGATCAAATTCTTGTGAATTACTAAATATTTGTTCAGGATAATTCTTATAACAATAGTTATTGTAAGTAATCAATATCTCCTACATCCATTAGTGGGATGAATATCCTAATGGACAAGAGAATGTATTATAATTGGTTAAGCTGGGTAATGTGAGCATAAAAAATCTCATCACATCCCTCACTTGACCATATTATCCAGTAAAGATGATTTTATGGAAGCATACGCCGCTTTAACCTGTTTGAGTCCGCCAGTCTGGTTTACTTTAGAGTTCTTTCTTGGTCCACTTTTTTCCTTAATTGATGCGCCTCTGGGAAATCTTATTCTTAGGCATTTTCTTTCCATGTTCTGCTTGCTGCAACCTCTGCAGAGCGCGAGTCTCATCGCCCATTTTGTTTCAGCCTAATTCAAATGTTGTTACCATTATTAGATCTGGAAAACCTGTATTTCCACAGGCCAGCGTTATATAACAATTTACTGTTTGAAAGATCTTCTTAGGCGGCTTCCTTGATTCCTTTATTCCTTCATTCCCCCAGGCTGGACTTCATTTCCTAGGGCCTCTTTCTGTCAAATCCATTTTCAGCCTGTCCTGATCCTTCCAATATGCTTGCTCATTCTAACGCCTCAGGACTACTCATGGTAGACTAATTTCAGCCCAATTTGGTCCTATCAATAAACTTAAGGAACGCCACAGATGATTTTTGATGATAAAGATAAATAATATATTTCTTATCTTTGCATTTTTATCTTCTTATATATTTTTTCGTTTTTAAAAAATATATCTTATGTCAATTTTATTTTTTTTTCTCCTTTTTGGATGGGACTTAACTTACAAGTAGGTTAAGAGGTCCATACTTTTCGTTTCCTCTACTCTAGTTCAGAAGTTTATTTTTTGAGCCAAAACAGCTATCATGGGACCATCTAGTACTAAAAAAACAGCTATCATGGTTCAGAAGTCTAATTTTAAGACTTAACCATATAACATGTTTCAGCGGTCCCATATTTGGACTTAATCAACATAACATGACTAAACCTATTTTTCTTGGTTCATTAGTCTTTTGGGAACATTGCAAATGAGTATTCCCCTAGATCATATACAAGCGATATTCTGTGTGGACCCTGTTCACTATATGCCCATCTGTGATGTTCTTAATCATATATAGGCCATTTTACCAACTTAGCAATAACTCTTAAGGGTCTCAACCACAAAGCATCCAGCTTATTTCTTATTGATCCATAGGTGTTGTAATAGACTACCCATCCACCACATGGTTCTCTTTTATTGCTGGTCGCTTCTATCATCCATTTTCTTCACTTTAATCCTTTACTCTAGTTGTTATCAAATGCCTGCGATTGTAGTTTAATCATAGTACTTTTCAGTTGGTTCAGGTAATAATTGGTGCTCATCTTTAATGCTAGTTCTACAGCTGAATACAAAATCAGTGGTAATACAGAACTTTATTCGTATAGTAGTTAAAAAGGCGTTTTCACTGTTGCCATATGATGTCTGATATTGGACAAAGGTAACTGAACTTAGATAAGTGCCCCAAGTGAAAAATTTCCTGTAACCAATTTCTCAAAATTGTGGCTAGCGTTCCATTGACTCGTTCTATCATTCTATTTGTTTCTGGTTGGTATAAATAATCACTACTCCTCAAATTTATCAGCTTGTTCAGACTTGGGATCACATAGGCTTTACAATTTTGTTCCGTTGTCTATCAATAATTTGGGGGCATCCATGCTGGTACACCTTTGGTCCAGGATAATCTCACCATGGTTGTTGCATCCACTTTGCTCAAGGCTTTCGTTTCTACTCATCTAGTCATATGATCAATTGCCATTATGATGTATTTCGCTCCACCAATACTGACACTAAGGAGTCACTCCATGTCTATTGACGTTATATGCAAAGTGAACTTAGGGCGTACTAGCCAGTATCCTGTTCTATTCTTATGCGGCTTAAGTAGATGGCATTACATGCAACAGGCCAGGTAGTCGGTGACATCATAGTAGATTAATTCCCAGTAATAATACTGTCAAAGTTGTCCATGGTTTCCTTGAACTATGGCCGATGACTTTGTGCATGGCTTAGATAATTCCGCTTTTTTTAAAGGCTTTCATAATGAAAACCTTTTTCTGTTAATCATCTTTGTACAATTGTCCATTTTTTATCTTAATGCTTTCCATTGCTTTTCTTTGCGCACCTTAGATTTATTGAGGATCCTCATCAATACTTACTTCATTCATCCAATAGAATAACTCATCAGCTTGATGATAGACATTTTGGATTGTAGGCAATCTCAACAATCCTTCAGCATTTTGGTTTGCTGCTACAGTTTGGTGTGTTACCTTTAAATCATGGGCTTGTAGTTTCAAATTTCCATTGGTCCAGTCAACTCTAGTTCCTTTAGGTTTTAGATCCAGCATAGAGATTAGTTGTCTGTCACCACTTTAAACTGTGCCTATGGACATACACTCAGTACTTCTTTCATGCATAGATCACTTCGAGGCATTTGCACTTCATTATGGTATAGTTTCTTTCTGCTGGCGTTAGTGTTCTACTAACTAGGCCATCAGATGTTCTTCCATTTGTCGTCCACTTGGTTCAAGATGGCACAGATTATTAATGAAGCATCAGTTTGGATGATAAAGTCTTAATTATAATAAGGTACTTTAAGAGGACTGGTCATCAAATATTGGTATAAACTCAATGAACAAATCTTGGGCCTTATGATTCCACAGAAATCCTTTTTTTTCAGATCCTCTATTAAGTGAAATAATGGCTCTGAAATTCCAATAGAATCTATATGAATCTGCAATAATAGTAGACCATTCCTAAAAACTTGAATATCCCAAACACTCTTCAGGTTTGGCATCCATTCAATAGCCATAATCTTCTATGGCTTGGGTTGCAGCCCAATGGAGTTTATCACAAACCACAAGTACTCAAGCTCTTTCCTGAATAAATGACATTTCCTCAGCTTAACCTTCATGTTATCCATCACCAGGCATTTAACAACTATTCTAATTGCTCCAATTGGTCCATGAAGGTTCTACTAGATACAAAGATATCATTTGATTATACTGAAATGCAGGACAAGTTCAAATCATTGAGGATAGAGTCAATTGCTTTCTGGAATGTCACTGGCGCGTTGCACAATCTTAGGGGCATACTGATCAGCTGGTAGTCCCTGTGCAGAAATTATAGAAATATTTTTTTTGATTCTCCTTTAGAAACTCTATTTGCTAATATCATGATATCAACTTTGTCACTGTAAAAACTCTTGGCATCCCTTAGGCGATTGAGCGCATCATCAATTATTAGCAGTAGATAAGAATCCTTATAAGTCATTTTGTTTAATTTGCAATAATTGATCACCACTTAATTTTGATATATCCTTATTTTTCACGAATAGGATTGCACTCACCCATGGACTTGACTATGGAATTTTGAGCCCATGCTCTACTGGCTTGATAATTTCTTCAATGACCACAAATTCAGAAGCCCTAGACCAGCAGGCAGGTCTCATCTTTATTGTTGGATATTTCCCAGCGTTTATATTTAAAACCTTTTTTGTGCATCCCAAGTCATGGTCTCCTTGAGAAAAATCAACTAATATGTCTCAAATGATTGGAGCACATTTTTTTTGCTGCTGCGCTGATAAATCAGCCAGTTGCTCTCTATTTACCAAAATGATGATGCTTTCAGCAGCATCCGCCAGTAATCTCATCTCAGTTAACATTCTGAAGTCATGAAATTCATTGTTTTCAGACATTTAAGTTATATACAGAAAAGAGATGACTTGATTTTCTCTATCCAGTCAATTTTCTCATATTGGCCAGTAGACACTTATTTCTCAATGTCCAGGCATAATAATTCCTGGTGCTACACATGGACTAAACCTTGATTTACACCATGGTCTGATGAGTTCTCCATATAATTGCTCCGTGATTTAAGCGTTAACCTGATGTTAACAAGTTTTGCACTCCTGGCGGAATGGCATTTGCTGTTTTCATCCTCAAGGATATCCCACAATCTAATAGGATCTATTTCGGCATTTTCCTATAGTTTTTGTCCAACCAACTTGTACTGTATGGGAATGATGCCTTCATTTTAGATATGGCTTAAAAATTACTCTTTTTGTCAGAGAAGCTCCCCTTTTTGCTGATATACCAAGGGCAGTTATTCATAAATTTGTCATGGTATTCTCTAAGTTCACATTTCACATATTACTTATTCAGGAAATTCATCCAAATAAGTATTTTTAAAATTTGATTAGCTAAAATTATGTCTGGAGATGATACAACAAGTAATCTGAACTGAAGTAGTAGCACACTGTAGCTCCACAAAAAGTTGTATTATCTTGTCCAGCGGCTCCATATTTATTCCTTTGTTCTAAATCTGGTGAAATCTTCATTTGTTTCAACAATTTGGTTAAAGTAATATTTATGTTTACTCCAAGGTAGATTATCACCTGCTCTTACTTGGTTATTATAAAATTCATAAACACTCATTTTATTGTAATAGGTATTTACTGATTGAATGGCAGCGTTATTCACCTAATCAGGATTAGAATTAATTGTGCTGATAAACTAGAGAATAATTTAATGACTACGTAATGGGAAGAGATATGTTCGCCTCCCTTAATCTCATGTTGAGTAATTCCTCCAGGCTCTCAGCGGATCTAGTATTGTCTGCTAGTTGATGAGTGTATGGAAGAGCAAATTCTTTAATAATTGTAGGGTCAATCACACTTTTTTGGCTTAAGTAATGGCGTTCAAGTCCAAATTAACAACTTGATTGAGTAGGTCAGGTATTTCATCATTTACAAATAAGAAAAAAATATCTATGTTGTCATTCAATATATTAGCTAATAGATTTGAACGTGGTGCCAGAATTCCTTACTAGACCACAGCACTTTCCATCTCTTAACTAATTTCCTTCTTTTTACAAGGACTAATTGACTTTCTCATTAGTTTTCTTGCTCCAACATAAGGCAGTGAAATGTCCAGGTTTCCCACATTAATGGCAAAAAATCTGAGTCTTTTCCGCTTATTTTGCCTTTGGTCCTATTTACCATCACAACTCAATTCTGTTGCTCTTTAAAAGGTTCATAAATTTCATTGTGTTTTGGCTTTTAACAGGAATGGCCTTAAAAGTTCAATAAGTGGTTCAAAGGAGGCTATTAACATCTTTATATGATCCAACATCTAGGATATGAACATTGTGTCACTAGCGCTGGAGCCATTGTACAATGCAAGTCTTTATATAGGCCAAAGTGCCACTTTCATTATGATATGTGCATTTTAATTGTTAGCACTTTTTTCACCAGGAAGAATCTGATTCCTGGTAGATTTAGCCAGCAAAAGCTGCTAGAGCCTTATTATTTAGGAATTATTTACCTATAAATTCCTGCTTACAATTAGACATCCGTGTAGGGCTTCTTAACTCTATAATAATTGCTTCCTTGGATCATTACAAGTCAAATTGTCTCTGTCAAGATGTGACAACACCAGATTCTGGTAATCAGTGTTCATTAAGTTCATTATGAACTTTGCCTTTTGTCAGTCACTTAATCTGGTATTGTCATTTTATTAATTGGAAAAATACAGGGGTATTGTTCTGAGTAAACTTAAATATTTCATTATTTTCAAAATTCATCTGTGGATCCACCAGCAGGGGATTCCTACCCAGAAACTTAATTAGTCATAGGAGTAACTTTGGGGGTCATCTACAAAATTTCTATTAATGATTCATGCATATTTCTTAGTGGTTAGTCTTCTCAACTGGAGCTTCATGCATATTATTGTCAGTTTCATCCACATTCATCTGCGTGCAATCACATTTGTGATTCTAAAATTCCTCTATGCACTTCAATAGCCAAGTCATATTTTTGTTAATTTGATAAAATGTTCTCAGTTCACTTCTTTATTTATCTTCTGAAATACTACTTATTTGATTAAATCACCCTCATTGCGCTTCTAGGAGGTGAACTTTATAAACAGGTCACTGATGATTTTTTCCAACTTGCTTGAACTCTTTCTCAGCTTTCATCCATTCCAAAAATGTAGTAATAAGCCTGTGATACCAAGTTGAGCATGTTCTTATTCCAGTCTCTAGCTCCATCCAAAGCTTTTGTATTTACTCACTTGTAAGACATAGCTGATATGGTCTTTTTAATAAAGCTGGATTGAAAACTTAATTACCATTATAGTGATCACCAAACGTTAAATTTTTAAGCTTTTTGGATATTTAAAAACCCCCATAGTGTGTATTAAATGTTAAATTTGGGAAAAGTTTACTTTTGTAAGGTGGTAGCTCGCTTCACTTCCTGTGGTTATCTGCACAATCTCTTTGTATGTGCATTGTATTAATTGATGATATTAACTATATAGGGCAATAGTAGTATGAAGACTATTGCTCTAACCAAATTTATTATAGCCAATATGTTTATTGGGTACAAACAAAAAACTGGAGCTTTTCCAAATAATAAATTTTTTCTGGAATATTGATAGTGACTTCTTCTCACTTATTTTGAATTTTCATAGGATTAGTTAGGTGGTTCTTCTATCTCTTCTCACAGATTCCGCAGAGATAACAATATGATGCACAAAGGATCTCTTATCCTTTTAAAACTCTAGTTTCAAGAGCCTTTTTTGACAGTCTTAATTATTAAAGTAATTAATTATAAGTATATTTCTATCTGCATATTTAGTAAAAAGTAATGGAATTTACAAAAGAATTTAGCTTATAACTTTTCTGTTGGCACTACAATTGGAAAAATCATCCATTGCCAATATGTTACCCTCCAAAGTCGCTCCAGACGATGATCTTCCTTATTAGTATAATCATATTTTTACCCACTACCAATGTGACTCTTCTGGGTTGTAATGAAGAATGTGTCCCAACATCTTTGCTCAACCCCAGCATGTCACCTTTATCAGGTTAACAACCTGATTAGGTAATGGGACTTATACCTCTAAATAGCAGGATGTGATCCCTAAAAGGTTAACTCACAAATTGCTTGTCACATGAGCCATCACTTGCCTATTAACTCATGAACCCCTTAGTCAATCAGTGACAAAAGATAATTTGACACCTAAAGGTTAATTAGCATTGATATTTATAATCAACAACCTAATTATTCGCTTTTGTTGTTGGGGATAATCCCCTACAAAATATTAAAAATTTAGATGATCAAAAACTGGCAAATTACTAAATATTTGTTCATGATAATTCTTCAAATTATAGTTAATGTAGTAATTACTAACTCCCACATAAACTAGCAGTATGAATCCTCTAATGAACAAGAAGATGTACTACATTAGATAAGCTGGGTAATGTAGGAATATCAAAGTCCCAACACTATTATTACTGTAATTGACTATAATACACAGGGTCATGAGCACAAACAGGCTAGAGGTTCTCATATTGACAGATTAGAACACCATGATTTCAGCAAGCTAGCAGTTGGTATAGTAACTTTTATTTTAGTTTCCACCAATATTTAGGACTGATGTGGATTACAACCTATTTACAGGGTAAATAGACATCCCTTCAAGAGCCTTAACTGAGGTAGGAGGTAAATTATCTTTTGGCCCCAGAAGACGGTATTTATTTGCTTTAAGACTAGGGGCGCCCAATCAAGCAGTTTTGGGGCTTCTTCTTCCATTCTTCCTTAAGTAAGATTTTGGATAACTAAAGGAACACGTTACCCCAGTGTGGAGAAACAGAGGTCCTGTAGCAAATTTTAGTATCTTTTGACTGGGGACTTCGTGCCAATAAATATGTCATAGTTATCATTATATAAGAAATTGCAGGGGAAGATACCATTAGAGTTTTCTCCATAAAGGTAGCAATGAGTAAGCACCAAGAGATATAAGGTATGAGGTTCCTGCCTTCTCAGAGTCCAGAGTATGGTTAGAATTAGGAGTGATCTAATAAGCTTCATTACCAGAGAGAAAATGATGCTAATTGGAGAACAAGCATTAATGATAGCCAGATTTTTTTACTTTTTTGCAGCATTACCTCTACTCAAGTAACATCAGAGCCAAAATGGGGTATAGAATAAATGGTATCTTAAATAAATTTGTTGAGGAACTCATTGGGTATACCCCAGGCGTTTAAACTGATGAAATAATTTATTTTAATAAGAGTCTGGGGATGTCAAGATTATCTGGAACAGAAAAAACTAGCCATTTAGGGGGTGTGTGATTCTGAGGATGTTTTTGTAACGTGGATGTTCAGAGTAGGGAGCATTTGGCCCTATGCTGAGTCTCTTTTTCCGCCTCCTCTGATTTCCGTTTTATCATTGACTTTCCTAGTGATGGTAAAACCACGATAGTTCTAATTCTCGTTTTTGGTCAAGACCCAGTAATTTTTCCTATGGCATGTATATGAGGTCAGGACCTTTTGTTTGAAGAAATACAACATACTTTGGGGGTTCTGGAAGCTCCATGATAGCCTCCTTGATATTGAGAACTAATTATAAACTGTTTTTTGATAGCTTGAAAGTGAAGTGAAATTCTGTGATTGGAGGAAAAAATTGGATACTATGATAACTATTGCATCCTTAATATATCCAATCATAAAAAGCTGAAACTTGAGATTCATAATAAAAGCAGTTAGAAGGTTTAACGTAAGCTATTCCTTTCTTCAGGTGAAATTGCATGAATGCTTGCTTCCAGTTAGACAAGACAAGTTGATACTGACCTCCAAAATGAGGGCCGCCTTTATTTGGGCCCAAGCAGTGCATTCTTTGAAAGAGGCCTTCATCACTTCAGCACTCCAATTAAGAAAGGCTTGAATATGCTGCATTTTCTGTTTATCTGTGGACAACTTCATAGCATTTTCATATAGAAAAGAAGGTATGTTTACTCTGAACCAGGAAGTTATACTCTTTTTGAGGTTAGCTAAAAATTTGATTAATTTTGAAAAGTGATCACTAAACAGGTTGCAACGGTTTATCCCTAACTGATAAATCTTCCCTGTATGATAGGGATTAAGAATATGATCCAATAAATTTTAAATTTATTGCGTGGAAGGCCGACCAGGGGATGGACACTTCTGATAAGACATGAAGAAAAAGAAACGCAATAATAGGGGGCACCCCAGAGAAGCTAATGCTGTCTCATGTTGCCAGTGGTAACGCCACTACTAGAATTGGGGGAACGTGTATAGGGGCCAGAACCACAATTGAGCACGTATGGCGGAAGGGGTCAGTATTGATGAACCAAACCTGGAACCAGGAGGAGACCAACTGACAGCGACGCGGTGGGAGGTATCCAAACAACCACGCTTGGAAGTGGTCCATTAAGTGCGACTGGAACTGGTGGACAGCTTCTAGGATGATGGGGGTGGAGCCTGCGATGGCATTTAAGACAATTGTGTGGATAGTCCACATGGCGATTGCGACCACCAAAGCATGGAGGGAGGGTGGAAGAGGGGAGACCATTGATAAAACAAACATATCCTTATACAAACTGAAGGGTTGTGCTTGATCCTGGCAAAGCAGACGTTGCACCTCACGCCATATCGCTTTAGATGTAGAGCACTTCTCCAGGTGGTGAAACAGCGCTCCATACTGGCCACACACGACACAGGATGAGTGTAAAGCATTAGAGCGCTCAGCAGTTTGGTACACCCACCTCAAGCAGCGCCACACATGGGAACGGATATGAGGCTGCAAAAGAGGGTGGTGGGCGTATTTCCGAATTGTTTTCTGGGTATCAAGGGAATAAGGGATGTCAATCATGTCCAGGTAGTCCACCCTTGACAAGATATGGGGCCTCGCTCATATCAAGCCATCCAGAATGGGTAGTCTCTGTACCTCCTATGTGAACTGAGGAGAGGGGCGCCCCCTCTGGGCAGTGTGTCCACAAATATGAATTCTCCACTTAGCGTTCCTCATGGAGAGGAGGATTCATTTGAAGTGGGGTGCAGTTCCATGAGGGCCTGTGGCCAAAGGATGGGAAGCCAGATATATCATCAAAGAGTGAGGATGTGACGGATTGGTAAGGCCCAGGGCGCGGGAGAAATTGGAGCAGGCCGCGTGGGACCAGTGTTGGGCCAGAAGTGTAGGGTTGGTAACAGCAGCGATCCAGGTGCCCAGGATCTTTGCAGCGTGGGCCTCAAAGTTGAGCAGGCCCATGCCTCCACTATGGCGAGGGCCAAACATGACCTCTAGTCGCACTGGCGGTGGGCGGCCTGACTAAAGCCACCCTTGCAGAAGGGCATACAGTGACTTGAAGAAACCTGGGGAGAAGGCGATGGCGGTGGGCCTAAACCAAACTTTGGAGAGGAGTATAGAGTTGGCTAGTACAACTCTTCCAGTGAGGGAAGTAGGGTGGGCTCTGAGGGAGGCGATGCGCTTCATCACGTTGTCCAGAATATGGTTTTCCATCACCATTGAGGCATACCCGTCAGCATCCAACCATACCCCCAAATGGCAGACCGGCCCAACAGTAGGGTGCGGCACAAAGGGGAGCACAAATGGGGCGGTGTGGGTTTGGCAGGGTAAGCAAGCGCGTGTGCTAGAAGATGGGGTGGACTGGAAACAGGGCGCTGAGGCCCAGCGGGTTTGATACCAACCAAGGAGAATGATTTCGGTTTTGGAGGCGTTGAGTGCAGCATTACTTACCTGGGGGTAAACCTGGATAAGAGCTTCAAGAGTGCGTGCATCATGATTGTCAGACACCCCAACCACACAGTCATCAGCAAATGCCAAAATTTTGACCGGGGCTTGGCCTTGCACGTGGACTCCAGTAAGGCGGGCATTCACGTTGCAAAGAAGTGGGTCAAGGCTGAAGTTATATAAGAGTGGGCTAAGGGGGTCCCCTTGCGTAGTCCTCTTTGAGGGCGGACTATGTCCGTGAGAAAGCCAGGGCCACGCACAGCCATTGTGGCGGATTTCGTCAGCAGCATCACCCAACTGATGAAGCGAGGAGGTAGGCGGAATTGGTGGGGGCAGGCCCTGAGGTAATCCCAGTTAACTCTATCATAGGCCTTCTGTTGGTCTAAAAATAAAAGTGCACCAGAGGCTGTGGACTGACAGGCGTTGGCCACAGTGTGCACGTCGTCCCAAATCGACCTTCTGGGTATAAACTGAATTGTTCTGGGGAGATGATAGCAGAGGCAACAATCCCTAGACGTTTATCCATGATTTTAGTAAAAATTTTAGTATCAGTGTTGGTTAATGAAATGGGACCCCAGTTTGGCTAAGTCTAGCTTATCCCCTTTTTTTAATAGAGTAATGGTGTAGGCCTCTTGCCCTCTGGTAGGAGACGCGTCTCCAAAAGTCTCTGGTTAAGAGAGGCAAGTAATAGTGAGGATAAATATTTGAAGTACTTCTTATAAAACTCATAAGGAATGCCATCAGGGCCAGAGCATTTCCTATTTGGTGCACCACGGACGGCGGACCAGAGTTGTCCAGAGCGTCAAATTCATTAACTCTCAGAATCAGAAAATGGTGCAGATGTGTGCACTATCAAGAAAATTTGCCTGCTTGGCCAGTGGAATTGGGTCAGATCAATACAATTTGGAGTAATAGTTTTGTATCTCAATCGCCACTTTGGCTGGAGTATCTGCTACGGAATTGCCTGGCCTTCGCACCTGTGTTCAGGCCAATCTCTGGCGCGGTGCAAAGAATTTTCAAAAAAAGTAAGCGGAGCACGTGTTGCCCACTGTGATGTGTTTAGCTTTGTACTGAACATAAACCCAATTCTTGTGTTGCTGCTCAAGCGCTTTAAGGTGGACGGCTACTTCCACCCACTTGTGACCCCAAGCAGGGCTGCAGCCCATGGCTGGGATATTGGACTCCAGATGGGCCAGCTCCGCCAGAGTGCGCGAGATGACTGCTGAGGTGGAGCATGTTTGTTGGGAGGAAAGGTAGTGAGCCTGGCGGATTGTGTCCACTTTATAGATCAAGTATAAATTTGATCAGTACAAAATGGTGCAATAAACTCCAGAGCTGTGGTCATGGATTACATCCATGGGGAAAATCTTGGCGACGTGAGTCCAGCTGGGCAAAGTTTGCACCATACTGGAGCCCAAGCAACTGGGTTAGGTAGGTGGAAGGTTATCGAAACCAACCTGTGATTGGAGAAATCAATTTTCATCGTGTTGAAATGGAAAATTTGGGTACAAAATTTTGACGGTGCAAGGATAAAGTTGATGCGGGACATGGACCTTAACTTGCCTTTGTGGACGTGTGGGCATGACATGTTTTTGAGCATCAGATCATGACATGGCAAGGTATTGAAAAACCCTATGGTGGCCTTGAGGACGCATAGCTCTACGTGCCCCTGTGGCAGGGAAGATGAGGAAGGCCAGCGGTCCATGGATGGGTTCAACCAACAGTTCAAGTCACCAATGATAAAAGAGTCAGGGGGCAATGCAATGGAATTGACTGACAAGAAAAATTCCTGACATTCTCGTGCACAGGTTGGGGCATAAATGTTGATGATAGCATGCACTACGTCAGCCCACAAAAAATTGACAACAAGGACGCAGTCACTAAGGAAGGATTCAGATGATAAAAATTTAAAATTATTGTTTTTTTGAACTAGCAACCCACAGTGCTTGGACCAGAAGGAGAGGGAAGGGAGGAGCATGGTTTTCCATGTATCCTCAGAACCGCGTGGACAGTGGGACTCCTGGATGGCCAGGATTTCCACAGTTATATTATGTTGTAAAAAACTCATTTTCCTAGCCTGGGACGGCGAGGCCTTGAGTCCAGCAATATTCAATGTCCCTAAAGTAAAGGCCCCTCCATCACACCTTAGGTGCGAGGGGAAGGGCACCCAAGCCCTTCAGCCTTCTCTTGTTCTCCATGGTACTTTTCAGCGCCTCAGGTATGTGATGCAATGTAGTTGGTAGTATGGGTAGCTTTAGCAGTCAGGTTTTCATTGGCTTTTGCCTTTGCTTTTTGTTTCCCCGCTGCAGAACAAGATTTTTGTGGTGTGTGCATTTTTGGTGCACAAACGCTTGATTTTGAATTTTTGGCTGGGAGGTTGGAAACCAATTTGGTTCCAATCGAGGCTTTGGCATATTTGTTGGGTGAAATTGACTCGCCCATCAGGACTTCAGCTTGGGCGGCCCAATCAGCTTGGGTATCCCAATCTGATTGGTCAAGAGATTCTCAAGCTTCTTCCGCTGAAAAAGTCTCTATGTCCTCCTGGAGCTGGGAGAGTGGGATAGCGGAAGTGACCTTGGCCGCCTCCTTAGCCGCTGCCTTGCAGGCCTGTTTGGCTTCCTTCCGCTCCTGAGGGGATACTGGGTTCACTATTAAGTAGCAACCCTGTTCCCCCTGGGAAGGAAGCCTCTGTATTGGCGGTCAGTTCATAGTGGTTTTCACTGGCGCACATTGCCTCTGAGGGAAATTCTTTGTATGTGATGCTCTTCTTGGAGGGGCAGATGTGTGCCTTGTGGCCAAATGAGTCACAATAGGCGCAGATGGGAGGTGCACTGTCCACAGTGACCCTGTAAGGGTGGGTGGCATGCCCCTCAATGTTGACAAAAGCAGTGTGTGGGATTTGGGTTAGATCCTTCGCTATCCCCTCAGCTGGGGTTATGACTGCAATTGCTTTGCCAGTGCACAGGTGTGGCATCAGCATAAAGTGTTGCATTTTGTAGGATTGTATTTCGCCATATATGGCGAGCCCAGCCTTCAGGTGTTGTTTGAGTATGGTGCGTTTGATCATAGTGGGCAGAAAGTCAAAAGTTATATTAATCAGGTTTGATTTTGTCTATTTGGTGCGCTTAGTTTTGATGACCCGCAGCCATCAGGGAGGTCTATCACAATGCGCACCATTGCAGCTTTGACCTCTGTCTCCTTGTTTTCAAAACCTAGATCCAGCCAACTGCATGGCATGGAATGAGGTGTGACATACACCGCATTTGGGAAATGAGTGTTCACATCCCCACAAAACTTTTCCCATAGAGCCATCTGCTGAATATCCAGAAATACCCATACTCCATATTCCACTGATGAGAGTGATTGAGAGTGCAACATATTGATGTACTGGTTGCATTGCGCTTTCCAAGCTAAAATTTCTGGGACTATGGTTATTATCAGTTTTTTGTTAAATTTCTCTATTCCTCCAGATTCACTGGGGCGTTTGCAAACTGTAGATGTCATGGGCCACCACCTGTGCCCTTTACCTTACTTGCCCAACTGCTCCCTGACATGGGTGCTAACTAATCTCCTTGGTGAGATTATCAAGCTCAGACCAGACTTGAATTGAATTTTGTTGCAAAAGTGATTGCAACGAGAGAGAAAAGTATAATCTGATTCAATAATGATTCAATTTAAATGTTATCTTTCTTTTGCTTTGATAGCTATAATTGAAGCCAAATTCTAATTATTTAAAAAATAAAAAACATGGCTGCTCAAATGAGTAAAAATATAAAAATGTCGATGATTTTGACGCCCACTGCCATGGTATGGGGCGGTGGTGCGCCGCCTGCTAGTGTGTTTTGAACACCGAAGTGTGCCTAGGATGGCTTTGCTAGCCCTCCCAACGCTATTAGGCGTTATGTCCCCCTTGGGACTTGGCCCACCACTTCACAAGCTCCCAAGCGGTGCTCCAGAGCTTTTTGGTGCTCCCACGAAGCATTTTATGTTTTGGCCTCCAGGTCAAATATGGGAAAATTTAGCCATATGCAAGCGCGGCCATTATCAAGATGTCCACAGCAGTGTCTAAAACCGCTGGCTTAATCGCATTTTCATTCCTTCAAGGGGTATTTAAATCTCAGCTTCCTTTCTGAAGTTGATGCAATGGCAGCATCTAAGCTGCCATTAATTTTCAAGAATATTCCCCTTCAAACCATTTGCACCCAGCTTCTAGTTAGGCCAGTTTGGTGGTCCAATTCGCCAGATTGCCCACCCCCTTCCCCCAAACGCCTCTGCCACGAGCTCACATAGGGTTTTGTCATTTATGGCGCAGACCCCATGCTGCAATTTGAGGTTTCAAATAAAGCAGATCATTTGTCATGGCCATTCGCCTTTGCAATAATCCACTCATTCCATTGTAACATTTATCTTGCAATTCCCCCTCCCACAGTGATCAGAACTGCCCAGGATTACCCATTCTAGGTTCATGTTAAGAATGGCCGTGCCATTTGCCCCTTGTGCTTTGAGCGTGATCACTCAAAGCACAAGTGCCTTATAGCTTTCACCTCTGCCACATCTGCCACTCTCCCCTCCAGCATCAGCTCAGCTGCTGCCATGCCCAAATTTTTTGAGTGGTACTCAATTCTCCCACTCTTCAACCTCAGAGAATTCTGGCATGGCTTCCAAGGCGGCAGCCAATCAAAAATTAAATTTTTTTTAAATTTGAACTATTTGATCAGATTATGAAATCCTGAGTTAGTGGTTGAAATAGTTTCAACTGAGATGCCATGATCAATGGTCTGCAAGCAATCACCTCATGCCATCGCCTCAATTTCAGTGGCTGGCTGATTGTTGTCCATGCTTAATCCATTTGAATGCCTCAACTGGCTTGATGATAGCAACCAGCCATTTAAGGTAAAGCCAGATTTTGCTTTGGATGAGTTTTTATCAATTTTTTGATTTTCTTTGTCATTTCCATGCAAAATCTAGTTTTGATAATTATAGAGATATAGATAAAATGGCATTTGAGGCTGCAGCTGCCACTGCCAACACCCTACTTCACTTCAACTTTATGGGGCGATGGAACCCCTCATAGAGGGTATTCCTATCCCAAACTTCCCCCAGGGATTTTGAGGAAGATGCAAAATATGAAAATAGGGGAGCTCAATCTTGGTGTTAACTGTGCTTGCATCAATGTGGAAAACACTTTATCTTTTGATCCCTATCCACAAACCTGCCAGTGCATCAAGTCGTTCACTTGTGTGCTGGCTCTCATCACTTTTGCTGAGCATCAACTTGCTCAATATGTTGAGGCGATGAGCACTGCTGGCCTCATAAATGAAGAAAACCCACAACTATACCTCCTTATGCCCCATGTCGCTAATGATCCCACCCCAATGTTGTCTGCCATGTCCACCAGGTAGAGCGGGCTCCAGACAAAAGTTTCCCCAAAGCTTCCTCCTCTTCTGATTTGACTTCCTAGGCTGTTAGCTGAGGTGCCATATTAGTTTTTTTATTTCTGATAATCCCTTTGTTTAGCCCATTTGCAGATAAAGATGAATGGCGGCTCCCCTTCTGGGTTGGGCACCACTAGTGCTAAAAAATAAAAAAAAATTAGGAAAATTTTACATTTGTTCACTATAGTATTTAAGCACTTCCGGCCTACAATAACTAAAATAAAATACTAATAAATCTAGTACAACCAAAGGCAAGGTAACATATTAGGGTAGTATCTTCATATATATATATCCTATGCAACTTAGTGCCCTCATATTAAATAATCAGCCTCAGTCACCAGAGAATAGCTTTTATTCATCAACCTGCAGCTTCATCATGCTATGGTCAAGCTTTTTTGACTCAATTTCTAAGGCTAGGCAATAATGCCCTCAAGCCAGTAAATTATTGGGGATCATCCCCATTATTTTTAAGGTATTCTAATTAGATTAATCATAAATTTCTACTTGGGAGCTCCTTCCTCTTACGCATAAAATCATTAACGTAGCTCCAAATGATCAAATGCTGCGTTGAAGATTCCTCCATAAAAGCCTATAAGTCATCAACGCTGAAAGGTTATATTGTGGATCATACCCAACCGATTCACTAGTATAGGAACATATTAGGAGAAGCATCATCTGGTTAAATGACTTCACGTCCCCACATATACATAATATCTTTTTTCAACAGGTCTGCCAATGCAAATACCGTCTCCTGTCCCTCAATTCTTGGAGGTGGCAGAGACTTAATGGCGGTGATCATTACCAAAATATAAAAAAGAGTTAAAACCTAGTAGCATTTATAACCAGTTAAATAAGGCAGAGAATCAAAAGAATTGATTGGCAAAAATTGTGAAAACTTAATGGCGTTACTCCATGCCTTAACGCTGAAAAATTTCCTGGATATTAGTAGAAATAAATTTATAAAAATAACGATGTGATAAAAATTCTACAGTTAGGATTTGAATGCTCATAAGATTTAGTTTGCACACAATTCTATATATGACTATTGAAAATCCCTTAATTTTGTGAGGCATCCAATGTCAACTTATTGGTGATTTCAAAGGGACTAATCCATAACTGTTCTAACTTGTTTTGACATCCAAAACCATTAATATTAAAGTAAATAACCCAATCACCAATTTTAAAAGTTGTTAGAGCTTGCCATTTAGCATCCTTGTATTCATTTAATTTAAGCTCTTGTTTGAGAGTTTTGGCATAAGTGGAGGACTGTAATCCAACAAGAGTTTTTGTCATGTTCTCCAAGTATTGTAGAGGCGACATTTTCAGACTTGGAAAATTGCAGAATATAAAATCGGGGGCAACCCAGCCCAACAACCATAAAGCAGTTCAAAAGGGTGATTCCACGTTGACAAATGAAAAATAAAATCATATGAGAAAGTTACCGCTGACAAATAGGTTGTCCTTTTGGAAGGCTACCCAGCAACAAGTTTCTCCTGAGAAGTAACCTGAGTAGAATCCAGAGTATCATTTATTCTTTAACAATCCCATTAATCTCTGGATGGTAGGGAGTCATCAGTATCCCCTGAATTTCCATTAACTCATTTTATTTCAGGATAATATGCCTGGTAAAGCTGCTGTTGTTATTCGTTAAAGTAAAATGAGGGCAGCCATGCCAAAAAAATTAACTGCTACATTATATATCTTACTAGTACTTCTGGAATCTACCTTATCAATGGCCTGCATCACTACCCAATGAGTTAGATTGTCAATTGCTACAATAACATATCCGCTTTTCTCAGTACTTAGGTTTAACATCCCTACAAAGATGATGGATACAATATGCAATGCAAACCTAGGCTCAAATAATTGAAAATTAGTAGCTTCTTAAAGTGCTTATGTGGAGGAATTGTATCATGCCAGGGTGGTTCCTGCTCCACTCTGTATCAAGCTTTAACTGAAACAGTTTTAAACCCAGCACAAGCTAAAAAAACTTGGTGTGATATATTTGTCACAAGGTTGACCTGCCTCGTTTACTTTTAAAGTGCTCGTTTTGCTGACAAATTTCACAATAAAAAGTTGTCCTGAAGCATCAAAATTAAGGGATTTCCAGTAGTAGTCTTATTGAACCTTTTTTAGAGTTTTCAGTAGGCCCATATGGCCAATTACTTTATGAGTCGCAGTAATAACTTCAGCGCTATCATATGGTCTTGGGTACAATAGGGACCTTTTTAAAATGATTTAGAACAATTGACCCTTGATGATCTTCATGTTTCCGTCACTTTTGTGAGGGCATACTGGATCTCAGGTGGCTGGTCTCCAATATACCCACTAAACATCCTCTAATGCAACGCATCTGCTTCATTTTGCAATATAAATTGAGGAGAATTGTGACAATCCATTAGCATTTTTGATGCATGGCCCCCACTCAATGTATGACCTTGTAGTCATAAAATTGTATTTTTTAAGTCATTGGGTCAACCTCACTTCAGGTTCTTCTAGGTTATGCAGCCATCTCTGTGTGGAATAATAGATCACCACAGTAAAATAAACACTGTGAATAAAGACCCTAGACAGCATACAAACATATACTACCAAAATTCATTCCTGATCAGTCAAAGTATAGTTTTGCTCCTGTTAACGCAAGTATGGCTCACATATGCTACTGGGTGTTAATCACTAAATCCGTCTACCTTACTTAACACAGACTGATTGCCTAAAAGGAAGCATTGGTTTGAATAGAGAATTTGTTTGAAAAAAATTCAGATATTATGATATCAGTTCTGTCATTAAATATACCCTAAGGATGTCAAAAGAGTCCTAGGATAACTTATTCCATACAATACCTTTTTTGGGATCATTCAACAAAAAAAAGAGCCTTGGCAATAGAAGCAGATTTCAATGAATTGATGATATTAGCTGACCATTATAAAAAATACCTGCACATTTCAAACACTTTTTTGTTGTGACAAAGCCTAAATTGCCTCATCTTGGGTTTTGGAAAGCATAGCCCTTTAGCTTCAACAATGAGCCCCAAGTATTCATTTTTTTAAAAGTGACACACAAGGGTTCTTACTTAGATTTGTCACTACTAGTATTTTGAAATATTTTTCTAAGTTATCAAGGTGATCTATAAAGTTGTGGCTGAAAAAATTAATTATGTCACATAGACAAGAATGCATAAAAACTTCATATCACCTAACATGGTATCCATTGCCTGTTAAAAACGTCACCACTCATTACAAAGACCATGTGGCATTCGCGTCAGTTGATATAAACCATTGCCTGAAATAGTTGCACATTTTTCTTGATCCTCTATTGGTAGGACAATTTCCAGTACTTAGATAGGAGATCCATTACAAAAATTAAGCCCCTCCTACGTTATCAATAGCGTCGTTGATCCATGGAAGTGTTATGAGTCCTTATTCATTATTTTATACAGCTGATGAAAGTCTATTATGACCCAGTTGGATCTGTCCTTATTTTTACAAGTAAATTGGATTTTCCCAGGGGTTTGAGATGGACAAACACCCATTTTTGAGTAGCTTAGCAACTTCATTAGGATTAATGCCTCACTTCCATACACCCTGAATTGGTCACATAAAATTGTCAGTTGATCTCTGACGTTGACCTTATGAACTATAATTTTTGCTTAACCAAGATCATATTTATTTTGTGTAAAAACTCTGTAGTATCTTCAAGTAATTTGAGGGCGTGGTCTTTTTGTTCTTATAAGATCCTAATCTTTTTCTCAAACAAATACAGCAAGGTTTTCCTGAAATTTCAGCTCATTGGAGAATCCTTTTTATATTATTAAAGATGTGAAAGAAAGTTATATAGTAAGAAATAAAATTTATATAGGCTAATACTTGGTTTTTCTATCCAATATTAGCCTATCCAAGAGGAAAGAGACAAGTATCAGAATTTCTATGTGGCTGTAAATTAAAGTCCCATGTGCTATATAGGGTTCAGTTTAGCTTTTTTTCCCAGGGTGCATGTATTTCGCCATACAGATAGTCATGTATATCCAAGGTAAGGCCAGTCCCAATGATGTACTGTTGCTTGGAATTTGCAACCATAAGCATTTGCGCCCTCAAAAATCCTCAATATTTTTAAAGTTGGGTCAGCGGTAGCCAGGAATTTTTGCCTGTCTGTTGATATTATTAGAATGATCCCTCCACATAGAGCAAACTAATATAAGTGTTCCTCTTAGTCAGGGATGTTCTCCCTTTCCAGTGGTAAAAGGTGGAAAAGTTTGTTCAAAATTTCAAGGTTATTGTTTGAATATTGCAATGGACCCATGATATCACATGAGGTTTGAGCCAATCAATATTTCATGATTCTGATTAGCCAGAACTTGGCTAGTGCAGTGATAAGAAGGGAGCCAAATCATAAAGGTAAGGCGTATAGGCACCTCAAGATATTGTGGCATGTAGACCTGCTGTCCCGTAACATTATTATGATCTAAGTCATGGAGAAGCCTTAATTTCTTTACTAATTTAAAAAAACAATATTAGTTGGAGACCCCTATTGTTTATGGCTTGAACTTTTTCTTGATTCACCCAGGTATCTACATAAGTGTAATCATAACAGAAATAAATATTGCTAGCTAAAAAATGGCTGCATCAGATTCTAATTAAAGGATTCTAAAAGCTGTTCAGCTACTTTGGGGAATTTCTTCTTGATGGTGGCTATGAGGATAAAACTTCAACATTGTTAAAGTAATATTGACCTCCATGTATGCTTTTGGGGCTTGCAGCTTATTTAAGTATGATCATGCCATTTTTTGGCCATTTCAGGACAGTAGTCTTTGCTTGTAAGCGATTAAATGCAAAAACTTGGTCAGGGGGAACATGAGTGAAGGCGGAGGTAGACTATTCCATGTTTACTATGCCTAATCCTTTACCATCTAAGATAGTTGCATACTAGTTGAAAATCCAAAAATCTTTTCAGGTTTATTGTGGCAGAAATGTAAATTAAGCCATATTTTCTGCACTTGTAGCAGATAATCTACTTTCTTTTGTTTTTTTTCAGAGTTTTCTGAGAAAACTAACTTGCCCTTCAAGATTGACTACCACTTAATCTTTATTAGGGGATCTCACATCATAAACCATATGGCCAATATTGGTGTTGCAAAAGCTATTTCTAGGGCATCAAATGTGGCTCTAAAAATTTGCAAAGATTTGTCCATTTAAGCAGGCTTGGTATCTGTAGTCAACGCGGAGATCATGACCCAATTCAGCTCTTTATGTCCTCGCAGTGCCCAAATTTATGGCAGTCTAGCTTCAAAATGAGTCAATGCCCTTTCATCAGTAAGTATATATGCCTCCTGATAAATTCTGCTGTCAAAGGCTTCAATAGACTCATATTTTTGAAGTGAATTACTAATAACTCTTGTTCTTAATTGATGAGATGTTCCAGAATGCAAAATTCCTCCCTGACTGTAACATTTGCTTCTTCATGAGTCCTTATTCTGAAAGTTAAATGGAGTAGAATATAATTCTGTTTTGATGAGTCATGGATATTGACCACAGTAATTGCCTTTTAGGTGATCATCATGTTCCACCATGGCCATCTCAAACAGCTTGAATAACTCTGTGATATTGGTTTTTTGAAGCTCTGGCAGCTTTGATGTTGGTCGAAAATTGAATGATCTCAGGGAATTTCTGCTGATTTTTGTTTTTTGGAAAGTGGTTTGGACTGAAGAGGGGGAGCGTTGTACTGGGTAAGCTGCCATGGTTCCAGGCGCCTTTTGTTGAGCTCCTTGACAATAATTAGTGAATTAACATCCCAGATGAGGAACGTTTTTTATATAAAACATATTCACTTTTGAGATCATTGTGACAGTAACCATTGAATCTTCTAACTTATTTACACGATCAATGATGTTCTTTTCCCATTTCTTATATCTGAATTCCCATGCCTTAAAACTTTGGTTTTTCCATTATAGTTCCTCTAATTCCTTAGTAATTTTATAGATTCTATCCATATTATTATCTAAGTTCACACTAACAGCACGACCTGATCTTTTGCTTCAATCATGTCTGAACTCTGTTTCATTATATTGCCCTCCTTGCAGCAACTCAGTCTTTCAATTCCTCTCCTTGCAAATGTTATATAGAAACTAAATCTGTAACTTTGAGTCCCAATAACTCAGTCCAATTTTAATCAACTTCAGCATTATGTGGGTCTTCATGTCATTATATAAATTGCATCTTCGCGACTTCTTCTTTAACCACTTTATTCTGCTTAATGAGATAGTTGATTGACTCAAACATCTTTACTAAAGATTCATTCCCACATATTTAAGTCTGCAACTTTATGAGGTTCAGTCCTCTTTATGCTTAAACCAGCCACCGCCCATTTGCACAAAGGTACCCCGCTCATTCTTTTAAATCAATAATTTATGGACAACGTTAGCCCAGAAATTCCCTGTAGTGAGCTTTACTTGTTGAAAAGTGGTCACTTCACATGTTCACGGAGGTTTTCCTCTAACACTTTTCCCTGTATGATGACAGATCACATCTGAGATGATAAAGGTTCAGATAAAACTTGACCTTTGTTCATTGTCATATTCAGGAACTTCCTTCTTACAAAAACTAAAATCAATTACTAGTATGATCTAGTACAAACTCGAACAAAAAATAATTGGGGACATATTTTCATATATATATATATCATTCTTTAAGAACTTAATGCCCTCTTGATGGTATCATTGCCTCAGTCACCAGAGAATAGCATTTATTTATAGTCCTGCAGCTTTGGCATGCCATTGGTCAAAACTTTTTTACTAAATTTATCAGGTTATGCAATACTGCTCTCAGCTGGTAAACTATTGAGGATCATCTCCATTAAATTAGAGAAGTCTAACCATTAAATTAATTATAATTTTAACTTGGAACTCCCTCCTCAAAAGTTTAAAATAATGACATAGCTCTAAATAGTCAAATGCTACTTAGGAGTTTCCACTACAAAAGCTCACAAGTGTTAAACACTAATAAATTACATCCGGGATTACTTGACTAATTCACTATT
This sequence comes from Massospora cicadina, assembly GCA_022478985.1. Taxonomy (NCBI): domain Eukaryota; kingdom Fungi; phylum Entomophthoromycota; class Entomophthoromycetes; order Entomophthorales; family Entomophthoraceae; genus Massospora; species Massospora cicadina. Next base: position 60,513 of record JAKSZP010014452.1, read on the forward strand.
ATTGAAACACTATAAAAAGCATAATCTTGTTGATTTTAAACTCTGGTTCATAAATAACCTGTATAGCATGTGTTGTAGGTCTTCTGATCTATGAAGATTCTGTATTAAAAGGGTCAGTCTTGCAAATTTGTCAATCTGTTTATAGAGAAGCTCTTGATCACCCTGAATTCATGTTTTAAATTGTCCACATAGAAAGCGCTAACTTTGTAGTTTTGAGTTTGATGTAATTGCTGATTTTTGATGGCCTGATCTGAAATTTTCTGCGGAATTGCTTATTGCAGAACTTCTAAATCTTAAACTTAAGAGATTAGTCATTTGAGTTTATCATTCATAGTATATCAGTGAACTAGTTGTTGAGATGCCAAACCTAAAATGTTTGTTGAAGGGTAGTCACTTTTCAGAAAGAGCCGTAAATGTTAGGCTAACATATAATGGATTTTTCTATAATGTCCATTCAACTGCTGTGAGCCACCCATTTAACTGTCATCTCAAGTTCAAAAATGGGGCTTAATGCTCTTTGTGTCAGATTGGGATAACGGTAGAAGGCTTTTAAGGGTCCAAGAGGGCCTTCATCACCCTTGGGGCCCTCAGGGCTTCTAAAGCCTACAGGTCCACTTAGATCTTTTGGCCCTTTAGCCCCTTAATATATGTAGGTTCAGAAACGTTCTAGCCATCAACATATTGTTGAACTGACAAACCCATTTTGACAATTCATCTATATAGATTTATAGCATTGTTGTTGACTATTTAGTAGGTCTCCCAAATTGTGTAAATCCCATTGTATACGTTCCTGTAAAGTCATTAAGACACTAGAAAATTTTTAAGTAAATTCATCACATAAAATCTACCATCTTTATTTTCAATATGAACTAGTTGGCTTTTTAACTCATTCATTACTCTTCTTTTGTCCATAATGGCCTCAGAATTCCCCAAATAATATTTGATGCAATCTCATACAATTTAAGGAGTCAGGAATGAAGTTTCTGAGTTAAGATAAACTATGTTTGAATTTCCATATGGTTAAATCCTAAGAGATGTAACTGATGGTGGAGGGTAGTATGGACAACAAAACAGTTATGACTTAGCTCTGGCAATCTTAGAGCTGTACTAGGAAGGCGGCCATGGTATACAAATGCATCTATTGTTTCCTGGGTGAAAATTCTCAATTATATCCTCCATCTGGCGTCAGGGTTTAGTAGAGCAAGCCTTCCACAGTCTGGGCTATTTTGGCTGGTTAGTTTTGATCAGTTACATTATATGATATGTAAGTTAAGGACATATGAAAAGTAAATATGAAAATCTCTTATGTTTTGAATAGGCACTTCTTGCTGGTTAGAATAGATACATCTAATCACAATTATGTTCGCATCTCTTTTTGTTCTGATCTCAGATGGATTTATTCATTTTTGCTAAGATACATCTTCACCTAGTAGCCTCAGAAGAACATGGGAGAAAGCACCATTTTTGGGATTTTCCAGAAAGTATTATCCAGTTCCTTCAAACCTAATGAATTACACAAGGAAAATCTTTTTGTTGTATAGATAAAACAATTGCCCTTAACTAAATTGGGTGCGCTGATCTCTAACTGAATCTAGTTTTTCTTTGAAAGCTACAGTTTTATGCAATTTTTTACCAATTTTTCATGTTATAGTAAAAAATTAGATTTTTCTGCATTTCTCTTATCTTGAAAAATTGAATTATAATAACATAATTTCTTTTGTGGTGAGAATATAAGTTATCTAAACACAAAAACATGCTCAATGGCGTTAAATTATGCTTACAGTTTTGTAATGCAAAAGTATAAACTCATTTATAGTAGGCATAAATATGACATAAAACACTATTTTATACAAACATAAATATTTTCTAAACTATAGCACATATATGTACATACAGATGGAAAATGCTAACTAATTAATGCAGTGATGTGACATAGAGGGCATGCAAAACTTATCCAGGCAATAATTTGCGTTTGTAGCTCTTGCGTTTGTAGACTTTTTCAGGATAGGTCTCATTTGATGCTCCATCACTAGTCTGTCATCATATGCGTGTCCCATCGCCCTTAATAACGCTCTTCCATTGTTTTCAGGTCTTGATGGAAGCGTTCCCCCTGCTCATTTCTAACATTCCCAAGGTTTTTGGTAATTTGATCAAGGCGGATATTCAAAAAGGTTATCTTAATTCTTATGTTGAATACAAGATTACAAAATGCATTTAAAATTCTTCTAACCCTAAGTACATAGTTCTCACATTCCTGTTACCAAGGAAGTTGTTAAATATTGCTTCAAAAGCTATCCATGCTGCTCTCTCTTTTTGATCCATCTTATTGACAAATTCCTTGTCATGTATAAGTTATCAAATGTGAGACCATCAAAATTGCTTGCTTAGTGCTTTTTAAAATGACATTCCTGAAAAAGCATAAATAATGTGTTGAAAACATTTTTTTCGGTAATCAGAGCCGTTAAATATTGCTTTATCTAGACAAGCTTGATATGATGTGGAAGGAAAAAACTTTCTCTTTGTATTATATAAAAACTATACCATGCATAGGAAACAATTTATATTTGTAATCTCTGATGCCAAAATACATAGAAACAGTTGAAATTCTCACGCAACAGCAAAAAATTGTTCTCTTGAGTTATCAGTTATATTAGCATCAGCGGCGTCTTAATGGAATTATTTGTCACTAGGTAGTTATAGTCTGGCAATAAAATCAAATTAGAAAAAAAGGTTAAGAATGTTTTATTTTTTATCAATTGAATAATCATAGCTTGAAGTTAATTAACTCTCAATAAGGGTGTTATTTCTGCAGTGGGCAATATCTCACATAATTCTTGAGGGCAGATTCTTTCTGACTCATAAATGGTTGAAATCTTTCATGCCCTTCTTAACATAATAGAGTTTGATTGCACCCTTTTTACCTCTAGAAATAATAGAAGGGTCAAAGGATTTAACAAACGTAGTTTCCACCTATCATCCTCACCTCACCTATAGGCTTAATTTCATCTGGACATATTAATCTCATTCTTTTCCTGACAAAATTATGCAGTTTGTAATTGTTATAATGTCATTAGCTTGGCCAGTTGACTTTAACATATTAAACTTCAAGGTTTTTATTTAAAACTTGTTACTTACAAGGCTTATTGCTTTAAACGTTAATTTATAATGAATTTGAGATCTGCTTAAAATGATTTACCTTTAAATATTTTTAAATACATAAATCTAAATTTATTCCATCTGACATCATATTATGACCAAATGCATACTAACTTTTGAGACTATACCATAATGTTACCCTTGGAAAAAGTAAAAACCAATATAATCACATTAATATAGTTATCATCAAGTTCACTTTTCTATGTAATAATAGACATAAGTTAAATATACCGAATATATTTTAGATTTTGTACTAAAAAGAAATGATATTCTATATTATTATAATTTAATGATCTTATTTAAGCAAAGATCAATTAAATACTTGAACTACCTATCTCATTAAAGATTTTAAGGTTTCAGGGCCAAACTATCAAGCTAGATAGATCCTTGCATCCCTTTAGGATAAAGAGGTGCTATAAACCCAGGGATTTGCTGTTTGCCAAGACCCTGACATAGTTATACCGTAGATGAAGGATGGTAGCGGCAGCCCCTCCCTGTCTAACATAAGCACCTATCAATACACCTTAAAGCCAAATCCACTACTGTTACTGAATCAGCTGAGAAGTTTTTCTTAAAATTAAAACAGTTAATCTCTAATGTTAGAAGTATGGTAGATATAGGTCCCACATAGGCAGTTTATTTACCCTATAAAACATTCAACTTATAAAACCTGTTGGTATGGAACCTGATAATTTTGGAAACCCTAGGTGATAATGATTTGCAAATATATTTTCATAATAGATGAATTAAATTAAACAGCTTGTAACGTTCTTGGAAATTTATAATCAAATCTGAGTTTGCTAAGTTAGTGTTTGGATAATCAAAATCCAGAGTTTAAATCATAACCCCTGATTTAAAAGAGGAAAGTTCAAAGTAATCTGTTCATAAATTACCTTCTTGTCATCTAAACTACACTAAGACCTTCCCTGCATTCCTTACAATATGCCAACAGCTTGATATGTTAAGTTGTGTTTATTCTTTTTATCACTTTCAATGAATTGAAACCAAAAATATTATTTGCGCCTAAAATAATTTACTACACTCTCCAGCTTCTTAATATAAAGGCCTTTGGAAAGGCCATGCCATTTAATTTCTGCGCCTGTGGTAGATATTTCTCTGTTGGTTGCAGCGTTGATTGAATCAACAAATTATGCAGAAACCTCAAGAGAGATTTATCATGCACCAAACGTTCAACTATCTTCACCATATACCTTAATTGTTTCTAGCTATTTACGCTGTTCACAACCCTATCATAACAACTGCACTTTGTGGCCTGAGACTTTTGTCCTGGGTGCTAATAAATCCATAATGGAATACAGGTTTCTCCTTAGCACGAAAGTTGTTTACAAAACTATCTTAAAAGTGTATAATGTGTTTTTAACCCCGCCTTCAATTGCAAAATAAGGTCACAGATTATTTTCCTGTTGAAGGGATCCTTTTTATCTGTGTCAAGAAGTACAATAACAATAGCATTTAGATCATGCAAATTCTAAGGATTTTTCTAAAGAAATTAACATATTATGCGGTATGCCCTGATTGCATATTAAGCATCCCCAAATCCTATAGTTGACAAGCCTGAGTTTATTTTTAAGAACAACTATATGGTAACAAAAAGAGGAGTGGTAGCATAGTGGGGTGGTTCCAGATCCACTCTGGGTCGGGTTTTGATTGACAAAGGTTCAAAACCAACACAGGCTAATATAAACTCAGCGTGATATATTTGTCCCAAGGTCAACCCGCCTTGTTTACTTTTATATTGTAACAATAATATGACCTATATTACCATTTTTATTATGGATTATAAATTAAATTTTGCTTATTCCAAGATCCATAAAGGCAATTAGATTTTAGAAATTCTTTTATACTAACTAACTGCAGGTATACTTGATAGTAAAAAAGTCTACTTCCAGGTCTATGTTTTAAACTAAAATTTAGCCAAGGATCCCTCTAAAATTGGTATAATAGGGAATAGTAGTTGCTTTAACAAACGGTCTTAAGGCCTTTTTTCACCCTGACATATTAAGCCAGCACCAGGAGAGAGTTGCCTCAATCCTCCAACTGTCAGGGTTGCATTGGCATGCAAATCTCCATTTTAACCTCCACTTAAAAGTTTGATTTCTGCTGCATTATAGTGTCCAGATATTGCTTGCAAGGCAGTATGATTATACACAAAAACTATATCAAAAAGGCTGAGGTACAATTGAACTCTACTTTGTTGCCGGCCTCTGTCACCTATTGGCTTCATCCATCTGTACAAGATCACCAAAAACTTTGTCATGACTCAGTTGTGATATGCAACCGCCTCCATGGCATACCAGGACATTGAATATCCCACCTACCCTGGTTTATCATGACTGAGATCTTTATATTAATAAATTTAAATAATAAACTCATAACAGTGCTAATTATAAGTGAATGGTCTTTAATTTGGAAGGAGTGACCAAATTATGTAGAAATTTCAAATGAAGGAAGGGAAACACATCCTCACTTTATAAAAAGTAGTACTTCAAGAGCTACGCATTTTAGTGATAAATTAAGAGTGTCCAAAGCATTAAAACGCCAGTGTACTGGCCTTCATCCACTGGTGGCTCAAGGGAACTAATACTTATTAAAATTCGCCACAAAATATATATGTTAAAAATGATCATAAAATGCATCAACTCACCAATAAAGTCAAGTTATGAAAATTAGGATTGCAGCCATCATTGTAGAAGATTTCCTAAGTCCCAGACTTAGGATGCTATGTATGATCACTGATTGTTACAGTTGGATCTATTGATTTGACTTGTAAAACCTTGGAGAGTTGCAAGTAATCTAAATAATTTTTAAATTCTGTTTTTTGGCTCTAAAGTGACCTTATCAATGTGTTAATTCTTAGGCTTCCAAGCCTAAAACAACAACTTATCTATACTGGGTAGTACATAATCATTTAGCTTCATTTCAATCCCATAAGTTAAAAACCTATACTTACGCGCGCCTAAATTTTAATAAACTAACTGATTTTGCACCTACTATTTATTCACATAATCTTTAGGGCTTGAGTTCAAAGTCTATTAATGCCATGGGTTGTTGGCTACAAGAAGCTCCTCTCATCAATGTTTTCTCCACAACGGAAATGCCACATATATTTATCAAGCCATAATTCAGTGGAGGACGGTTTGGAATCAATGGCCCTGAACCTTGACCTGCTGTTGCTGTGCATCTAGGAGATGCCAGTAAAATCATATCACCAGTAATAGCATGCTCATTTGATCCATCCAGGTGACAGAGTCTGAGTAGAGCCTGCTTTTGCACCATGATTTACCTTAAAGTTGGGTTTAGTTTTATGAAGTAGTTCTGAGCAAAGTCAGATAATTAATCACCAGGCGTCAAGAGGCTGAGCATATCTGAGGTGGCTTCTCACACCTTGACCTGGTGGGATGTGACTACACTTAGCGGGATATATTTACATACTTTCATTACTTACCTAATTCAATAATCAATTGACATGACTCCTTTATGTAGGTTAGTATTTCTCCAAGTAGCTTTTAGTGCTTGGGAAACCTATTAGTTACATTATTTCAATTTCAAACTTTCTTTGGCAGGCTGTGAATCCTATCAGATTACAAGATGAAGTAATTGCCATTATCTTAAAAATATAACACATCGCCTTTCACATCAGTAATTGTCTTCCAATGGTGTATGGGAAGTTTAATAGTTGCCAATTAGACTTATGGTGGTTGTGACTATTGTACCTGACAGTAGACCTCCAAAAGGAGCGTTGATGCTTTCTAAATCCCTTGACTTCTAAATATATTCTCTCATTTTCTCTTTGCCAAAAAAGTCACCCATTAGCCAAGTGTCATGGAGCATTACCCAAGCTCAAGGAGCTACATGGGGCCTTCTTTAATGAGAGGTTGTTAAGTATTCAGCTGATGGTGCAAGCTAAAATAACTTAACAGTGAAATCAAGGATATAAACTCGCTTTTCAAATGAAACTCCTGCTTGTAATTGGGAAGTAGATTCTCTGATAATCCTTGATAATAGCCAAGTAACTCTGGTATACTCACTGTTCTTAAGTCTACTGGCACCAACAAATGCAAGACCTTCTGTCTTTGTACAAAATCAGGAAATTTTTCCTCTATAATTGGGACTACTTCTCTGGCAGGCAACTATGTACTTCTCTTAGGGAAGAATAAATATATACAACTATCTAATATAGATGTAACAGTAACAGATGCAAATATCAGACAGATGACAGATGGATAATAATTAATAAACTAAGTGACAGTAGTTATTAGTGATTAATAAACTATTAAATGATGATTAATTGATTTAATTGATGTTTTATTAATCAGCCAGGCACTGATACTATATACCTCTCAGGCATCTCCTGGCCAAACTCATTTATTAGATGAGTTCATTCATATTATACCAATCCTCTGCTGGTCATGGCAATAATTATGAAAAATCCCCAAGTCAATTCAGCCCATGAATTGACTAAAAATAACAATTGTTTCAGCCCAATTGGAGGCAACTTTACTCTCATATTCGGGATGACTTTGGGTTTTGAACTCAACATCAAAATCTTCCCAATTAGAGCTACATCATAACTCGACGTCTAACAATTAAATGGGATATAAAAAATATATGATCATAAAAGATGATGCACCCCAATTTGGGATGTCAGCAGGCCTCTCAATAGCACTAATTATTCCCAAAATTGGGATGACTTTGGGTTTTGAACTCAACATCAAAATCTTCCCAATTAGAGCTACATCATAGCTCAACAACTAACAATAAATGGGGAATAAAAAATATATGATCATAAAAGATGATGCACCCCAATTCTGGACGTCAGCAGGCCTCTCAATAGCACTAAATACACCCATAATTGGGACATCTATGTTTAAGTGCTTAATTAATGATTTCATTAAATTGAACCCAACTTCCACCTTAGTGCATTAAGATTAATGTACTAATTTAGGAGGTGCAATTTAGTTAATGCTGTGGGACCACTTTGCACCCAAGTGTACCCATAATCAGCATAATATAATAATATCATGTCTAGTATTAGCTACAATAATTGGGCACCTCAGATGCAATTAGAGCAGTTATGAGGTGAATCTGATTTATCAAATTATGCAGATGAATTGGGAGAATCAAAGGATCCATCAATGGAAGTAATTTATCAGCATTGATGGTTTTCTCAAAGGGTTTATTTTTGAGTACAACCATCAAAATCTAATAGAGGTGATAGAGCAAAACAATGTTTTATCCATGATACCAATAAAATGAGATGATAGGCATTGGTAGTTGCATTCTAGTGATTTGACTTTAAACCTAAGAAAATACAATTTTATTTAAATTAATAAGTAATTTTATTAATTTTGGGCATCTAATTGACAATAGCAATGTGGAATTACTTGGGCTTCCACACCTAAAAAACTAATAAAATAACTATGTTTATTAGCTTATAATCCCTCAGACTCCATTACAACCTTTCCAATTTGAAATTTATGAATATGGTGCGCACCCAAAATTCCTAATAGTCTACCTGATTTTAAACCTAAAACTTATTCACCAAAAAATTAGGTCTATGTTTACTCTTATTAATGTTAAGGAATGTTGGCAACAAAGAAACCCCATAACTATTTCACAAAAAATGGTGTAAATGCCAATCTCCATCAATCCCAAAGTCAGGGACATTTTCATGCAATGGTCTTGCACCTTGACTGCTGTTGTTGGCAATGAGGAGATGCCAGGAAAAGTGTATCACCGGTGAGAGCATGCTCCTCAGGTCCACCCAATTGACAAAGGCTGAGTAGAGCTTTCTGTCACAATGCACTTTGCCTCAAAATTGGGTTTAAGTTTTATTTATTTATTACAATCATGGTCTCAAAAATCCACAACAGGCGTCCAGAGGTTAAGCATAGCTGAGGTAGCTTCATGCGCCTCAATATGGTGGAATGCAATTGCACTTCAAGTAGAGTTATTGTATATGCTATTGTAACTTACCTATATTGTTAATCAATTAGGGTGACTATCTTTTATTTTAATATTTCTCCACTTAACGTTTGATTCTTGGGAAACCCGCAACTTCCAGTTTATAAGTATATAGATTAACTATTTTATGACTAGTCTCTTGAAATTTCTTAATACAAAAACATTAGATTTTACTTTAGATGGGCTGACCTGAGGATGGTACCACACCAATGAAGGGGATTCAAATTAATAGAAAAGGAGGATAAAACCGGAGAACCTCCACATGCGGTGTATGATAGGCTAGGAACTCCTTGGACCGCCTTGCTATTTGCTGTCTTAAATTGGGGCATTAGGGCACAACGCCAACACAGTAAAAAATCGTCCCTACCTAAAGTTCATCTAACAGGATTGAATTCAGGGAGCAGTGATAGTGAGTCCATAGTCTACCTCTGGGGTACCCTCCCCTTTTAAAGAAAAAAATTTTTATAAGAAAAGAATTATTTGTATTTTTAAAGTTTTGTACTTTTTTTAATTTCTGGCTTATGACATGATCATCCATGTACAAACAAAACAAAATTTCAGTAATAATAATTAAGGACATGCTTTTTCTCTAATAAAAACTATTTTTTCACATCTTTTTGTGAGCTTTTATGATAGACATTAATATAGTATTATCAAACTAATGATAGCTTTTCAATCTTGTTGAATAATAAATTTATTCTAAGGATTACTATATAGTATTCTTTAATATGTTTTTGTACTGTAGCCTGAAGTTAATATTCATTTTAGGGTCTCACATAGAGCAACAATAATCAAACGCTGAGCTTTTAAGTAAGAGCTATCTCTCTAGGTACAATATTGGTAAATTTGGCTTACAAAATAGTAGTTCACGCAAATATGAAATCAAGGAGCTTACTTTTGGGGCAAACCGTGTATGCATTGGTGTGGCAAAAAGTTTGATGTTTGATACCAACTAACAAAAGTTTGCCAACACATCAAGTTGTTTATATGTGTGCCTGCTTTAATAGCATGTGCTGAGTATTAACTTGCTCAATACGTTGAGTCAATAAATACCGCCGGCCTTATTAACAAAGAAAACCCAAACCTATACCTCCTCAAGCCCCAAACTGCTGATGCACCAAACCCACTTTGTCCATGATGGTTTGGCAATTGAAGCGGGCGCCAGATAAAAATTTCACTAAAGCCTCTTCTCCTTCTAACATATCTTCTTAGGCTATTACCCAAATTGCCATATTGGGAATTTTTTTTGATAATGATCATCCCTCTGTTTGGCACTTTTGCAAAGAAAGATGCGTGGAGGGCCTCCTTTTTGGGTTGGGTACCACTAGTTCTAATTAAATTAAGTAGTTCACCTAATAAAAGTTTTTGGCAATGTCAGTAAAAAGAATTAGGGTTAAAGTCTGATCAAGAGAGTACTATATGTTCAGAAAGGTTAAAAGTCTATAATCATGCTAACTATAATTTAAATTATAACAGATACTGAAAGCTATGTCAAGTTTTAAACATAACTTTAAGGTGTTGTTGACTTTTTGGAAACAGTGAAGAGGAATCCCCTTAATTTGGGAATATCTAATGCCAATAGAAACGGTTAAGGGGAAGCTGAAGGATAAATAACGTTGGATGAATCTGGATAGCTTTGTTAATCAGCGTTTAGCTTTATATGGGTCTCTGCTATATTATTCAAAACTACTAAAGTAAGTTAATCAAATACATTCTATAAATACTCTAGCTTTAGTCAAATTAGAGATAAAAGAAAAGATAGTTTGATATTAAGTGAGCTTTAATTCTAAAACACTTGTAAAAAACAATAGATTTATTTTATTTTTAAGTATACTAATTGATATAACAACTAAATAGGGGAGGATACCCCAGTGGTAGAATATGGGACATCTATGACTGCCTCCTGAGTTTAATCCCAGTAGAGGAACTTTGGTTAGGGACTATTATGACTGTGTTGGTTTTGCGCACCAATGCCTTAAACTGAGATAGCAAATAGCAAAGGCGGTCCATAGAGTTCCTGGCCTATCATACATTGCACATGGAGGTTTGCAGGTTTTATCCTCCTTTACCATTTCCTTCACTTCTCTTCATCATTGCAGTAATATCCTCAGGTCAGCCAACCTTAATTAAAATTTAAATTTTAAAATTTAAAGATATAAAAGCTTAATTAAATTAACACTAAATTGATGCTAAGCTATATAGGTTGCTAATATCTGAGATAAGATGCAGGCTCAAGTTCCACAATTAATTTGATTAAGCTTTTTAATTCACAATTACTTAACTGAGAGTAGCTATTTAGGACTTAACCAAATTTTACAAGTATTTAAAATACTAAAGAGAAATTCTCCAGCCCATGTATGTGATGAACCGTTGTTTGATATATGTATCCCTTATTCACTAAAATGTTATAGATTTCCATGTACAGATACGCAATATGACGTTTCCTATGGAGTTTATCTCCAGTTATTAGTAACATTACAAAGTTATGTTTTTGGGCTCTCAGTTGAACCTATGTTTTGCTGGAATTTGCTAGGATTATACACCCGTACTATCCATTAGATCTTACTTCCCTGAGTTGTTAAATATTGAGCTGATAGTCCATCAAGCTCATATATGAATTGTTTATACTTCTATAATGCTAATAAACGCAATCTGTTAACATCATTTTTTAGGGTTAAAAGTTTAAGATATTATCAGAAAGACAGATGACATTAACCTAGGAAGCCCCCATAAATTGTGCCAGGTTATGTTTTCCAAGATGCTGTGTGTTACACAAGGAGACATAAGTACAAGTGGCTAGCATGGGATTTTGCGCCGCACCTTGACCAAAAGCCAGATTCTGAGAGAGCTTTTAAAAAAATTATACTTTCAAAATGCAAAGATTGCTAAATGTTGGTATGAGCTATTGCTGACCACCATGCCTTTACCTGACGTAGGCCTTGTTAAACCAAAGAATTCAGACCATTTGTCCCTTTTAAATTATCTTCCAGGAAGCCCAAATTCCTAGGTGCTAGTATATTATTGTTTTCCATGGTTGGAAAGTCTTCACTCAGGTTGAAGTTCCTTAAGTGGTAATCCTCACTTATTATTTTGCAACTAACTAAAAATAGAGGTAGACCAATTTTAACTTAAAATAATATAGAGAGCAAAGTCTATTTTTTAGAAAAGGATTATAGGGGATTTCAAGGAGGTTTCTTTGGTAAATCTCCAAGTGTCTAAGCTAAGTCCTACACTCGTTACCAATTGCGGATCCTTTGGAAGACCAGTCACCTCAGTCAATTAGGGTTTAAGCCTCATGAATCAGATTTATACCCCAGAGTAAAGAGGCTTTAGTCAAATAACATTCAATCGCATTAATTAAGGATTGTCCCTAATAATAAGAGGACTTGAGATTTGTTTGTAATTTTCTTGATACAAGTTTCAGATATTTTAATGGATCAAGTTCAATTCTTATCATCTGCCTCATAAAAATCTTTGATTTAGGCAGGAATTCTAACAACGCCCCCTCTAGATAATGGCGCAGGGGGGAAACGGATGGAGAAAACAATTATGTACACAATTTACTATGGTATCCTGAATGATCTCTACAATTGAGTGTTTGTTGCCCCGCTTATAAATAACTTTGTAGGGCTCCAGCCAGTTGGTGCCCTTTTTAGTATCATGACCTCCTAGCTCATGGTGGTGAAAAAGGACTAGATCTGCTTGTTGGAAGGTGTGCAGATGTTCATAGATGTCAGTGGACTTTCTTGTTTCTCTGCTCGTTGGTAGCAGATAAGTTCTCAGAATCCGGGTCCTGTTGTTGAATACATTGATAAGCAATACTTCACATAGTGACTTCAGGGGCTTCAGGGGAGGTTTGGTCAAGCATAACCAGCACTTTAGAAGGCAGATGTGGATTTTTTCTGTACAACGCATGGAAGGGTGACATCTTTATTACCCAATTATAGCTGATTATATAGGCCATAAGTGCACTAGAAGTTTAGACTTTTGCCTTATTACCAGCCAACTAGATTACCAAAAATAGCTTTAGATAAAATCTCCTAAGGCGAAGTGAATTGGATATCAGTTGACCATAATTTCAGGGTAACAATGTTTATGGGATTTTAGGTTATTCGCCTGGGTCAGATATGTTGGGGGATTGATCTAAATGAATGCTTAAGATCTCGTTTGGCAGAGTTGCTGACAAAATAGAGTCATCTGATGCTTAATCAACTATCAGTTGTTCCAATTGAGATTGTATGGGTTTAATCACTGAATAATTAAAAACCTAAGAATCAAGTCACAAGGCAAGTGATGCCACCTGCAACTAGCAATTCAATCAGCTGATCTTGTGACCTGCCTTAATGGATAACAAGTCCCATTACCTAAGCATGTTGCTTGCCAAATATGGGTGGTTTGCTGGGATTGAGAGGAAAACGTTAATGGCACGTTTTCTGACTCTTTCCATTTTAGATCACAAGGATGTACAATGACTGAATACTAGCCAGTATGGGGAAACCATCTTTGCTGAGACAATGATGGGTAATTTAATGGTAACGGCTGCTATTTCATTGAGGAGGTGTCAGCTGAGGGTTGGGCGCTGAACTCCTACTATAGATTATCTATAAAATTTACAATAATAAACATTACTTTTAGGACACTTTACCATTCCTTTATATTCTTTCTTAAGGAGATTTTTGTTGTGTGCTCTAATTGGGAGAATCTTTAGGATAAAAAGTAAGGATATGAGTGGAGATCCAGAGAAATGAAGCTGAATAAGATTGGGGCTTGCTGCTGACAGTGTGTTAACAAAGAGAAATTATAAACAGGGATCTGAGCGTAAATCAAGTTATGTAGTACCAGGGAATGAATCCCTTTTTATGACAACATAAGTATCTCTATAGAAAATACTAGCCAAGCGTTGGGCTGAATTCTAGTAGTACAATTCAACTATGGATAATTCCCTCCATACTATTACCAATGATTATATTTTTATAAAAAAATGCGGAGAATTGTATAACAATAAACCTGTGCAATTAATACATTTATAGGGGTTACTAGCCGAGAATAATCAGAAAACCTATAAATTTTAACAATTGATGCTCACTAAAGGGGTGTAGTTGAGTAGAAGATATTAAATTGTAATGTCATATAAGGACGAAATAAGAAAACTATGGATGGAGTTGGCAACCGTTAACCAGAACACCCTGAAATCAGTAGATCTAAAACTGCTGCCTTAGAGGAAAGAGCCATCAAGATAGAGGAAAGGGTCAATAATGTTATGAGTTTTGGAAATGAGTTACATATAAAAGAAACATCATTGAAGGAAAAAGAAGGGGACTTAGTTCAAGAAGTCTTATTTTTGCAATTGGAGCATGAAGCAGATCACATTCATTTAAGAGCATTCAGCACAGATATCGTCTGGCTGATTAAACAGGTTGAGGAGTTGAAGTCTCACAAATAAGAATGTGAGCCATATGCAGTGACTGACACTGAAGAAAGAACTCCCCAGATGCTAGTAAGAAAGATGACTACCCCAAGAAAAATGACGCCGACTTTTACTGCTATTTTGGATATGATGTCCAAAATTACTTCTCGAGTTTGCCAGGTAGCTGAACCAAGAGAGGTGGCTAGAGAAATCTCAGAGGAATTCAAAGCAACACCAAGTTCCTAACTTTCTATTAGGACAACGCCCCTGCATTTTTGTGATTGTTTGATATGATAATGTATGGATAAGGCAATCGTCAAAAGGCATTAATGGTGATGAAATTCCTAGATATCAATTGTCAAAACCTGGTGTTGCCCCATCTAGAGTGGGACAGGTGATCATACTCAGAGGCCAAAGCGACCATTATAAAGGTATTCAGAAGCTTATCGTGCATGTTGAAGCGCAAAAAGAGTTTTATGGGCATTCAATTCAATAAAAATGAATCCTTATCAAGCTTCACCAATCGTTTTTACCAAAAATTGAATGTATTGGTTAGAGTGAAGTACTTGATGATTTTGATGCCCAAATTTTACTACAAGAAGACCTTCAGACCTATTGTGATTTTCATAGGATGATGTCTTCTGTGTTTGTGACGGAAATTGCCACCTATCAGATGGTAGACAATTTGAAAATCCTGGGATCTACCTTTGATGCTCTTAAAAGAAGTTTCAAATCAAATCCAGTACAAACTTCAAATACCACAAAGGGGAAAAGGGAGCTAAGGAGATAAATAAAACTGTGCCAGGGAATAAGCCCAAAGACTTTAAACGGATCAATAAGAAGTAGAAAGTCTGTTACAGTGCGGAGGTAAGGGACATTTCGCTGTGCACTTCAAGAAACCCAAAGATCAAATTAACATGTTCCAATCAAAAGAGTCTGCACCCGCAAAGGAGTTTGGAAAAGGGCCCATGGCCTAGACGGGGAACAGTCTAGAGCTGTGGAAAAACCTGTTCCTACTGATATTTTGCAAAATGAAATTGAAATCAGTGACCTGATCGTAGATTAAGATGTGCAGGGTCAGCTGTATCAAGAAGTCAATTTGGCCGTGAAAACAGTAACAAGATCTGGGGTGAAAGGGATTGACCCCAAGATAAATAAACGAATTTGCTCAGCCATTGTAAAAATTTATGGTTTTTATTACTTTTGGTCAATAACCCCTATAAACTTATTACTTGAACAGGTTTGGGTTAGTGTGCAATTTGTCTGCGTTGTATAGTATTTGATATGATTGATTTATAATAGTATGATGACTATTAACCATAGTTGAATGGAAGTCCTAGATCTCAGCCCAACGCTCAGCCAGTATTTCCGCTCAAAATACTTGTGATGCCTTTAAAAATAGGGATTTGTTCCCTCATACTGTATAACACGATCTTCTCTTAGATTCCCATTTACAGTTTCTCTGATTCTACACACATTCAGCATCAATCCCCTATTTGATTATGCTTCTTCTCGAATCTCTTTCTGCTAAGCATCACTTTTCGAAAATCAATTCAGCCTGAAATTTAGCTCCACTAAAGAGATTTACGAAAACTATTAGCAAATATGGCGGGAAACCCCGCAAAAGAACCCGCAGGCTATGCCAAACGAGCCAGCACCACCCCCAAACGAAGCAACCCTCAGTTACCCACCTCAGGGTCAACCAGAATCACCCGCTCTCAAGCAGCAGCCATGAAAGCAGGCACCACCCCCCAACCTGGAGCTACTCCAACTAGCGCCAGTTCACCTGATCACACTTCTGCAACCTGCACGCCTAACAGCTCTGTGTGTGCTGCCTCCCACCAACCCGCTGGGCCCCCTCCAACCAAGGAGGCCATCACCCACGCTGTTTTAATGGCGTCTGCTCAGTTGAATGCAACTCAGCCCATCCAGACATTCACCTCCCCCATTGTGTCAGCTAATTCAGCCCCATCTATTATTGCTGACGCCGTGTTTCTGGCTCCCTCCATGAGGGGCGATACCCAGCTACCTGGCCCCCAAATCCTCAGATGTAAGGTTGGATTAGCTGCACATTCTGGTTCACTAAGCACCAAATTGGGACAATCTACTCTTCCCAGTGAGGATTCAAATGGTTCAGATTTTGGAACTTCACACCAGTTCCAATCTCACCCGTCCCATTTAAACCCCATAATCGGCACTTCTCAAGTCGGCACTTTATCTCAATATGCTTAAAATGACCAATTCACCAATCAGCCAGTGACTTTTGCCCACGAAATCACAGCAAATATTCGGGCTGAATTTACCCAAATAGATTGGGATGGTGATGAAACATCTCCCTCCTCCCAACTGGCTGGAGTTAATTCCAATCTGGATGGGCCTCCCCAATTTAGCGAGGCCCAACAAACCGCCCCTCAATTTAATATGACGCCAGCAACTGCTGTAACATTCTTAGAAACAAGGGAACTCCGCAAACTTGTCCAAACCACCAGCTCACACTCAACCTGCAATTGCAGCCCAAAGCAAACACAAACGTACCAAAGGAGCCACTGGGGCATGGCAAAAACCTCTGGCACCAACGCTACCCAAAGCTGATCCCCGTGAAGTGGCGTTTATTGCTGATGTTAAGAAGAAATGGGCCGAAACTAGAGCGCAAAAAGCTCTACCTCGCTCAACCCTCTCCCGCGCAATTCGCCTTTATTATGGGCATAACCCTGTTGAATTCTATACAAAGGATTACTTCTCATACTTTGCAGCGATTGCGGAGACATTCCCTATTAACACTACCATCCATGAATCAGTGGAGGGCCACTACATCGATGTGAGCTTCACTGAAGCTGCCCTTGCTGACCATGCTGCCACCCTCCAGGTCATTATTCCACGCGGATCTCTTCGCATCTCCCGCACACGCTCTCACCTGGAGAAAATTTCATGGGTTACTTTTTCCAACCTACCAACGACTGTTGATCCTGAGTCTCTTAAACTGGCACTCCATCGTGGTTTAA
This sequence comes from Massospora cicadina, assembly GCA_022478985.1. Classification (NCBI taxonomy): domain Eukaryota; kingdom Fungi; phylum Entomophthoromycota; class Entomophthoromycetes; order Entomophthorales; family Entomophthoraceae; genus Massospora; species Massospora cicadina. The sequence continues at coordinate 78,063 of JAKSZP010014452.1, forward strand.
TGGAGTTTGGGTCTGTTCTTTCAGTGGACTTTAGCGTCCCCTCTTACTATGCTCCCACTCAAAGAGCTCGCACTGCTAGGGCGTCGTTCATCCCCTCCCCCACTGTATCCCGTAACATTGAGGTTATTCCTCGTGTGGCGGTAGTTGGGGCATGCCCTGAGATCTTTTTTGTTGACCCTGATCAGGCGCGCCCCCGGTGTTCATGGTGTAGCGCCCTTGGACACTTGTATAGTGGCTGCACAGCTCGAAAACAAGCCCTCTTAGCCACCACCCAGGGGCCTAAACCAGGCCAAAAACGATCCCACATGGCTGCAGCAGCAATTCCACAACCCACACAATGGGTTCCCATTCAAGACCTGTCCCCTGAGGCCTTACGCCTAGCAGTTAAAACAGCTAACACCACTATTGGTGTGGGATACCTTCGCGCTCATGCCCCCTTCCAATGGGCACCCCCTCCAATCTCCCAGAGTCAACTCCCTCTCTCACCAAGCGCAAGGCATCTCCCACAGGGTGCCCCTCGTCAGCCACCCCCACTCAGGGCTCCGCGGCACCCCCACCAACCTCCACCAGCGATTTATCGCATCAGCCCTCAGCTCCCAATGGAGCTATGCCCACCAGCATGGACTGGCAACTCGCGGCCTGCGGTAGAAGTGCCACCTCAAAGAGTCCTACCCCAACCCCACAGTCCATTTCGCGCGGATCCTTTGAAGTGTTGGAGGAAGTGAATATGGACTCAGACTCATCAAATGGGGACACCGCGGAGGTCACCATTGAGCACCCTCAGGTCCTTCCCCTGCAACGGAGCGGGGGCAGCATCCTAGGCTGGCTTACTGGGTCCTCCGCCCCCCCCCCCCCTCTCCTTCCCCTCAGAACCCTCGACGCTCCTCACGGATTGCAGCTAATAGTCAAGCTAAAGGACTCAAAACTAGCCGCCTCACAGCAGCAGGTTTAAGCGCTGGCAACCCCCCAGGACATGGAGGGGAACAGCTATGAGTCCCCATGGCAGCACCCTGGCCCTGCAATCCATCAACGCAAATGGGTTGCGGGACTTTAAGCGGAGAGCCCTCCTCCTCTGAAACTTCAGGTCAGCACAAATTGACATCGCTGCTGTCCAGGAGCCCCATATCCCCCCACGAACAATCTGCATGGAATGAACAGTTTGGAGGCAAATCCTTCTGGACAAACCATGCCGCCCTTATTGTTTTGAATCCCCAGGTTAAAACCCATTCTTTTTCACAATATCTAGGTGGCCGCCTCATACTGGCCAAACTCACCACTCCTAACTTCTCCTTCTTCGCTGCAAGCATCTACCTGCCTAATGCAGGTCAGGAGCAAAATCGGCTCTTGGAAGAGCTCCTCCAACTCAATCTCCCACGGAATACAGTCCTCTTAGGAGATTTCAACACAACCATAAGTCGCGTCCGTGACTCTTACCCCCTGCAGCAAAGGAACGCCCTAGATCAAGTCGCCTCCAGGATTTCCTTCGCCTGAGTGGCTTTATAGATGCGCTTCCACCCTCCGCGTCTGGCCTAGGTTGCATGACTAGGATCCAGTATGATGGAGGAGCTTTCCAGTCAGCGTCACGCATAGATATGGCACTGATTGGCCCCCTGCTAATTGGCCGCGTCTCCTCTCCCATCTCTCGTGACAACCATCTGAGTGATCACAGGTCACTCACCGTTGTCCTCACCACCACACTTAGACCGTCACGTAAATTCTGCCTAGGGTTGCCCCAGCTCTTCTCAACAACCCCTTCACTAAGGAGAAGCTGTCTATGACCATCCGGGAGACTCTCACCTCCCCCCACCCCACCTTCTTGACCACAAGGCTAGATGGGCGGTGACCAAGGAGGGCATCACCCGCGTTGCTTACAACTGTGCCAAAGCCCAGATGACTGCACCTCGCGCCAGAGTCAAAAGGGCGGAAGCCAGAATCAGACATCTGGAGCGAAACTGCCAGCCTTCGCCCTCTCCCAGATGGTTGGAAGACTGGGAAGCGGCGCAGGAAGCACTCCGCTTGGAGCTCACACTGCAGGAAGAACGGGCAGCAAACTTTACAACATCTCGTTACTATACTCAATGGGAACGCCCCACCCGCTTCTTCTTTCAGAAACAGAAAGCCCGGTCAACAGCGCAGGATATTACTGCACTGAAGATTGGCACTACAACCACTTCAGATAAGGAGGAAATCACGCAGGAACTACACCGCTTCTACTCCAGCCTCTTCCATGCCACCCAGGTGGACCCATCGGACATCCAAGACTTCCTATGGCGGGCTCCAGAGCCGCCCATTGACCCACGGGCTGATGAGGCTCTACTGGCGCCTATTTCCATCCAGGAGGTGATGGAAACCCTTCTGAAATCCCCACGGCTTAAAGCCCCAGGCCCAGACGGAATACCCTTTGAGGTGTACCTTCTGGAACCTGCAGTGATAGCCAGAACCCTCCGCGACCTCTTCGCTGCACTCTTGGTGAATGGCGAGGTCCTCCCCAACTCCAGAGGCTCAATCACGAACCTCATTCACAAGAAGTCAGACCGTGAGAACCTGGCGAACTGGCGCCCCATAGCGTTGATCAACACAGACCACAAGCTCTTCACGAAGCTTCTGGCCAACCGCATCACTTAATGGGTGTCACCTCGCCTCTCCCCATCCCAGTACGGTTTTATTCCGGGGAGGTCGTTATGGGACAACTATAATGACCTTCACGTGACTTTGACTGCTAACTCTCGTAAGGTGAATGGCTTTGTGGCTCTTCTGGATATGGAGAAAGCATATGATCGGGTAGCCTGGAAGTATATTGATGCTTCCCTGGCCCGCTTCCATCTCCCACCCGCAGCTAGGCGCTGGATATCAGCGCTCTATGACCAGCTCCACACCAGAGTCCTGGCGCCAATGGGTTTTACAGTGGCAGTACCAGTTGGACAAGGTCTCCGGCAAGGGGACCCCCTGAGCCCTATCCTTTTTAACATCACCCTTGACCCCCTCTTGGCCTCCTTACAGGACAAGCTAACAGGGATTCTGGTCCCAGGTAAAGCCCCCACATGCACCATGGCATTTGCAGATGACACTGCCATTGCATTTGGCTGCCCTGGGGATGTTGCCCTCGCTGCTGTGACCATTGAGAGGTACACCAAGGCGTCCAACGCCATGGTCAACACCTCCAAGACAACAGTTGTACAGGTCGGCTCCCTCACCTTCCCCCCACCATTTGGTATTGAACCTGAGCGCGGTACCTTCCGTCACCTGGGCGTTCTCACCAACCAACAAGGAGTTGCGCTAAAAGACAATGAGGACTTGCTCCTTGCAGCAGTTAACTCCAGGATTGCCAGCTGGAACCGGCGGCACATCACCCCCAGGGTCGAGCTCTGATGGCCAATGTGTTCCTCCTCTCCAAAGTCTGGTTCCTAGCGCACGTCTGCCCATTCACAGATGCCTTTTATACGCGGCTCAATGTACTCCTCCGCTGTTGGATCTGGGGCTCAAATCATCCACCAATGGCCCTCTCAACCATTGCCCGACCCTGCAATGAAGGGGGCCTAGGGCTTCTGGACACGCGATCCCACGCCACCACAATCTTCCTGAAGTTCCTATGGCCGATTATCTGCTGGGACGCGACCCCCATGCCCCAATGGGCGCCCGCCCTCCGCCAGTCAGTGTCAGCAGCTCTGGGTCTTCCTAGAGCATCTCTGACCTCATTAGGGGAGTGGCTCACAAACCACCCAGGCCATCGCCTAAAACCATCCTCATCCCCCTACTGGAACCAGGCTCTCCTTGCCCTGAAACGAGTAGGCGCGCGGATCCACCATGCCTTCCCATACAGAAGGGAAGGCCCTGGCCTCAGCCCACGTCTCCATGCAATTGTGCACAATGGATAAGTTGTCACAACTCGCCTCAACCCCCAAGATCGTCCTCCCATCCGCCCAAGACTCCTTGAGCTCCTCCCTCCATGAGATTTGACCTTAAGGAATTGTGGAAGGACGTCTATCACCCCATCCTGTCAGCAAAGGTGTCCAACACCTTATGGAGAGTGCTCCACTGTTCATACAGGACAGGGGACCGGACTGGCCCTACCTTCCAGCACCGAAGCTGCCCCCGCTGTGTGGAGCCTATTGACTCCCACCTCCATCGTTTTTTCACCTGTCCAGGTGTCGCCGCATTTTGGCCAAAGGCCCGCGCGCTCCTCCATGCTCAGCCCTGGTCTGGACACCCTGTGCAAGACCTCATGTTTGAGCAGACATTGCCTGGTTGCCACCGACCCCTCCGTGTCCTCGCCTATGCCACAGCCATCTGGACCATCCATAACTCCTTCCTTCGTGCTGCCTTTGACCAGCAGGTGTGGACCCTTCCACACATGATCACCCACTTTCAGGTACACTTTGAGATGGCCCTGAAGGTCTGCACTATGTCGCCAACCCTCCCCCGCTCAGTTGTCACTGCAGCACGGCTCTGGCGCGCAAACCCCCTCCCTTTCTCAATGCCTCCTCCCTCCCCTTCCCTCGCCTCAGGCTCTTAGGAGCCCAGGCGTAATTCAATAAACATCGATGAATCCCCCTTGGGTTGGGACCATCTAGTACTAAAAAAATTATGCTTCTTCTCTGGATCTCCTCTTAGATCATTACTCTTTTCATTAATGAATCTCCCAATTATCGCATACAGCAATAATATCCCTGAAAAGATAGAACAAATGAATGCTGATAAAGTGTATTAAACTAGTATATCTGCTGTATACTCTGTACTAATGTGTTTTTATTATTATTAATTTTAGGGAGTTTATAGAAGGGGATTCAGCTGAACCCTCAGCTGACACCTCTTTGATGAAATGGCAGTCATTGCCATTGAATTACCCTTCCTCATCTCAGCAGCAATGGACTTCCCCATCCTGGTTAGGATTCCGTCATCTGACATCATTGAGACCTAAAATGGAAAGAGTTGGAAAAAGTGTCCCTAATGATTTCCTCTCGATCCAAGTGAACAACCATATTTAGCAAGCAACATGATTAGGTAATTGGACTTGTTACCCATTAAGGCAGGTCACTTCACCAACTGATCGATTTTCTAGTTGCAGGCAGCTTCACTTGCCTCGCAACTTATTTCTTACATTCCCAATCAGTTGGTGATGAAACCCAACTGATCCCAATTGGTACACCTGATAGTTGATTAACTATCAAATGCCCCTATTTCGTCAGCAACTCTGCCCAATGAGATTTTAAGCACTAGTTTGGATTGATTCCTGATGGATTTGACCAGGCGAATAACCTAAAATCCACCAAACATAGTTACGTCAAAATTAGAGTTAACCAATCTCATGTTCATCTTGCATTAGGTAATTTTCCACTAGAAAGTCCTGGTAATCTAGCCATCTGGTTATATATGGTCAAGAATTACAACACATCCCCCCTCTTGAATAGATATCCAGCGAGAAAATGACTGGGGCAGTAGAACACCTCTTCAGACACTTGGTCACATACTTCATTTGCTCAAGTGGAGTATAATCACCAGTACTAAATGCTTCTTGGGTCAACTTTTATCATGTGGCTTCCTTCCTCTTCCTCCTTGCTAGCACCTACTCAAAGCATGGTCCCCACAATCTACTGTTGTGCTGGGCTAATCAACTTACTCATGACAATATTAATCCTGAGGTCCAGTTTACCCCCCGTCAAGGGCATATGACAGCTGTCATATACAGTATCCTTGGTCTGGCGTCCTTGAATTCTCCTCTTCCTTAATAGGAACCCTTGCCATCAATGTTTGTTTCGTGGCCCAATTAAAGATGTTCATTTATGTACGCCTTTTTTTTTCTCATAACCTCTTGGATCATATCATTCAGAATTCTTTTCTAGAGAGCGTATCCCATTAGTTTTAGATTGATTTCTCCATTATTGGAGCTTAATTGATTGTAGAGTGCATGATGTCAACTTTCATATAAATCCAAGACCTCCCTCTCATCCACCTCATATGTTAAATTATGAGTTGTGGTACTAACAGCTTCTCAATACTTTTCTGATCAAGATATTTGGCTCTTCCAGCGGATGAGTCAGTCTGCAAGACAGAACCTTTACTATGGTCCTTCCAAGACTCATACTCCTAGTCTGGCACCTGTGGCTAGTCCATTCATGGAATTATCAGAATTGGTCCAACCCCTTTTGAACCAAGCTAGTGATTGTCTTATATGATTGCGTCTGATCCATCTTCTGATATTGATTCCAGAGTTAAACTTTGACACTCTCCTGGATTCCGCGCCTTTTGCAGATGCATCTAACATCAGCGTTGATGCTCCTGAAATAATGCCTTCACTTTTGATTGTTCTTTTCTCGCTAGATCAGACTTTCTTTGGGAGTTCCTCTTCTGACTAAGTCAATATTACAAGCCAGCTATCTTGGCCACAAAACTCGTCATTGGCAACAGCGTTCTTTTGAACTTTCCTAAACAAAATTAAAGGACAAAGTCACTGAGGCTTTATCCATAGTGCTGAATTCTTCCTATCTTGAGAACATCCTAAATCAAGATATTGCATCTTATGCTCTTCACTTTGCCAATCAAGTTCTTCAAAGTTGGTACACAAAGCTCTAGCCTTTCCTGGCTTCCATTGCTCCTTATTCTTCAGCTTCCAAGAAGCTCATAGTTGTCACTTGTAGGATGCCATTTTCTCCTTGTATGACTATCTTGTTTCTGGTGTATCCCATCAGTATCTTCCGCTGATGGTTCTTATAGGGGCATGATTTGGCAACCCCTGTCTATTATCCCTTCTTAGCTGCTGGCCCATATGTCCAGTGTTCTTGATAGAGCCTTTTGGCAAGTGCTCAAGACTAATGCTCTGGCTCTGATACCATATCAGGATTACTTGAGGTTATTTTCCAACAGCCTCTTCCTGTACTATTGCTTCCCTCCATGCTTTGAGGTATCACGTTTAACTTTTTTTAACATCTTAAATTTTTTTCCCTAGTCGCTTTCTTGCAGGGATCTGCGTCTACTTAATGAACTTGGTTTTGTGTAGAGTAACTTCTTTCTGGCGTCCAATCTCACATTATCTTTGACGGGTTTACCACTCCTAATGTGATCCATCCTCTCTCCCCCAAGAGGTGACATAGGCGTAATCATCCCCAAATCAAGAATAATTAATTATAAAAATTTTATAAATATTTTGGGTTTTTTATGCGTTTTTTAATACTCTTTTTTCCCAATATTTTTATCAATCTTTTATTTTTTTTCCTTCTTTACATGGGACTTGACCTTTTTACTGTTCAGCAGTCCATCTTTTTATTTTATCTCCAAACTCTTTGGGTATACTTAGACTTAACAGTTCTCTATGGTTCAGAGGTCTTAAATTTTAGAACTTAATCATCTAGTTTGGTTCATAGTCCTTTTTCAGATTTAACCAAATCATTAGGACATAACCAACTTAATGATTCAGCGGTCCTTTAAGATTTTTTTTGTTATTTTTTTCTTAATTCCAAAGCGTTAAATACTTAAATTGGACTCAATTTTCTGCTCTTCCATCCAGCAGGTTCCTGATGGAGTAGGTTTCCATTGCCATCTTGGTAATAATCTCAAACAGACCTGACCATAACGCATCTAATTTGTATCTTCTTCTGAAACCATGCATACCACAATAGGCAACTCTTCCGCCTATTTGGTATTTTGATAAGGCAGGTCAGTTCTTATCAACCATCATTTTCACAAGAATCCTTTTCTTCAAAGTCATATTGAATGCTTAGAATTGCATTATGATCAGTATAATTTTTTTGTTCTTGTACTGCTCAGCACTCATCCCCAATGTTGGTTCCACCACCAAACATAAACTCAGTGGCAACGCAGCCTTCCTCCCATATAGCAATTCAAGCGCCATTTTCCCATCGCCATATGATGACTGATATTGTAGGCAAACGTCACTGAACTCAGGTACATTCCCCACGCGGTAATATTTTCTAAAACTGGCTTCCTCAGTGTCACAAGCAACGTTCCATTAACTCGTTACACCAGTCCGTTTGTATATGGCTGGTCAGGTACAGACATGAATACTTGGATCCCCATTAACTCATTTTACTGCAGGATCATATGAGACGTGAAGGTTTTCACATTTTCACTTAGCAGGACTTGCAGGCATCCACGTCATTATACTACTGATCCAGGATGAACTTCGCAGTACTGATAGCGTCTACTTTTGCCAGGGCCTTTGTATTGACCCATCTTATTAGTTGATCAATCACAACTATTATGTACTTGACTCCCCCTGTCTCATCATCAGTGGTCCCATCACGTCAATGGACACCATATGCCAGGCAAATCTATGGCGGACCAATTGGTATCAAGTTGTATTTTTATGTGGCTTGTGCAGCTGACACTCCACACAATAAGCTAGATAGTTGGTGACATCATAGTTGATTGAATCCCAGTAATACTGGCAAATATGGAGTAAAAATTTACTTTAGGATTGATTATCTGCCGTCAAACCAGTAATCTTTTTACTGCACAGGTTCAATTTCCTTATGCACTTTAGCACGTTGTATAGAATGTATTATTAATTGATAATAGTATGGAGACTATTATCCAAAGTTGAAATTGAACTACTATTTGTCCCAAAGCTAGGCCTTGTATTTCCAATTATTAATCTTAGAGTCATACTTGTAGGGATTCGTTCCCTATGCTCTTATCCACCCAATATTCTTAAAGATACCCCGGTGACAGTCTCTCTCAGCCTAACATACAGTCAGCAGCTATCCTTGATTGTGGTTCCTTCATCTCTAGATCCCTGCTTAGATCTTTACTCTTCTCTCTGAGAGTCTTCCAATTATTGCTTTATTCAATAATACCTTGAAATAGAATGACACAATAGAAGCTGATAGTCTAACTATACAAAAATTGATAATGTTACTGTAAAGTAATTGTTATCTTAAAACTAGAATTTTTTATTATAGTAAATCCTAGGGAATTTATAGTGGGGGATCTGGCTGTCTAACCCTTGATTGGCACCCTTCGATAAAATGGCAGCCATTGCCATTGAATCACCCTTCCTCGTCTCAGCAGCGATGGTCTTCCTCATCCTGTCTAGGATTCTGTCATTGGACATCCTCAAAACTTCAAATGGAAAGAGTCATAAAACGTGTCCCTGACCATCTAGTACTAAAAAAAAATAAAACGTGTCCCTAACATTTTCCTCTTGATCCAAGCAAACTAATCATAATTGGCTAGCGACCTGTTTTAGGTAATGGGACTATTACCCAGTTATGGCAGGCCACTTCATCAACTGATCTATTCGCTAGTTGCAGGCAGCATCACTCGCCTCACAACTCGCTATTCATTTCCAATCAGTTGGTGATGAATCCTGAACAATCCCACTTAGTACACCTGATAGTTAATCAACTATCAGATGCCCCTATTTTGTTGGACACTCCGCCCAATGAGTTCTTAGTCTTTCATCTGGATTGATCCCTGATGGATATGACCAGGTGAATATCCCAAAATCCCTGAGTGTAATTCCTCCAAAGATTGGGCCAACCAATTTCTGATTCACTTCGCTTTAGGAGATTTTCCCCATAGCAATACCAGGTAACCTAGCATGCTGGTATAGGGCAAAAATCCCGACACATCTTCCCTCTTGCCTAGATTTCCAGCGAGTAAAGGAACAGGATATGAGAACAATACTTCAGACACTTGGTTGAATACTTCATTGGTTTAAGTGGAGTACACTCATCAATACTCAACGCTGCTTGGGATGACCTTCAGCATATGGCATTCTTCCTCTTCCTCCTTGCTTCCACCTTCTCAGAGCGTAGGCCCCATGACCTTCTGTTGTGCTGAGCTGATCAATTTACTTGTGACAATATTAATCCAGGATCTAGATTTCCCCATCAGAGTATATGACCAGCTGTCATATTCAGGATTCTTGGTCTGGCGTACTTGAATTCCTGATTTTCTCCTTGTCCTAGACAGGAGACACTTGTTGTCAATGTTCATTTTGCAGCTTAATTAAAAATACTTATTTCTTATTCGCCCTTATTGTTTTGCTCATAACCTCTTGGCATAAGTCATTCTTAGTCTCCCCTTAGAGCTTATCTCATTAATTTTAAGATTGATTTCCCCGAAATTGGAGCTTAATGGATTATAGAGTGCGTAATGTCAACTTCTATATAAGTCTGACATCCCCCTCTCGTCCAGCTTATATGTCAAATTCCAAATCTCGCTACCAGCAGCTCCTTAATAGTCTGTTTGATCCAGACCTCCGTTTATTCTAGCAGATGAGTTGGGATGCTTGACGGAACCTCTTTTATGGTCTTTCAGGACTCATAACCTAGCCTGGCACAAGTGGCTAGTCCTTCTCTCAAATTACCAGTAATGGTAACTAATCCCTCCATAACCAGGCTGGCCATCATTTTGAACAACTATCAGTTGACTCTTCCTCTGCAGTCAATTCCAGAGTTGGACTTCAAATCCCTCCTGGATTCAGCTCCTTTTGCTGATGGTCCAAACATCATTGTAGATGCTCCAGAGATTATGCCAGTTGCTCTGGATTGTTCATTTCTAGCCAGGTCAGACCTGCTCTCTGAGTTCCTCTTTCAGCTTGGTCAATTTTACAAACCTGCAGTTCCGGTTTTTGTATTCCCAATCAGTAAAGACATAAACTTTGAGCTCCCTTACGCTGAACTCTAGACCCAAGGCACTGAGGCTTTGACATTAGCGCTGATTCCCTCTGATCTTAATAACCTTATGGATTGGGATACTGCCGCTTATGCTCTTCACTTTGCTAGCCAAGTTCTTAGAAGTTGGTCTATGAAGCTTCCAGCCTCACCTGGTTTCCACCAAACATTCAGCTTTAGCTTCTGCAAAGCCCATAGTCAACGCTTGCAGGATGCAATTCACTCTCTGCACAACTATCTCTTCTCCAGAGCTTCCCATCTCTATCTTCCCTTGATGGCGTTGAAAGGGGCATGATTCGACAACCCCTGTCAAGTATTCCTTCTTTGTTTCAACCCACATGTCCAGTGTCCTTGATGAAGCCCATTAGCAGGTGCTCAGGACTAATCTTCTGGCTCCTGTGCCATATTAGGATTACTTGGGGTCATTTGTTAATTGCCTCTTTCTATACTGCTGCTTCTCTCACCACTCCAGGGTTTTGCAATTGGCATCTTCTAACATCTCAATTTCCCTTCCCCTAATCACTTTTTCTCAGGGATTGGCGTCCGCTCAATGAACATGGTTATATGTAGGTTTTGCCCTCACTAACGTCCGATTGCATATCAATTTTGATGGGCTGTTCATTCCTACTGCGATCCATCCTCCCTACCCCAAGAGGCAACATAGGCGGAATCATCCCCATACTGAGTACAATCAATAAAAATAAAAATTATAAAAATATATTGGCCTTTTTATCTATGTAACTTATAATCTTTTTTTACAATATCTTATATCAATTTTTCCCATTATTCTTGTTTCTTACTATGGGACTTGACCTTGTTTTGGTTCAGAGGTCCACTATTTCCCCAAACTGGGTCCTGGGTACTTAAACCTACCAGTTTTCCATGGTTCAGAGGTCTTTTTCGGACTTAACCATCTAGATTGGTTCAGAGGTCCTTTTTTCAGACTTGACAAAACATCATGACATGACTAACTTAGTGGTTCATTGGTCCTTTGGGAACTCTTTAATTATTTTTTTCCTCAATCTAACGCTTTAGATACTTAGCATGGACTCAATTTACAACTCTTCCATGCAAGAGATTTTTGATGGAGTAAGCATTGGTCGCCATCTTGGCAATTACTTTGAATGGACCCAACCACAATGCATCTAATTTGTTTCTTTGTCTAAAACCATGCGTATCACAATGAGCAACTTATTCCCTATTTGGTATTCTTATAAGGCCGATCTGTTTTTATCATCCATCTATTTTGCTCATATCCTTTTCTTCAAGGTTGTATCAAATTCTTATGATTGCATATCAATCAGGATACTCATCAGTTGGTTCAAGTATTGCTCAGTACTCATCCTTAATGTAGGTTCCATCACTGAATATAAAATTGGTGGCAATGCAGCCTTTCTTACATAAAATAATTCAAATGGCATCTTTCTCATTGACATATGATGACTAATGTTGTAGGCAAACGTCACCAAACTCAGGTTCAACCCCACGTGGAAGTTCTCCCTGCGACAGGCTTCCTCAGTGTCATGGCCAGCGTCCCATTGACCCATTCTACCAGTCCGTTCATCTCCAGCCAGTATGGTACTGACACAACTCCTCGGATCCCCATTATTTCTTTTTTTCAGGATCATATGAGATGTGAAGTTGGTCCCTTTGTCACTCAACAGGACTTGCAGAAATCCATGCCAGTATACCACTTGATTAGGATGAATCTCGCAGTACTGGTATTGTCTACTCTGGTTAGGACCTTCATTTTGACCCATCTCGTCAGATGGTTAATGGCAACTATGATGTACTTGACTCCCCCTCTGCTCATCATCAGCGGTCCCATCATGTCAATGGACACTGTGTGACAGGCGAATCCAGGGCGGACCAGTCAGTATCCGGTTGTATTCTTGTGTGGTTTGTGCAGCTAGCACTCCACGCAACATGCCAGATGATCTGTGACATCGTATTTGATCAATTTCTAGTAATACTGGCAAATATGGTCAGTTGTTTTCCTCAGGCCTTCATGCCTGACAACCTTGTGAGCTGCTTGTACTATTGCTGCTCGTTCTGACATTTTTGAGAATAATAACAACTTCCTGTTTATTGTCTTATTTACTTGTCCATCCATAGTCTCAGCGTTTTCCATCACTTTTCAAAGCGCACCTTGAATTTTTGAGTCTCATCCCCAATTCTTCCTTCGACCATTTTCTGGAATAGCTCATCCACCTGCGGGTATACCAACTGGACCATTGGCAACTGCGATAAGCCATCCATGGTCTGGTGAAAAGCCCCTGCTTGGTGGCTATCTCTATTGCAAGCCTGAAGCTTGAGTGCCCATTGGGTCAGTCATCATTCCAGTTCCCTTAGATTGTGCAGCCAACGCAGCGAAGAGTGGTCCGTCACCACCTTAAAGTGCATTCTGTGGACATACACCCAAAACTGCTTACAGGTGTAAATGACCGCAAGGCATTCACGCTCAGTTATTGTGTAATTTCTCTCAGTATCTGAGAGTGTCTGGCTTACATACGCCGTCAGATGCTCATCCCCAAGTTCATCTACTTGGCTCAGTACATCAGCAATCGCTGTTAACAAAGCATCAGTTTGATGATAAACTCCCAATCAAAATTCAGATATTTCATAATTGGCGAATCTATCAAATACCGGTGTAACTCATCAATGGAGTCCTGGGCCCCTTCATTCCATACAAATCCTTTTTTGGATCCTTTTATAAAGGAATAATGGCTCAGCTATTCAGGCAAAGTCCCAAATTAAATCTTCTATAGTATCTGTCCATCCCAAGGATTATTTGGATGTCTCAGACACTCTTTGGTACAGCCATATGCTCTATAGCTGCTATCTTCTGGGTTTGCGCCTGCATCTCGCTTGAGTTGATTACAAATCCCAGGTATTCCAACTCTTTCTTGAAGAAGTGGCACTTTCTTGGCTTGATCTTCAAGTTAGCCATAGACGGTCTCTTAAAAACTTCTAAAAAGTGGTGCAAGTGATAAGTAAACGTTCTACTGAACACATTGATATTGTCCAGATATACCAGGATGCACGAAAACTTCAAGTCTCTTAATATTGCGTCCATGGCCCTCTGGAGCATCGCAGGCGCATTTCAGAGACCCTGGGGCATCCTTGTCAGCTGGTATAACCCCTGCGCGGTAATAATCATGAATTTTTTTGGTCTTCTTCTGGCAAGTTGATCTGATAATATACCGAGATTAGATCCATCATGGAGAAATTCTTTGCTTCTCTTAAATGATTTAGCGCATCATCAATCCTCAGTGTGGGATATGAATCCTTCTTCATAATTTTGTTCAGCCTCCGGTAGTCAATCACCACCTGGTTCAATCCATCCTTCTTCTTCATGATCAGAATTGGAATCACTAAGGGACTTGACAACGGAACTAGAAGCCCATGATTTACTAGTTTACTAATTTCATCCTCCACTACTGCTTCAGCAGCTTTTGATCTTCAGATTGGTCTCATCCTTATCCGTAGATTTTCCCCAGTGTTGACCTTGTGAATTATTTCTCATGCGCATCCCAAATTGTGGTTGTCCTGAGTTAACACTTCCCAATATTTCTTATAAAGTTTAAAACCTCTTCCTGCTGGCCTTCTGGCAGATCAGTGAGCTACTCTTAATCAACTAATAGGTTGATGCTTTTGGATACCCTGACTGGTAATCCCATTTCATCAAGAGACCCAAAATCGTGGAATTGTCTCAATTTGGCCTGATCCGCAGATTTTCCCCAGTATTGACCTTGTGGATCACGCCTCATGCACATCCCGCATTATGGTCATTTTTGGGAGAATACTCTCAATACTTTTCAATAATTTGAGTCCCTCCTCTTGCTGGCCTTCTGATAGATCAGCGAGTTGCTCTTAATCAACCAATAGGTTGTTGCTCTCAGTTACCCCAGCCAATATTTTCATCTCATTGAGGGTGAAATTTTCTCCATTTGGCCATCAGGATTTTTGGTCGCTTTTTAGGTTTGAAACTCATAGACCACAAAATCGATATTTTATATGTTTTGTATATATTTTTGTATTTTTTTTTGCAATGGGACTTGCAACCTACAAAAAGGCTCAGAGGTCCTTCTTTTCCCCTTCATCCAAACTGGGTCCTGGGTACTTAAACCTACCAGTTACCATGGTTCAAAATCTTATCCTCTTAAGTTTTAACCAACCATTTGGTTCAGTGATCTTCTTCTAGGAATTGACCAAAATCTCAGGACATAACCACTTAATAATTCAGAGGTCCGCTTGGAACATTGCAACTATTTTTTCTTAAACTCAATACTACTGATTTGTATTGACCTTTCACTCTATACAACCAGCAGCGTGTCTCTTCATATATAGACTACACTTGCCAACTTTGGGCAATTCTCCTGAATATTAAGCCTTTAATCCCGACTGGGAAATTTGTCCAACAGGCCTTAATTTCATCTGTTATTTAGCAACTGATGCTTTTGGATCTTTGTATCACATCAGCCAACAGTTTCGTCCAATTGTCAGCTCGTTTTTCTCCTGAAAACGATTTTAGCCCTCATGGCTATCCTTAATTACACAGGTCGTTCTGGCCTCATTAGCTTCATCCAATTTCTCCTGAATTGATGAACTCGTCTCCAAGCAACTTCTGACCAGTGATTGTGTGTTATTAAGTCAAATGATTTCCTCCACTATCATGGATTAATCATTTCCTATTTTGAATTCATCTCTTCATTTGTATGGCAATCCAATTCTCCGGATTGAAGCTTCTTATTTCATCCAATGTTTAATCTAAACACTCTCTCCACAGGACTATATTAAGTGGACCCAATTTCAACCTGAGTTGATCCTGCTATTCCTCAGGACTATTTCCAGTGGGCCCAATTCTAACCCAAGTTGGCCCTGATGTTCCTCTTCATCTCAAGTAGATGTCCAGTGGAACTGGTTTCCTTGCAGCACTAGATAGTTCCATATCTAGGCTGCAAGTCTTTTTCCCTGAACTTGAGTATATTCGATTTGCTTAACTTGGAGCTCCACTGCTGAGCTGGGTGAGTGCCACTGAACGTGATCTTCTTCACGTTCTATCTTTATTACTTCCTTCAGTAACATATTTCCAAAAATTGGAAACATCTTCTTTGTACGACATTATAATAGATTTTTTACTCAACTACCCCTGTAGTGAGCACCAACTTAAAAATTTACTCTAAGATTGATTATTGGCCGTCAAACCAGTAACCTATTTACTGAACAGGTTCGATTTCCTTGTGCACTTTGTCATGTTGTATAGTAGAATGTATTATTAATTGATAATAGTATGACAACTATTATCCATAATTTAGATTAGCTATTATTTGGCCCAACGCTCGGCCAGTATTTCTGATTATTACTCTTAAAGTCATACTCATAGTGATTTGTTCCCTATGCTCTTATCCACCCAATATTCTTAAAGATACCCTGGTGACAGTCTCTCTCAGCCCAACACACAGTCAGCAGCTATCCCTGATTGTGGTTCCTTCATCTCTAGATCCCTGCTTAGATCTTTACCCTTCTCTCTGAGAGTCTTCCAATTATTGCCTTCTTCAATAATACCTTGAAATAGAATGACACAATAGAAGCTGATAGTATAACTATACATCAAACTGATAATATTACTGTAGGTACTTGTTATCCTAAAACTAGAATTTTTTATTATAGTAAATCCTAGGGAATTTATAGTGGGGGATCTGGCTGTCTAACCCTTGGTTGACACTTCTTTGATGAATCAGCAGCTGTTGCCATTAAATCACCCTTCCTCATCTCAGCAGCGATGGTCTTCCTCATCCTGTCTAGTATTCTGTCATTGGACATCCATAAAACTTCAAATGGAAAGAGTCATAAAACGTGTCCCTAACAATTTCCTCTTGATCTAAGCAAACTAACCATAATTGGCTAGCGACCTGTTTTAGGTAATGGGACTATTACCCATTATGGCAGGCCACTTCACCAACCGATCTATCCGCTAGTTGCAGGCAGCATCACTCGCCTCAAAACTCGCTATTCATTTCCAATCAGTTGGTGATGAATCCTGAACAATCCCACTCAGTACACCTGATAGTTAATCAACTATCAGATGCCCCTATTTTGTTGGCAAATCTGCCCAATGAGATCTTAAGCATTCGTCTGGATTGATCCTTAATGGTTTGACCTGGCGAATAACCTAAAATACCCCAAACATAATTACCCCAAAATCAAGGGTCAACCAATTTCCAATTCACCTCGTATAAAGGAATTATCCCCTAGCGATTCCTGGTAATCTAGCCAGCTGGAAATATGGGCAAAAATGCTAACAGCCATACGTTTGACAACTGGCAGACAAGATTTAAGTCAAGATAATCCAGAATAATTGACCCCAGTTTGATTAGTGAGGCAAACCTGCCAATTCCCTCAGTGCAATCAAGGAATCATTCACTGATATATCAGCGCAAATAATTTACACCCTCGATTCAGCTAAAAATTCTGCTATACACTCTACAAAAACTATCTTACAATACTCCGAGTTTACAATATATAGATAAACTAGTGAATTGAGTATGGGTGAGGGTGATTGTTGATAGTGGTGCGCCCATTAATATTGTCTCAACCAAGTTGATGAAAAGGATGAAGATCTCGCCTGACTTGGAACACAAGAAAGTGTATGGGACAGCTGGGCCAAATACCACTATCTCATGTGGAGAATATAGCGCTCTACCACTTTTATTTGTAACCTTGGTGGTATCTGCTCCAGAAATAGTTTTGGCTAACCAAACCCAAGACATTGTTATTGGGATGGAATTTCTATGAAAGTATGGAGTCAAATGTAACTTCAAGGATAATATGTTAATCATATCAAGTCAAACGTTACCAAAGATCTATTAAAAGGATGGGGAAGCTCCACTGATAAGGAGAAATAACTTCATCAACTTGATATACATTGACTGCATTGTCCCAATTTGACACCAACAAGTTGGCTGGAAGCGATGAGAAATGCCATTGGAAATCCTAGAAAATTGGGGAATTCCACTGAGGATTAAGAATGCAAAAACCATACCAACAGGATCACAAATAATAGTTGACATGGGGTTGATATTAGAGATACCGGAGCTGCTGTATTGGAAAGTTGGAAGCCCCTGGAAGAGGTCCAGAGTAGAGCCATGGATGGCTCCTGCAATAACAATGCTAGGCCATGGAGAAATTCGATTTCTCCTGGAGAATTTAAGTTATAAACCAATGAATATTGAGAAGAATCAGATTGTCACATTTATTTGCCTAATCCTGATGGTCAAACTGAGGAAAGTCCACGTTTTTTAAGACCCTTAATTAAAATGGGATTACCAGCTGGGGTAATTAAGATTGTTAATATATTATTTAATCAGGAGCAACTCGCTGATCTGATGGAAGGACAGCATGAGGAGGTGCTTGTTTTGTTTATAATATTGGGAATTATTCACCCAGGATGACCACAATTTGGGTTGCGTAAGATGTGTGATCTACAAGGTCAATACTGGGGATTGTTTGCTGATCAAGATGAGACTGATTCTACATCGATGAATCTCCCCCTTGGGTTGGGACCATCTAGTACTAAAAAAAAAGATGAGACTGATTTGATGGTTAGAGATGGCCAAAGCAGTATTGAAGGAAGAAATTGGCAAACTACTGAAGCATAGGCTTTTGGTTTCGTCGTTGAGTCTCTAGGAAAATCCAATTCTTATCATGAATAGGAAGGATGGCTCTAATCTGGTGGTAATTGATATTAGAAGCTGAACAAGTTTGCAAAGAAGGATTTGTATCTACTACCAATAATCGACGATGTGCTAGATCATTTGAAAGAATCATATTATTTCTCTGTGATGTAACTAATATCAAAATATTATCAAATCAATTTGCCAAGAGATGATCAAGAAAAATGAGCTATTATCACCGCGTAGGGGCTATATCAACCAACGAGGATGCCCCATTGTCTGTGCAATGCGCCTGCGATGTTCCAAATGGCCACGGATGCAATACTAAATGACTTGGAGTTGTCATGTGTCATGATGTACTTTGAAGATATCAATATGTTCAATAGGACGTTTACTGACCATTTGCACCACTTGGAGGAAGTTTCAAAGAGACTATCTGCAGCCAAACTGAAGATCAAGCCAAGGAAGTGTCACTTCTATAAGAAAGAATTGGAATACCTGGGTTCTTGATCAACTTTAGTGAACTACAGCCTCAAGCCCAGAAAATCAAATCCATAGAACGAAAGGCTGTGCTAAATAGTTTCTGAGATACTTAAGTGCTCTTTGAAATGGTCAGATACTCTAGAAAATTTATTCAGGATTTTTCCAGAATTGTCAAACATATATTCCATCAGTTAAAGGATCTGAAGAAAGAAATCGTTTGGAATGAAGAAGCACAGAAATTCTTTGATGAGTTATGTCAGTACTAGATAGAATCTCTGTTTTTGAAATATTCTAATTTCATTCAAAAATTTAAAATACATACTGATGCTTTGCTGATGGCGATTGGCACTGTATTAAGACAAGTAGATGTACTTGGGGATGAACATCTGGTGGCATGTGAGCTGGAAACTCTCAGTTGCTGAGAAGAATTACACCATAACTGAGCATAAATGCCTTGCAATCATTTACGACTGTAAACAATTTTGTTTGTAATCAATGGAATGCACTTCAAAGTGGTGACAGACCACTCTTCATTGTATTTGCTTCACAATTTATGAACCAGAAGGATGACTGACTCAATGGGAACTGAAGTTGCAGGCATATTCTTATGAGAATGTCCACCAAAGTAGGGGCTTCTCACCAGAATTTGGATGGCTTATCACAGCAACATATGGCCCTGATTTATCCATCAGGTGGATGAGCTATTCCAGAGAATGGTTGACGGTGAAATTGGAAATAATCCCTGAGAAATCAAAGGTGCGCTTCAAAAAGAGATGTAAAACACTGAGGCCAAAAATGTACAAGTTTTAAGATGATCAATGATAAGCGATTACTATACCCAAAGCCATTGCAAAGAGTGGCTATTGTTCAAGCCGCTCATAAGGTTGTCAGGCATGAAGGTCTGAGAAAACTGACTGATCATATATTCCAGTATTACTAAGAGTCAATAAAATATAATGTCACCAACTATCTAGCTTATTGTGTGGAGTGTCAGCTGCACATTAGCCACATAAGAATATGACTGGATACAACTGTTTCACCCTGGATTTGCTTGGCATATGGTGTCCATCAATGTGATGGGACCGCTGATGATGAGACAGGGGGAGTCAGGTACATAATAGTCGTGATTGATCAACTGATGAGATAGGTCAATACAAAGGCCCTGGCAAAAGTAAACGCTACCAGTACTGCGAAGTTCATCCTGGATCAAGTAGTATACTGACATAAAGCCTGAAGGTCCTGCTGAGTGGCAATGGGACAAATTAAATGTCTCACGTGATCCCATGATTAAATGAAATAATGGGGATCTGAAGTGTCATGTCTGTACCCTACCAGCTGGAGATGGACAGACTGGTAGATGAGTTAATGGGATGCTGGCTGCGACGCTGAGGAAGCTATTCACAGGAAGAACTTCTACGTGGGGAATGTAACTAAGTTCAGTGACATTTGCCTACAATATCAGTCATCATACGGTGATTAGAAAAACGCTCTATGAGTTGCTATATGGGAGGAAGGCCGCGTTGCCACCAATTTTATATCCAGTGGTGGAACCAACATCAGGGATGAGTACCAAGCAGTACCTGAACCAATTGACAAATATACTGATCATATTGCAATTGTAAGCATTCAGTATGGCTTTGAAGAAAAGGATTCGTTTAAAAGTAATGGATTATAAAAACTGATCAGCCTTATCAGAATACCAAATAGGTGAATGGGTTGCCTATTGTGATACGAATGGTTTCAAAAGAAGATACAAATTGGATGCATTGTGGTTGGGTCCATTTGAGATTATTGCTAAGATGACAACGGATGTTACTCCATCAAAAAACTCTTGGATGGAAGAGTAGTAAATTGAGTCCATGTTAAGTATTTAATGCAATGGATTGATGATTGAAACAATAAAAATATCCTAAAGGGCTAAATTATTAAGACGTTTATGTCCTAATGATTTGGTTAAATCCGAAAAAAGGACCACTGAACCAAACTAGATGGTTGAGTTTTAAAAAGAAAGACCTCTGAACCTTAGAGAACTGTTAGGTCTAAGTATACCTAGGATCCAGTTTGGGGGAATAAAATAAAAAGATGGACTGCTGAAAAAAAGGTCAAGTCCCATGGAAAAAAGGAGAAAAAAATAAAATATTAATAAAAATATTGGGTAAAAAGCGTACTAAAAAACGCATAGAAAACCCAAAAAAAACATATAGTTTTTATTTTAATTAATCATCCTTGATTTGGGGATGATTCCGCCTATGTCACCTCTTGGGGGAGAGAGGATGGATCACATTAGGAGTGGTAAACCCATCAAAGATAATGTGAGATTGGACGCCAGAAAGGGGTTAACCTACACAAAACCAAGTTCGTTAAGTAGACGCAGATCCCTGCAAGAAAGCGACTAGGGAAAAAAATTTAAGATGTTGAAAATAGTTAAACGTGATACCTCAAAGCATGGAGGGAAGCAATAGTACAGGAAGAGGCTGTTGGCAAATAACCTCAAGTAATCCTGATATGGTATCAGAGCCAGAACATTAGTCTTGAGCACTTGCCAAAAGGCTCTATCAAGAACACTGGACATATGGGCCAGCAGCTAAGAAGGGATACTAGACAGGGGTTGCCAAATCATGCCCCTATAAGAACCATCAGCGGAAGATACTGATGGGATACACCAGAAACAAGATAGTCATGCAAAGAGCAAATGACATCCTGCAAGTGACAGCTATGAGCTTCTTGGAAGCTGAAGCAGAAGGAGCAATGGAAGCCAGGAAAGGCTAGAGCTTTGAGGACCAACTTTTAAGAACTTGGCTGGCTATGTGAAAAGCATAGGCTGTGATATCCCAATCTAGGGTGTTTTCAAGGTTTGAAGATTTCAGAGCTATGGACAAAGCCTCAGTGACTTAGGCCCTCAATTCTGCACGGGGAAGTTCAAGATGTGCACAGTTGCCGATGGCTAGTTGGGTTAATACAGATGGTTTTTACTATTGAATGAGTCAGAAGAGAAACTATAGGAGCAAGTCCAATCCAGTGGGGTACAAATATTCAAAATTGAAGGACATTGCTTCAGGAGCTTTGATGATGATGTTAGGAGTATCTTCAAATGGAGTCAAAGCCAGGAGAGTTTTGAAATCTAACACAGAAATTGATGACAGAGGAAGTATTGGTCATGAATTATTTGAGATAATTGCTAACCTGGTTTTGTCAGGGTTGGTTGCCATCTCTGGTAATTCCATGGAAGGACTGACTACCTGCACTTGACTAGAAGAATGAGTCCTGGAAGGTCCATAGAAATTCAAGCGTGCAGATTGACTCATCAGCTGGAAGAGCCAAAGGCCTTTATCAGACAGGCTATTAAGCAGCTGTTGGTACCAAAAAAAGAATTTGTCATATGAGCTGGACAAGAGGTGAGATGTCGGACTTATATGATTGTTGATGTTATGCTTAATGAAATCAATTAAGCTCTAATTTCAGATAAATTAATTTCAAAATTAATGAATAAGCTCTCCAGAGAAGGTTTATGAATGATATGAGCCAGGAAATTATTACAAAAAAATAACAAGGGCAAACATAAATGAGCATTCTTAATTGTGCCATGAAACGAACATCAATTGCAAGTTTTTCTGTCAAGGATGCGGAGAAAATCAGAAAATTGAGGATGCCGGACCACAAATCCTGAATATGACAGCAGGTTATATGCCCTGATGGTAAAAACTGGATCCCAGGCTTAATATTATCAATAGTAAATCAATCAGCCTGTCATGACAGAAGGTCATGGGGACCACACTCTGTAAAGGGTGGTAGCGAGGAGGAAGAGGAAGAGAGCCACATACCAAAGGTCATACTGAGCAGCATTGAGTACTAAGAGATTATACTCTACTTGATTAAATGAAGTATTTGACTAAGTGTCCAAAGCAGTGTTCTCCTGCCCCAAACCTTTCCTCGCTGGAAATCTAGTCAAGAAGGGGATGTGTAAGATTTTTGCCCATATTCCCAGCTGACTAGATTACCAGGGATCGCTAGGGGATAATTCCTTAAAGTAAATTAGATAGGATATTAGTTGACCATGATTTCATTGTAACAATGTTTGGGGGATTTTAGGTTATTCTCCTAGGTCAGATCTAACAGGGATAAATTTGGACAAATGCTTAAGATCTCATCAGGCAGAGTTGCCAACGAAATAGGAGCATTGATAGTTAATCAACTATCAGGTGTACCAATTGGGATCAGTCAAGTTTCATCACTGACCAATTGGAACCTAAGAATCAAGTTGTGAGGCGAGTGATGCTACCTGAAACTAGCAAATTAATCAGTTGGTTTACGACCTACCTTAATGGGTAACAAGTCCCATTACTTAAGCAGGTCGCGTGCCAAATATGGTTGGTTTGCTGAGATCTAAATGAAAACGTTAGGGGCACGTTTTCTGACTTTTTTCCATTTTAGGTCTCAAGGATGTACAAATGACGGAATCCTAGCCAGGATGGGGAAGACCATTACTGCTGAGACGAGGATGGGTAATCCAAAGGCAATGGCTGCTTTTCATTATAGTGTGCTAACTAAGGGTGGGTGCCAAATTCCCATAATAATTCCCTAACGAATTAACTAATAAAAAAAGCTCATTTTAAAAACACTTTACCATTCTATTCTATATTTTTCTCAATGAAATTATTGCTGTGTGTTCTAAATGGGAGAATCTTTAGGATTAAAGAGTAAGGATCTGAGTGGGGATCCAGAGAAGAGAAGCTGAATCAAATCAGGGCTTGCTGCTGACAGTGTGTCAACAAAGAGAAACCATAAACAGGGATCTGAGAAAGATCAAGTTAGGCGGTATCGGGGAATGAATCCCTACTCAGGACATCATGATTTAAGAGAGAAAATACTTGCCAAGCGTTAAGCTGAATTCTAGTACTTTAAAATAACAACGGATAATAGTCTCCATAAAATTATCAATGAATATATTTTATTATCAATCAATGCGGAGAATTGCACAATAACAAACTTGTGCAGTTTCTACATTTATAAGGGTTTATAAGCATAGAATAATCAGAATACCTATAAATCTTACACTAGGCAAATATTAGGGCCAAAGTAAGAGTTTAGTTATAGCCATTTTCTGGAGGATTGCGGTTTGAGTACCATTTGCCCACTCTACCATTCCAGTGGTTGCAGGATGGTAGGGAGTGAAAAATACCTGAGTAGATCCCATCAGTTTGGCTAAATCTTCCAGAAGTGACAATTGGAAGTTGTGTCCATTATTGGAAAGAATTATGTTAGGGTACCCATGCTGGGTGATAATCTGACTATATAAAAAATAGGCGGTAGCTTTTGCCAAAGCAGAGGGTAGTGATACTGCTCTTATCCACTTAGTTAAATGATCCACTGCCTGGAGGAGGAACTGATGACCATATGAGGCTTGAGGGAGAGGTCCACAAAATTAATACTAACAGTATGGATGGGTTCATTTGGTGGAATCACTGGATGTTGAGATTGGGGATAGGGTCTGGCTTAACTTTTAAAATACAAGAAAGAACTCTAATACATCTTGGATGGAAACAAACATTCCTTCCCAGTAGCATTGAGTCTTGAGCGAATGTATGTTTCCAAATTCCCCTATGTCCAACTTGCTGATGTCCTTTTAATATAATGTTGGTCAGAGATGAGGGTCATATATAGGGCAACCATTTTCAATATAAGAGTTTGTATAATTTACCATTTTTAATTTGAATGTTTGCCATCTTTTTTGTTCATTCTTTTATTGAAGACTTATTTAAACATCTTTCCTTAAATGTGATTATGTTAAAAGGTTGTAGAGACAATCCTCTTCAGGGTCAGTTAAAGTTAATATGGGTAGCCTGGTTAAGCAATCCGCAAGTTGATGGATGAGCCCTGGTCAATGATTGATGGAAAACTAGTAATTTTGAAGTTTTAACGCCTATTGGGCTAGCCTACCGTCTGGATTCTTCATTTGTTGTATCCATCACAAGAAATCTTATTTTAATTAAATTAAAATGTTCCCATATATAAGTAGGGTTAAAAATGCTTAATAGCTAGTAGGACCGCCAAGTATTTGCGCTCTGTAATGCTATAGTTTCATTCAGCTCTAGTTAGGGTTTTTCTATAATAGGCGATATGATGGTCTAACAGGATTTATCATGCTGCAATAGTATGGCTCTGATGGCTATATCACTAGCCTTGGTAAAAAGGAGAAAGGGTATATCAAGTTTAGATGTTTAAGTACTGATGAATGGGAGAGAGCTGAGCATAATAGATCAAAGGCCTGCTGTTGCACTTCTTTTAATTGGAAGGGTTTTCCCTTCTTCAATTAATATACTAGAGGCTCGGAGGTGTTGGAAAATGGGAATAAACTGGCAATAATATCCCTCCATCCCTAAAAACTGTCTCTTTAGAATTTTAAGGAACATCTTAGAAATGGCCATAACCTTGTCATCAATTGGGAAATTCTGGCTTTACCAAACTTATTAATCAGGAAAGTCATTTCACTCTGAAAGAAGGAGCATTTTAAAAGCTTTATTTTTAAAGAGACTTACCTTAACCGCTGGAAAACTTTAGCATATATGCTCTATGTGCTTGATAAAAGTTCTCATAATATGTAATACTGTCATAATAGACTAGCACCCACAAACATACCAAGTCACCTAAAAGTCTGTCCATGACAAGTTAGAAGGTAGCAGTGGCGTTACATAACCCCTGCGGCATTTGATTGAGCTTTAATAGCCCTTTACTTGATATGAGGGCACATTTTTCACAATACTCCAGCAAATAATCAATTTCTAGTACCCACTGTCATGATCCATAGCCAAAAAATAGTGTGAACCCGACATCAAGCATAAGGAATCATCTATATGCAGCAGGGAAATTTCTTTTTCCCTTGTGATTAAATTAAGGCAGCGATAATCAATGACAGCAAAGTGACCATCATCCTTTTTCTGGATTGTTAGGAGCAGGGATGCCCACAGGTTTTTAGAAAGCACAAGTAATCTGGCCTTTAACAGTTTCTGTAACTCCAAGGCCACTTAAGATTCCTCAACTTTAGATCTCCTATATGGCCGAGCTTTAAAAGGGAAGGTGCTCTTTGTCTCAATTTGGTGTATCACTCCTGACTCTTTCCATAGTCACTTGGTTCTAAGGAAAAATATTACCATACTCCTTAAGGAGGTCTTCACCGTTCTGTCATTCATTAGGGTGAAATTGTACCCAATTCTACTGAGAACTAAAGCTATGGTGGATAGAGTCTTAAACCTTAAACCTTGTAAATAGTCGAAACAACTCACGCCAGCAAAATTCTCCATGAGACATAATTTTACCTAAGTGAAAGTGCATGATGAGGGACTTAGAAGGTTTGATTTGTATAATTCTTTAGTATGATAGAGATTGATTTTCCATAGGAAGGATCCAAAATCCCTGGGCAGCTCAACGCTTCTTTGATTGAGGGTTTGGGTGTCCACTAAGCTCCAAAACTTGATTAGGAGGGATGTGAATCATGATCCCTGTATCTACAATTACTTATGAGTCAAAGGGTACTTAATAGGATGGGGCATACAAATGTATCCCATCTTCAGAGTCCACAGCCTCAGGGGGTAACTTAGTTTTGCCTCCTAAGACTTGATATTCAACTTTACAAATAAAGGACGAATATTTAAGAAGGCATTTTCATTTTTTAGGCTCCTTTACCTTTGACTGAGAGGCTGAATAATGAAGTCTAATACCCTGGTAGGGACAGGTACTTTTTTTGTTGCTAATGATGCAATTGCACTCCTGCTTCAATTGGACTCCAATAAGCAATTCATAGTTATTGTTTTTTAATGAAATATTTGGGGCAGTAATTAGTAGCTTTCTGAATTGGAGAGGTAAGGCGGAATATGCCCCAATTACTTTAGTCATTCAATTCCAGCCGTCCCATATTAAGCTAGTTGGATTAAGTCTAGAGCCAATTTTTATTTTTTGGATCTCTCAGGATGAATATAATATTTACCTGTAAGCTGGTGTCTATCATTTCCAAGACTTTAACCTAATGGATAACTACCTCTAATCGAACAACCAAAGGGATGAACTGAAAATTAACAGCTAGTAAACTTTAGTGAGGGTCTATAGCAAAGCAAGCGGAGGATTACATTGAAGCCAAGCTTAAGGCTGCTCAATTCTTTTAAAGGTTTTATCTGCCAGCGCTTGGCTTTCCATTGAGGAGCTGACCTCCCATATTTGTTTAGGTAGCTACCCAATATAAAATTATATATTTTGATTTTTTTCAATTCCTTAGATTAGGAAATGTTACATTGACTTCTGTAGGTGCCGCTAACCCAAAGCGTCCTAAGGTGCTGGTTATAGAATTTGAGATAGTATAAGGGGCTTGAGGTACTTAATTGTCATTAGCATAGAGAGCCTCCTGCCCTATACTGACTGATCTTTGTCAACCTATGTAGAAAAAAACATTTGTCTACAATATGGTTGTATCTCATGAAAAAGTGTAGGATAATTTGGGGGTAGGCGTCTTAGGGATGTAACTGCTAACGCTTGGGGCCAAGGCTTATTATTATTAAAGTGTGGGGGCCCAATGGGTTTGACAGATCTGTTAGAAACTCCAAAATGGCTTCTTAGATATGGAGGAGTGACGTCCAGGTAGACTTCATCGCTTTAAGATAAAGTAAAACTTTAGTCATATCTTTAAACGCTAAAAATTAAGCTGTGATAACATCATCTAAAGTAAGACGTTTTCTAGAGACCAACGTTTTCTCCTCTAGATAAAAACGGTGTGCAAGCTCAGTGACAGTTTCTCCTAAATTAAGGCTTATGTCCATAAAATATTGCTTTTGGTTAAATAAAAAGAAGTTGCTCCCAAATTTCTAAAGCAAAGCAGTTTTAGCTTCATCCCAAGTCTGGAAATGCATTAGATGAGGTACTATAATTTCATGAGCTATGCGACTAAGACAGTTGGCTAGGTGTTTGATCCATTAAGTGTCAGTAGCTTTCTCTATGACAATTTCATAACAAAGTAGAAAAGAGAAGATGCTCCCTTTGCCTGGTATGTACTTCTCTTTGAATGATGATTTGAATGTGCCAATGGGGGGTTAACGGCCAAATGACATGAATGGACACCAGGGGTGCAGTTTTACCCAAAGAGGAACTGCTATTCCTTGGAGATACGTGGGGGTTGGAGCATTTAACTAAAAATTGTAAATTATTAATTTCTTCAATAATTGAATCTACTTTTTCATGGGTGGCACAAAGGGCAGATTTGGTGGCAACAAGAAGGGTTAACTGCCAAATTTTTCTTTTTAGCTCAGTAATGCATCACAAATAACAAGTTGGCGTTGCTCAATGTTGAAAATTATTAGTTCCTTCCCATGTATCACATTAGGTAAATTTGCAACAAAGTTAAGGCGTCCTTGATCCAGAGTGGGATCTAACAATAAATCATTATGCTCATTGTATAATAATTGCACCATGAACTCAGGGTAAACCTGGAGCACCAGTTTAGTTGGGACCAAGGAGTTTAGACCATTTTTCCCTTTTAAATTATAAGCCTGGAAACCCAAAGTTCCTGTTGCTGGATATATTCTTAATTTCCATGGCTGGAAAATCTTCACTCAGGTTGAAGTTCCTTGGTGTAATGCATGGGTTCATGTCAATATGTAATAAAGGAGTTGGGAAGCGCAAGCCATGTCACTGACCACATGACTGACGGTCCAGCAGAGAACTAGCCTACAAACCCACGCACCATTACCATAGTTTGCAAGTGTATATGGACCAAGGTTCCAGCAATGCTGCAGGCAAGAAGAAAGTCTTGCTCCATTATAATACTGCAAACAAAGCCAATGCTTGGCCCATCTCATTAGTTGATCTCATTGTTCTGGTTGATTTTGAATAATATTTTCTTATAAATTTTTACTGATTTTTTAGCAAGCAATAACATTGAGAACTTTATTGTAATTTTTTCTGAGAAAACGAAGCTGCATCTACAGTTGCCATTTCCTCATTTTAAAGCATTTACAATAGTTTAATTAATTTAAAATCCAAGATTATGCTTTTAAGCGACATCCAAATTGTTGCTCATGAAAGTCTTGTATCCCAAATTATTAAAATTTAGAAGATTTGAGACACCTGTTGTTTGTTACGTCAGATTAGCCCTTGATCTCAAATTCACAAATCCTTTACTACAATTTCTCAATCCAAGTTTTTATGATTGGATGACTCTTCAACTCAACCTTTAAAATTGCATGCAAATTTGAACTGTATTCACAAGGTCAATGTGCAGATCAGGCTGGCCCCAATCCATCACACTTGGGTGGTAATCCTTAACTAATAATTCGTCCCTAATTTAAAAAAAATGCTATACTAAATTTAACTTAAAAATGCAAAATAGAAAGTAAAGTTTATTTGCTTAAAAAAAGGATTATATGGGATTTCATGGAGGCTTTATTGTTTATTTCCAAGTGGTCCATGATAAGATCTACATTCAAACCAATTGAGGATTCTGTGACAGATTGATCAGCTTGGTCAAATAGGATTTGCTCGCCTCATGGATCAGGTTTAAACCTTGAGGTTAGGAGGCTTTAGGCAAATAACATTTAATCACATTAGTTGGGGATTTTTACAATCTTGAGAGGGCTCAAAATTAGTCAGGGATCGTCCCCAATATTAAGAGGGCTTGAAATTCGTTGGGATTATCCCCAATACAAGATTCAGCTATTTTAATGGATCAGGTTTGATTCCCATCATCTGCCTCATGTGAATCTTTGATTT
This sequence comes from Massospora cicadina, assembly GCA_022478985.1. Taxonomy (NCBI): domain Eukaryota; kingdom Fungi; phylum Entomophthoromycota; class Entomophthoromycetes; order Entomophthorales; family Entomophthoraceae; genus Massospora; species Massospora cicadina. The sequence goes on from JAKSZP010014452.1 coordinate 107,605, forward strand.
AAGCAGGAATCCTGACAGGCCTCACTAAGATTCTTTTAAGTTAATGTCTGGGCTTTAAGTGTAATCTCTCAGGACAAATAAAATGTGTCTCATCTTCATCTCAAACAGGTGGTATGAAACTGTTCATAGTGTGTGAAGGGATTCCAGGTATTCCATTTAGTTAGCTCACTGATAGATTGAGGTAAAACAATTAGCTGGATTTGCATATTATTTATAATTGGGCCTTGAGAGTCCCATCTGTTGAAAAAAAATTAAATTTTTATTATTTGGACAGGTATTGATACATTGTAAAATAATCACATTTATAGTTCTACTCCTGTCCTTAATTTTTCAAGAAGGCCCCCTCATATGACTTATTATCACAGTTTCTTTTAAGAGCTTTGTGAGACCAATTAGACCCAATAAGAATTTTTAAGTTGTAACTCCTTTATTAAATAGCTTTGTCAAATTTATTTGTTGCATTATATTAAAAAGAATCGTGTTATGAAGAAAATATTGATAAAAATCTATAGCTTTAGCTTTAAAGAATATAAAACATTATGAATAACTATTTGTTCATTTCCCTTTAGTAATTATAATTTGTTGTGTAAAAATATAAGGAATCTATTTTAAGATTCAAAAATCAATTTTTAACAATTTAATTACCAAATCAATCAACTTGTGAATATATTATAAACTTATATTTATTTAAAGATGCAATACACTTTTGAGTTTACTTAATGATTTGCTATTTTTATTACCAATACAAAAGTCTCATTTTAACTACAGGCTTAAAAAGAATGATCCATTCTAAATAATAATTACCAATTACCCTTACTAGAAAATCATACTATGATGTTTTTTATATGATATATGCCATGGCAAGGAAGCCAAATTATCTATACGTTTATGTTGATATACCTTTTTTCTTAGCTCACAACTTACCTACATACTTAGTATAAATTATTTAGTCTAAGACCATCTAGTACTAAAAAAATATTTTAGTCTAAGTATTGCAAACAGTGAGATTATTTAAAGGGTTATAATAGTATACAAAGAGTTTATACTGAAAGAATAATTAATCAATATGAACTTTCTAGATACCATTTTTGCATTATAATGTTTATTCTTCTAAGTTACAGTAATATAAGTGGTATAATTAATAGGTCAGATTACATTGATTCATTAACAGACCTAAAAGAAATAATTATATTGATTATATGCGTTAAACTTTACTATTTCCTGACTATATAACTACCATTTATATCCAAACCCTTAGTGATTTGCAAAAACTATAAACATCTTTAGTATAATCTACAGAAGAATTTATTCATTTAAATGTTTTACAATATGAAATGATGTTAGGGGAGGATACCCCAGTGGTAAATTAGGGACTTCTACTGCTGCCTCCCCAAGTTCAATTCTGGTACAAGAACTTTGGGGTAGGGGACAATTATAACTATGTTGGCGTTATGCACCAATGCCCCAAACTTAGCTAGCAGATAGCAAAGGCGGTCCATGGAGTTTCAGGCCTATCATACACTGCACATGGAGGTTTCCCAGATTTTATCCTCCTTTCCCATTCATTTAATTTCCCATTAATCAGTGCGTTATCATCCCCAGGTCAGCCCACCCCAAATAAAATATTTATAAATGTGAAATGATTTTATAAACATCCAATATTCAGGTTTATATATAAATAGTTGCAATAACTTTTCTATCTATCTTTCAAAGCCAGTCATACTATATTCTAGTATCCTTTGAAATGTTAAACTTTAAATAACCAATAAGGCATACAACTCCTTTTGTAGTTTCAAAACTTTATCCCTAATATACCTTATGTAAATATTTAAGAACCTGGACCAATTTTTGACCACTAGCCTATACCTTTAATTATATGTTTTAAAGGGTATATTGTTTTACAATGGTATGATAGTATAATATGTAATTCATTACTAATATATGTGACAGTTGCCACTTTATTCTTATATAAAGCAACTGTGGAATTGTCTTAAAGTTAGTAATTATAGTAATAATACCTTTGCTTTATAGTTAAAAAATAGTAATGAGCATGAGTGATAGCCTGTACATGCTTTTAATCAATATTGGTGATAAATTGTTCATAGTAAATAAAATATAAGGTTTTATGTAGCACTATCAAAATATTCTGATATCTTTTTTATTTTGTTTGAGGTGGGCTGACCTAAGGATGATACCGCACTGATCAAGGATGAAGGGGATCCATATTAATGGAAAAGGGGGATATAATCCAGAAAACCTCCATGCATGGCATATGATAGGCCAGAAACTCCTTGGACCGCCTTGCTGTTTGCTATCTCAGTTTGGGACATTGGTGCGCAACTCCAAAACAGTCATAGTCATCCCCTACCAAAAGTTCCTGTACTGTAATCGAATCCAGGAGGCAGTGGTAGAGGCCATATTCTACCACTGCGGTATCCTCCTATCATGGAAACAGCAGAAGAAGTTTAAACCAACCTGCCAGTTGGGATGCGTGAGCACCCAAAAAGCAAGCCAGAATGCCAGAGGCATTGCTGACCAAATGACTTGATATGGAGCTGGGAAATGTGAAACCACGAAGTGGTGGCGCAACAACAAGGTGAGGAGGATCCCAACGACAAACCACACTGAACCCATTCCCAACCCAGTGTGTCTATCTGCAGGGGGTGAAATTACTGTGTTAGTTTCAACAAGATCCTTAGCATATGAATCCATCTCAACGGGGGTAGCAAGGAGATGGATTCTTTCTTGCAATTTATGAATATAAGTACATAAGATCCCCATGTATTGCTGCCAGAAGTTCGTGATAACGGGATTGTAGAGCCAAAAATATTGGACTCACTGAACCCAATTTGATGATTGAGGGGGCCATAGTGACCAAAAGAACTGGTAAAGCCCATCTGGAGTGCAGGCTGATGGGCCACTAAGGAAATGCCATCTGGAGCGGTCATAAAGGAAAATAAAAATTAGGTTTTTTGTTAAAATTTTATTTGGAAAGGAAAAAAAAATGACCAACAATTTTATCAGTGCCATGCAACTGATTAAATAGTGGTCAATTGGGTAGTAACAAAACGGGATCAGGTCCCACAATTTTGATCTAACCAGCGAATTGTTTGGGAATGGATGGGTTTGTTCTTTGGGAACTGACATCACAAAATTTGGTGATGGGCTGAGTCTCTGTAAGCTTGACCTCAAACTTTTGAACTGGGGCTTGACTACATTTCTGATGGTTAGCATGATGTCGTTTGGCCCAATGAGCAATGAGAATCCCCCAAGGCCACCCCATATAGGAATGGGTCCATCTGGTTGGGAATGGGTTCAAGATGGCCAACCTGCCCGCGCTCGATCATTCAACCATTCATTTGGTCAATGGCAGCACATTGGCCGCAACGCCTAAATTACTATCAGAGGGCTTTGAATCCTCGTTGATGACACCCAATATTTGTTCTATTGATTTAGTGATTGAATTGGAACTGTTGGGCGATCCAGCTGATATCTCATTCTTCATGCTTTTACAGCCATTTGAATTTCACCCATCAGCCAGATTACCACTCAAATTAAATCTGACCAATTTTAATTCGGAAATCTTGGCACATATTTCACTAATTCCCACAACAGTTCTGCCAAGGTGAGTGTGAGTACTGGGGGTGGGATTTGAAGTAGAAGGGCTGTCGCCCATCGCTCATCTACTACATGAGCAAGATCGCCCTGAGTGATGAGGGGTACTGCCATCCTCTTCAGTGTCTTTTTATTTGGGAATGGAAAGATGACCCAATCAAGAGCCAAAGGATGTTCCCCAAGGCTTACACCTCCCCTTCTGGTATCCTTTTTATCTTTTATCTTTATAAAATTGCCTTAAAGTTCTTATGTTTTATAATTTCAAAGAAATTTGAATATTTTTCATATAGAATCTACTGGTGTTGGAAATATTCCTCTCCTGTAAAAAAACAACCATGCAATAAAGTAAAACGCGTTGATCTATGATATAAGTAATTTGTGTATCAAGATAATATTAAAAAGTAAGGGGAATTTTATTTTAGCACTAGTGGTGCCTAACCCAAAAAGGGGGCTGACAAGCATCTTAGTTTGTAAAATAAGCCAAACAAATTGAGTTATCATAAATTGAAAAGTTCTTAATATGCAACTTAGCTATCAGCCTAAAAAAGCCATATCAGATGGTAAGAGAGCTTTGTGTAAACTTGTCTGGCGCCCACATTAGCTTGCTGACCATGATGGACAACATTGGGGTAGAAGCATCAGTGACATGTGTCATAAGGAGGTATGGCTGTGTATTTTCTTCAATTATAAGGCTGGTGGTTTCCATTGCCTCAACGTATTGAGAAGGTTGATGCTCATAGAAAGTGATGAGAGCAGGCAAAAAATTGAACGACTTGATGCACAGGCAGGTTTGAGGATAGTAGAAGTCAGAAAGAAAAGTTTTACCAAATTGATGCAAGAAAAGCTTGCACCAAAAGCGAGATCCTCAAGTTCATATTTTGCATCTTCATCAAAATTATGAGATAAGTTTAAGATAGGAATCCTTTCAATGAGGGGTTTCATCGCTTTATGAAGATGCTGGCTAAGTAGGGTGTTGGTAGGAGCAGCTGCAGCCTCCACGACCATTTAATTTGAATTTTTATAGTTACAGAAACAGATTATTGGGTCAAAGTGTCAAGAGTAACAGATGGTATTAATCCATTCGTTGCATTTTGATTCAGGTTTGTATTTTTTAAATCCAAATCAGTTTATTTAAAAAAATTGTTTTTGTTTGTCAGGTTCTGGCGATGGGTTATGATTCACCTTAATTATTGATCAGGCTATTGAGACCATAATCAATGGTTTGGGTGGGCCCCATAAGGGCGACCTTTTAAGGTTGAGTTTGCGCAATTCTGAACTTCATCAAGAATTCCCTCTCCCTCTTGTTTCCCACACTCACGTAGGTTTCTCTGGTGGCCTCAGGGCTGCCCTTACCTTATCTTACTTGATGATCCACGCACAACAAGTTTTTGTCACGTTAATAAAATCTTGGGATTTTTTCCTTGATCTCCCTTACAATCCTGCCTTTTACTTGGTGTGTTCATGGCATCATATTATTAGGATCCTGTTCATCAGCGACTCTTTATTTGATAATAATAAAAATAAGGTATTTCTGGGGTTTGCAATCTCACAACCTTATTTTGTCTTTACCTCACTTTGTATTTACCTAATTCTGAGGTTTACTACCTTGAGAGTCCAGCTCATGCTGGACATTCAGCGTCAATTGCATTGAACCTAAGGTAAGATGGCAATTGGAAACTGGGACAATCCTGACCGTTAGATTATTTTGAACTTCATTTGCTGGCAGCACGCCACCAGATCCCCAGTTTGGCTGACCTCAGTGGTCAGGTCAGGTCCCAGTTGTCAAGTAACCAGCACCAGAGGGAGCTGATGACTGATGGCCACCCCTGGACCTTAAGCAAATTGTTAGTGCGAAATTCTGGTGAGGCCTCCCCCACCAGGGATTTGGTTGGCACCAAGGGGACCTGGCCCAGCAGGGCTCCTTCACTAATGGACAGTTCGTCTGGAAAGATAAAGCCGTCCAGCCACGCTGGACAGCATGCCCCTTCCACGCTCCAGTTGGAGAGAGCGCCTTACTGGTCAGGATAGGAAGACAGTCACCAACTGGGGCGTGGGAGGGGGCGCAACACAGCCAAGCGCTAGGCATGCTTCTCATGCTGGGTGGTCTGATTCTGGCAGCCCAGTCCCAATTTGCTCACAAAATTTATTTTTTTTCTATGAGGAGCCAAAATTTCTCCGTGCTAATTTTTCCAGGGCTCAAGAAAACTTGCCCCAGGAAGCCCTCAAGGTGGCGGCCTCCCACTTTGGGGCCCCTCTTTGGGGAGGGACCCTTCTTTAGCAGGGGGTGATATAACAAACAGTATTAATATGATCATTGCATTTTAATTCAGGTTCATAATTTCCAAATCCAAATTGATCAATTTAAAAAGATTTTTGGTGTTTGTTAAACTCTGGCGCTATGTTATGCCTCGCCTGAATTATTAATTAGGCTCTTGTGAGCCTAATCAGTGGTTTGGGTGAAGCCCCAGAAGGGTAAACTTTAAGGTCAAGCCCATGTAATTCTGTACTTTGTTTATCATTCTATCTCTCGTTCTTGATTCCCACTCTCATGTGGGTTTCTCTGGTGGCATCAAGGCCGCCCTTGCCTTATCTTACCTGACGATCCACGCACAACAAGTTTTTGTCACATTAAAAAAAAACTTGGGATTTTGGGGCTTAGTCTCCCTCAAAGATTCTGTCTTTTACTTGGTTTGTTTGTAACATAAGATTATTGGGATAATGTTTGTCACAAATCTCTATTCTATAATAATAAAATAAACTCTATTCCAGAATTTGCAACCTCACATCCTTATTTTATCTTTTCCTCACTTCAAATTTCTTAAATCTGAAGTTTACTACCTTGAGAGTACATATCATGCTGGACATTCATCATTAATTGCGTTGAACCCAAGGTAAGATGGCGATTGGAAACTGGGACATTTCTGAGTATTCCAGCTAGGGTGTGAACTTGGTGGATTAATAGAATCCTTCCTTAAAGTAAAATCCAGCTTACATTGTACATCTGTATGCTATAATCAACTACTTGAGATAATCAATTTTTTTCTCAGCCTAAGCTGTGCCAGCCAAAAGGATTAGAGTGTTGGCAAGAGCTTATTGGTTGCATAAAGTTGACCATGACAGCTCTTTCAAAACTGTCTCAGCTATTGAACCCCACTTTCTGTATTTAGTCAAATTATATATTTAAAAATTTTAAATTTATATTTTTTGATTAGCGCTGCTTTGGAAGCAGTGCCAGATTTTCTAAAGGATAAGCAGGAGGATTAAGCCCCACTCAAAAAATTGGGGTGAGGTGGCTTCCGCCTGTTGATGGAGGGAGGAATGGCAAAGTGGAAGAGGCAGAAACTGTGGGGCACTTGCTGTCATGGAAATGGCAGAAGAAGTTTAGACCAGCCTGCCAGTCAGGATGCATAAGCACCCAAAAAGCAAGCCAGAATGCCAGAGACATTGCCAACCGAGTGACTTGATATGGAGCTGGGCATTGGGAGATGATGAACTGTTGGTGCAGCACAACAGTGAGCATGATCCTGATGACAAACCACAGTGAGCCTACTTTTTTTTAGTACTAGATGGTCCCAACAGTGAGCCTACTCCTGACCCAGGGGACCTTGCTGCAGGGGGCTGGATCACAGAGATAGTTTCGATGAGTTCCTCAGCATATGGGGAAATTTCAACTGAGGCAGCAAGGAGATGGATTCTCTCTTGCAATTGGTGGATGTAGGGCCACAAGATGCCCATGTACTGGTATTGGAAGTTCACAATAATGGGGTTGTAAAGCCAAAAATATTGAACTCGCTAAATCCAATTGATGACAGAGGGGGCCATAGTGACCAAGAGTACTGGTAGATCCCATCCGGTATACAGACTGACAGGCCACCAGGGAAACGCTATTAAGGATGCAGTCAGAAGGAAGAATACAATAAAAAAACTGTTTGGTTTTTTTATAATTTTTATTGAAGAAAAAGGAAGAAAATTGATCAACAATTTTCTCAGTGATATGCAACTGATTAAATAGTGGTTAATTGGAGTAGTGATAAGCTGGGATCAAGACCCTCAATTTCGACCTAACTGGTGAATTCTTCAGGAATGGGCAGGTTTGTTCTTGGGAACCAACATCACAAAATTCAGCGGTGGGATGAGTCACTGTCAGTTTGACCTTGAACGTCCAAACCAAGGCTCAGCTACATTTCTGACAGTTGGCACAATGGCGTTTGGCCCAATGAGCGACAGAAATCCCAAAGGCCACCCCACATAGGGGTGGATCCAAATGGTTGGGAACGAATTTGGGATAATCAACCCGCTGCACTTGGTTGCTGGACTGTTCATTTGGTCAGTGGCATCACATTGGCTGCAACGCCCAAATTGCCAACAGGGGGGTTTGAACCCTTATTGATGGCGCCCAATGCTATAGCCTGATTGTCAAGGATAACCCCTGATGACTTTGGTAGGAAGGTGCTTTGTTTACTTGGCATACTGATTGAATTGAAACCGTCAGGCATTCCAGCTGATACCTCAGTCTTCATGCCTTAACAGCCATTTGAGATTTGGGCATCGGCTAGATTGCCACTCAAATTAGATCTGACCAATTCTAATTTAAAAATCTCGGCGCAGATTTCTCTAAATTCCCATAATAGTTCTGCTGAGGCGAGTGTGGGTACTGGGGGTGGGATCTGAAGCGGAAGAGCTGTTATCCATCGCTCATCTACTACATGAGTGAGATTGCCCTGAGTAATGAGAGTTACCGCCATCCTCTTTAGTGTCTTTTTATATGGGAATGAAAAGATGACCCGATCAAGAGCCAAAGGATGTTCCCCAAGGCTTACACTTGCACTTTATTTGGTCAAGTTCAACGCACAAATGGCAAATTTGCGCAGCCATTCTCAATGCATGCCCAGAATGGTTGATCAGGGGCGGATCTGATCACAGTGTGATTGGAATTGCAAGGTGGAAAGTACATTAGTACAGGGAATTATTAACTATGAAAATGTAGATCTAAGTATATGGTTAAGGTTACTTAAACTTTAAATTATCAAAAGGTAAAGCAAGCAAAAGATGCAACTAAGGATCTTATAGTTTCTGTAATTTCTATAAGCTAAACAAAATCAAGAAGTCGCATGTTTGTCAATATGAAAATTTCAAAAGTTATGTTGGGACCATCTAGTACTAAAAAAAATATCAAAAGTTATTCTTATCAGATGTTTCAAAGATTTCTTGTTTAATGTGTAGCCCAAACACTCACTTTATACCAGAATTATCTTTATTGCTAACTGATTTTTATCTAGAGATTCTTTAAAAGTAATTGAGGCGATTTAACCTTGGGACAAGTATATCACGCCAAGTTTTTTTAGCCAGTTCTGGTTTTGAAACTGTTCTAATTAAAACCCAATCCAGAGTGAAGCAGGAACTACCCCACTATGCTACCAAACCTTTATCTAAGGATCCTTTAGATATATATATGCTGTTGGTGGTTTGAGTATTTATTCAGATTGATATGATTAACTTACATTGCAGCACATCTCATCTTATTCTTTATTGATATTTTCAAATTAAAAAAGCTTTTGAATGGTGTTAATAGTTTTTAGTCATAATGGCTTCAAAAGTTCCTATAGGTAGTCTTAGTGAAAATTTATCTCTTCTTTTCAAAATTAAAATATCTAAAGACAGTGCAAAGATCAAAATATGATAAGGAATTAGACTTGGTGTCTGGACACTTAGATCATTACTACTTAAGGAAGGTATTGAATTTAATTGTAATGTTATACAGCTTAAGGCAACAATAAAAGGTAAGTTCTTTAAGTTTATTGTTAATAGCAGAGGAGATGTATATATATCTTAATAAATTATTAAAGCATTTTAATTTTCTTCCTCAATAAGAAATTCAGCATGAATTGCTCCATTTTCTTTAATATATGGTAAATTATTTACATGTTTTATGAATGACAACAAGCTGTTAGTGTGCTAAAAGGTTGGTATGTTATTGAGATGTTGTAATTGGTTTGACTAACCATCTGTGTAATGTTAATTTATTACATAATTTCATAATCATCTAATAAAGAAGATATAAGATTTGATTGGTTCATAGTAATTAGCTCAACCAATGGTTCAGCTTTTATAGGTAGTGGCCTGATGTATAGGTTTACTATTAATCAAATTCTTTAAATCTCTGCTGGCACAACTATCATTCCCTTCATTTATGCCATTATCACTGTGGCCTCATCTTCTATACTGCCTCTTTTAAATTTGTTTTAGCATACTATTCTATGTTGCCCCATGTCAGCGTGAAATCATTAGTAATATGTCCCCTTCATTTATTATGTCCATCTGTTAGTAATATAATTACATCTGAAATTGTTCACTTTTTATGACTATGCCTTAAGCCCTAGTTATTTGCCTTCCATACCAATTTATATCATGACCTTAGTCTATTATTTTAAATGCTGCTTAATAAACATGGAAAGCACCAATGAGAACTAGAACAGAGAGATTATATAAGGAGTATTACCAATTGCAAGGGGATCTTTTCTCTGGAGAAGCTGTGAGAGCTTACCTAAAAGTGAACCTGAGCGAGCCTGTAAGCCTCTAGCAGTATTCAATACTACAGTGTGCTCTCTATTTTATTGAATAAAACTCATATTACTGTAGGAAAAGTTTTTTATTCTAATTTTTGGTCAATATTATTGTCTTCAACAGTAATATGTGTTTTTGGTGTATTGACCTGTTCACATGAAACTGACGTCCCTTTGCTGATTCCAACATCTTATGCTCATTGCAAAGGCCACACCTTGCTTCTCTGCGCATCATAGTTTGCCAGTATAAATTCCAATCTAGGTGAGAACCACCTTCCAGTAGAGTTAGCTCAACTTTTGAACTTTAAAGTGGCTGGCCATGTGGCCCTGCAAGATCATTCTGACGAGTTTTCTAAGTTATAAGTGTAATAAATGCTCAAGTTAATCTAATTTCCAATATCATATTAGGTCATGATTTTCATATAGAAGTCTTAGTAAACGCTATAAAAGAACATCAATGCTACCTTGATGCCTTTAATAATATGGAAAAAGTTGTTTGTATCTACTGATTTTAAAACAGAAGCTTAACTCTTTGCATGTGGAACTTAAAACTCGGTGACATAAAGTAAGGTCCCTAGTGAGAGATAGCATTTTATAAAAAAGTGGAATAATTGACCTCTAACCAAAGGATTATCAGTATGGAAACCATAATGCAGGAAGAATGACGCCATTTTTCTGAGATGGTGAGTCACTTTATATTGGAGATTCGTCAGGATATACAAATATCTTTAGGGTCAATTTACATTGGAATTTCTTCAAACAGAACAAAATAATGAGGGCGATGTGGCTCAATGTACGTGTAACTTGCCTGCTATTTTCTTAATCATTCTGACATTGGAGCTCCCATGCATCCTGATGCTGCGGTGGCTTAAAGCTGTGCTACTTCTCCTCCTCATAATACTAACCTGGAAAGCAAGATAGGGGACATTTCAGTCCCTTCAGCCCTGCAGCCATGATAATAAATCTCTGGTTAACCCTATTAATTTACTAAAGTTTGATAAAAAAAGATAAAATTTTATGAATTTTCTTGAATTATTCGAGGTAAACTGACCAGGGGGTGGACATTACCATAACTAAAGACTACCGCTTATCCAACCATAGCGGAAGGGGATGGTGAATTGGGGGCTCATCTTTAGCAGCAGCTTCCTCATCCTAGAGTATGGTACATGTCAAGGCAGATAGCAAGGGCGTCAGGGCATTGGCGGCATGTGGTTCAATATCACTAATGATTGATATTTCATGGGAATTGACAGCCAAGAAAATGGCGCTGATATATTCGTCTAAAGCTTTTTCAGCTTTAATGTGGGCATCTGAGAGTTTAACAAACGTGGTAATATTGGTTTTGGTAATCTTAGCTTTAGGATTCTGTGCTACAGTTAATACGTTCTTGATAGCGTCATTGACATTTTTGTGCAATTGATTCACTGTGATTTTACTTTTTGGGGTGAGGGTTAAGGGGATAACAGGTGAGGGAATACCCCCTGTGAGCATCGCCACTGAGTTAAAGACAGCTTTTTGGAGGGGACGACAATCTGGTATGGCAGCTGCTTCTACTGCCAGCTGGTGGTCACTGCAAAACGATTTGTCATTTGACTGTGGGGCATATAAACGAAGGGGTTATTTGGCGTCCCATTCTGCATTAACATATTGCTCAATTTATAAAGCTGGTTCTTCAATGAGATTACCTGACTCGTCAATTTCATCCAATAACTCCCATTGGTTCTGTTGAATTAAATTGGGGAATAAGAGAATTGTTGTGGTTTGGTTAATTATTGGAGGAAGCATAGGATCCAACTGGGGTCCAATCCAGTTCTTGATTGGAAAAATCATGCATGGCACTGGGTCGAGGAGGAGGCTGATTGGTGGCTGCAGGTGTAGCTGCAGCAACAGGCTTTGGGGGAGGGGAGTTAGGATCATAACTCATACTGGGACTGGTGTGGGGTGGGTGGCAGATTGGAGGTCAGCGGAAAAAAATCATAGCCATTAGGAGTATCTAAGGAGGGGCACTTGTGTTTTGAGTATACCTAACTCTAAACAGGATGGACAGATCGTCTGACCACCCTCAGCGCAAGCTCAGAATGGATGGTCAGGGGCAGAAGGAATGAAGGCGTGAAGGGGAATCAAAATAGCGATTTTGCTAAAATTTAGGGCTGATTGTGGCATATGCCTGAGGCTTAGTGAGTAATGTGGCCCATTTGAGACCATAAATTGTAAATTGGGGTTGAAGCCATAGGCTGCTAAACCATCCATCAGCTCCTGGTGGAGCACCGCAGGGGAGGTGGTTGGGCAAACTAGCAAATTGAACCATCAAAGTGGTATCTTCTAGGAGCTGGGTCTGATTTGTGTGGAGAGGAGTACCCTGGAAAACTAGGGGCACAGTTGCTGCAGTGGCGGCATCAGCTTCACATGTGAAGCCAAAGACAAAATACCTGTTATAGGTGTGGAAGTTAATAAAACCTGCGGGATGCATCACCACCTGATCCATTTCAATAATTGCTTGATTGTGGTAAGGTAAAAGTTTCCCATGCTTTTACCCTAAGGCCAAAACGCATGTCACTCCAGGGGAGCACCAGGGAGCAATGAGGCACCACTTGGGTATGAGTGAGGTAGCGTCAAGATCCTTGGTAGGAAAAAATCGTACCAGGGGTTTGGTGTGACTGGGTGAGCCAGTCTGAGCACATTTTACTGTCAGACAAAAAATGGTGGTGGAGTTTTGCCGCTGCCACACACTGGGGCAGCCAGCGGGGAATCCAAGGACATTGGAGCTAAATTACAGCAGGTGATTAAGCTTTACTTTTTTCTGTAAGATTTTGCTCAGAAAGTTATGCCGAGAAGAAAGATAGTTTTGTATGAATTTTCTTAATCATTATGATTTTGTATGAGTGAAGCATCTGAGGACGCTAAGTTGGCAATGGTATTAATTTTTGTTGGACTCTAAAAGTCAGTAGTTAGTGAGGTCAAACTAAAGCAGGCCAGCGTGTCCTACCTCAATGCAATTTCCTCCATATCAAAGAGTTTGGCAGAGCCAAAAAGGATGCCTATTAGCAAGATAGAATTCCTTGATATCTTTTCTAAAAGAGATTAAAGTATCCAAGTACATGCTGAATGCTATTATCTGGAGGCTCAGACACTATGGGCTAACGTTATAAACGATTTTGACACTTAGATCATTCTTTGCTACGCCTGAAAGCCCTAAACAGTTTTTATCTTTTTTGGGTAGTTTTCTGAATGAGAAGAATGATATTAGCTATATATTGAATTGTCTCCATCATTGTGATGTCACTTTTAGTGCAACTAACTAAAGTCTGCAGAGACATGTGACCAACACAACTGGGACTATATCCATAATTTTGAGATTAGCCCATCCATATAAACCTTATTGTAAGAGGCCCTAATTTTGATTGGTTCATCTGTTATCTTTACAAGAACTAATACATTATTGCCTTAATCCAAATCCTAGGGTTCATTTGGCGAATACTGTGAAAGAGGAAGATTTGGAAAAAGTCAGGGAGGAATAGAACAGGGACTTTCTACATCTATTACTTCTAAAAATCCCAAGTATCAATAAATTCCTTGAACCATCTTTAGTACAGAGTAAAGATGACGATGACTTCTTTGCCTCCAGCGGTTAAGTGAGTATTGGTGGATTATATGGTAGCTGTGACCAAACACTCTTTGAAATAATACAAGCAAGTTGTTGCATATAATAGTAGCAAAGCCTTAAGTCAACAGTAAGTATTGAAAGTGTTTCTAGTTCTTCTGGTGATACCCCCTCAATAAAACCAGATCCAAGTGGCGATGCCTATGAGATCTAAATGTAAGTTTTCCACAGTTAGGAATAGAGATTAAAACTTTTTATGCCAGGTTGACACTTTGGATGTCCTCACAATATATCCAGAGGACGCTTATTTTTCATAATGTACTTAAATTAATATTCCAATAAAATAAGATTAAATTACGCGTAATTATTGAAAGTGGGCCATCATTAAATATTGTGTCCACTATACTGGTAAAGAAAAAGGCCTCGTTGCTGAAATAGATCAGCAAGAAGTCTATTGTACTGTGGGACCTCAGACCACAACTTCTGAAGGAGCATATTGTTCATTGCCGCTGCAATTCATATCACTGGTAATCTCCATTACTAATATCAGTTTTCTAAATCAAGTTTATGGCTTCCTTGTTAGAAACCCGTTTATGAGAGCTCATGGATTCAAAGCTAATTTTGCTTATAAGACTTTGAAAATCCGCATAAAACCCTCCTTCATTTTATATTTATAAGGATGAGGCCCCAACGCCAATAAATCAAGGGTTTTTCAACCTAGTGTTCAAGGATGGTATAGTGCCTGTGGCTTATCAGCAGATTTGTGGTTGTAGTTGGCAATTACCCAACCATAAAGCATGATCAAAAGTTATTTCACATTGTGCTAAATGAAGTTTAACCATTCCAGTGGGTCATCAACTTATTATGGGAACCAAAATTAATTTTGAAAATTTGCAAGGATTTTATGGTAATTTGTTTGCGCAGTTTTGTTGTTTCAATTTGAAACCTGTCACTGCACATGGGATCATCCTCAACCACGGCAAAATTCATGTAATGGTAGCTAATCTATATGTGTACCCCCATCAAATTAAAAAAAATCAAATTAATTCCATTTTCTGCATCTTTATTAGTCTAGAAAATTCATATTAATGATGTTTTTGGTCACTTTTATGAATAAGGCCATAGTGGCAATATTGAGCGATCTATTCACACTAGTAACTCAGGAAAACTTCTCTTAGTTAATTGAGGAAGAGAAGAATAGAACGCTGGCCCTTTTTTAAAAGTATAGCGTTATCCCACAAATAATGACTGTGATTTTGGTTATGAATATGATGTACTCCATTAAATTAGTACCATAAATCATACACTAATTCTACTCCACACAATTAGATTATTAAAGGCAGAGTATGAAGTTGTTAGTACATAAAATAATCAGTTATTGCAACATGAGATGCTATTGCCCTCCAAGATTCCTTGGGCCTCCCTAGTGTTGATTTCAGTAGAAAGGAAAGTCAAACCGTGTGATAATAATCTAAGCAAGTTTATTAGTACTACCAAAAAGGACGCTATCTTTTACCACAGATTATAGATGCATTAGACCAATTGGGCGGCGCTAGATATATATCATTAATGGATCTATTTTCTGGCTACTGAAAGATAGATCTACCTAAAGAGGAGCGGAAAAATGCGCCATAATTTTACCCCAGGGTCTCTACCAACCTAATAGAATGCCACAGAGGCTGTGCAATGTCCTTGCGACTTTTCAGTGGAATATGGATAGTATGCTCAGCGATTAAAAAAATTTCATGTGTTCTCATTTATCTAAATGATATCAACGTTTTAATCTAGAACGTAAAATAATCACCTACTACACTTGGAAATAGTTTTCCACCATCTTGTAATGGCTTATCTAAAGATCAAACCATTTAAGTAAACTTTTTCTGTGAGCAGCTTGAATATGTGGTTTTTCATTAAAAAACATGGGTTGCTGCCTCAACCACCAAAGATTGAAGATATTTGAATGCATGGAGTGACTTCATAGCAAGTGCAACATTCATGTTTTTCTTAAAAACCATTTTCTATCACAGCTAGTTTGTAGAAAACTTCACCAAGTTATTTAAACCACGATTTTGCTTTTGCTTAAAAATGGTGTTACTTTTTAGTAAACTAACTTAATCTGGCCTTTTAAAATAATGGCTTAACTTTACCAAGCGCCACTGTTGATTTAACCCAATTTTGAAACTAAAATTATAATTTAAATGTACATTTTTTACTACCGTTGGGTGGTTTTATCACAATTAACTTTTGACAGAATTGATATTCTAGTTCATTAATTTAGTCAGACGTAGATAATTCATAAATTTAACTATGCATAACTGAGAAGAAGTATCTGGCGGTTACTTATGCATTTAAACAATTTTGGATATATGTCCATAGAGTTCATTTCGCCATTGTTACAAAATACGCCTCCTTTTATTAGTTAAAGAATCTTAAAGAGCCAGAAGGTAAGCTTTATAAATGAGCTTTGTAATTACAAGCCTATGATTTTTCCATTCAGCATTAACCTGACGTCAAGCATCAAATCGTTGATGGGGTATCTCAACTGCTCACTGTGACCTTATTGGCTAACATGGCTGATGAGTTAATTGATACAATGCCATCCCAGAACTATGACAACAAACTAGAGTAGCCACAAAATCCTTAAGAAAAAATGATGGACTTTGTTGTCTATGATGTTAAGTTTTTAAGCTTATCAATGATCTGCAATATTGGATATCTTAACCAACAGAGTGAACCATAATTAATATTGAGGCCCACCAGGTGAGAGGGCATAGTAGTTATAAGAAAACACTAGAGCTGTTGATTCAGCACCCTTAATAAGAGTCTATTCAATTTGATATTCATTAGACCCTTCATTGTTATAAAGGATGTCAAGTAGATGGTCTCACTGGAAAGCCACTTCCTACCATAAATTTAAACCCGACTTCGCTTGACATACCATCTCTATTGAGGTTATGTGCTATCTGTCTAATGCGTCTGATCAATTTAACTACAGAATCGTGGCCATTATTTACCTTAAAAATGGGTGACGACCAAAACATTCATGGATTTAGGAACCACTATGACATTTAGGATTATCTTAGATAGTACATTTATAAACATGAGTGCCCACAAGTCCTTTTTGTAAAAAATGAGACTAACTTTATGTCCCATATGTATTTGAAGCTTAAAAAACAATGGTTATATGTGAGGTTTTTTCTACGCCCTATCATCCTGAGACCAACGGCACTGAATAATGAGTAAATAGTGCCCTCATTGGTATTATCCATAAGATTAACATGGTGAAGGCGCCAGCTGGAACATTTTTTTGCCTTCCGCTTTTTGCTAATAATATCTTATCACTCAACCACAGGACATTCTCCATTTACTTTACTGAATAGTAAGCAACTGGCGCTTCCATAAAGTTTTTATATTCTTGTGTTAATCAGGAACATATGACTCTTTAAAATATTTAGAAAAGCTGGTGCAGACTTTAATCAAACTACAAAGCTCTGCATTATCTGATGCGCTGGCTCAAAAAATAAGATTTTGTGAATGGGATAACGCGTACTGGCAGCTGTTAACCCAATTTATTTTAGGGGACTGGCTTTGTACTTTGATAACTATGGATCTGGACAAACTAGCAAGTTAAAGCACATATGGAAGAGGCCTTTTCAAGATAATTAAGTGGACATCCACAGACGCCTACAGTTTGAAAGATCCTATCAAAGGTCACCTTATTAACTCTATTCACATTAAGTTTTGAAGAAATACAAGAAGAGTCTTGGGCAAATAGCCCCAAGTTCTCAAAAGGTAAGTTGCCTCCCTCAGATTATTGCTCCATAGTGTTTGGCAAGTGGGGGGAAATGTTTTATTTGGTTTGACGAACCATCTGGGTTATGCTATTTATTTACTTGATTTTTTGATCTAATAAGTGGACAAAGAATTCAATTTAGATCATAGTAATTAGTTTGCCCCATGGCTTATGCTTATAAAAGTAGTGGCCTAATGTATAGATTTACTTGATGAATTTTTAACTCCCTGTAGGAGCAACTTTCATCTTTAATTTATGGCCATTAAAGCCATGGCCTTAATTTTCATATAGCCTACTAAATATTTAAAGTACTATTCCATATCACCCAATGACAGCATAAATTAATTACTAATGGGGTCCCCTACATATTTTACGGCCATCTTCTGGCAGTAGGATTATATTTGGCATAGTGAACATTTTTATGGAAGCCTTAAGCCCAGGTTATTTTTCTTCCAACCCAATTTATATTATGATTTTTAGTCTGTCATTTTTTATGCTACTTAGTAACCATTTAAAACCAAAGAGAACTCTGATAAAGAGAGCATATCTAAAGAGGATTACCAATTGCAAGAGGATCTCCTTTGTAGAAACTGTGAGAGTTAATCTAAAAGATTACTAGAGCGAGCCTGAATGTAAGAAGAGTGTCTTTAACCCTCTTGTTCCCAATTTGGAGGTTCACGGTGCACAGACCCAACTCCAGGGAACTAGTCATTAGTAATATAATTACTAGAGCCCCGCAGAAGGTGCTTGAGCTGTAACAACTTAGGGCGAGGATGGTTAGCAGTAGATAGAAGAGCCAAAATTGAACTAGCAACAAGGTGCGAATAAGAGGGGGTGGAAGGTGAGTCAGTAGGGCTTATGGCTACTAACCTGAAGGATGCAGGTTCAATTCCCACCATTCGCACATCAATCAGAGTGCCAGCCAAAGGAATCTATTGGCGGTTAGTAGGTACAATAACACGAAAACCTTACTTATGATATGATCAGAAAAATCTGAGTTCCAATCTGGAGGTGAAAAAACTTTCTACAACAGAGTTGACCCTGCTCAGGTTTCATGTCAATACTTTCTTTCTCCATTTCAGTAATGTTTGTCCCCTGGTTGGCTTGCCTCAAATAAATAAAAATAAAAACAAGGTGCAAATAAGCCTAAAGTGAGGTTTATCCCAAGCTGTGCTCTGAGTGGGAGTGTAGAGGACGCACATGTTAAAGTGAACTTAAGTTGCTCAACATTGCATTTTTGAGAAATTTACTGTTGTTAAAATTAAATTGCTAACGTTGTGCAAGACCTCCTCAAAGAGGTCTGCATACAGGTTCATCTAAGATTGAATATATAAAAATATACTAGAGAAAGGTTTTTATTCTAAGGGAGAAGTTGGCCAACGAGAGAGATTTGTCATGAGAAAACAATTTTAAGGATATTGTGGGAACAATTAATTGATGGAAGCGGTGCTAATCTGAGGTGCACCAATAAGCTCACACTTCAATCAGGCAGTAAACTATACTTGAAAATGACCAAACTTAAATTATTGATTGTAGGAGAGAATGACCTGAGCTGCATATTTCAAAAACTGAATAGGTTTTGAGACCCTGCTCACTGAGAAACCAAATCAAATTGTCATTTTATTGCAAAGCTGGTTCTTTTTAACACACCTTCTATTATACAGGGCTGAACTTCTCTTGCATCCCTAGGACCAACATGGGCATACCAAGCCTTCACCCAACGTTGATCTAAGGTATGCTTGTGGTCAGGGAGGCCTGTCAACTTCACCTTCTTGGCCTCCCTGACATGCAGCTTTGTCCTTATCGTTTGTCCCCATTATGATGTCATTCTCAAGCCATGACTCTGTGAGCCTCTGGCATTATTAATACTACAGTGTGCTCTCTGTTTTTTAAATAAAAAAACCTCTTGAATAGATACAGTTTATTATTTTAGGTCTTGGTCAAGGTTACTGTCTTCAAACAGTGCTTTTTGTTTTTAGTATAAGGACCTTTGATGTTGATATATGTTCCTTGGCACTGATTTCAACAGGAGATTTGTCTTTTTCAACACAAATTTGATTATAGGTAAAAAATATATTTTCAATTTTGAAATAATATTATATATAGGTCGTCCAGGAAATTAAAATAACAAATCTATAAACTATTATCTTCGCAGGTAGTCAACTTTTTTTATCATACAGAAACTCTTTTATGGATAACAAAGAGAAAAAACTGTAACTTTATTTTAGTTCAATTGTATTGATTAACTATACTCAAATATACAAGCATCGATAAAATCAGGTTTAAACCAAATAGATTATTAGGTTACTTTAAACTTCATATTTTTTTCTGGAAATAATCCTTACCAACTTTCTTAAGACTAAAAAGCTATAAAAGTCTTTATTGTAAGGTAGTTGAAAATTGCTCAATTTAAATGAGACTCTACAGTGATAAAAGTGATAAAACAACAGCTTTTATCTTTGTTAAAAAACCTGGAACTTAGTTCAATGATTTCTTAGTTTAAGGCTCTTGTCTCCAGCTATTAAGCTGGATAGGGGCTTTTTTTGAAAAACCAAAACAAAGGTTCAAACCCTAGGGCCCTGCCTCTCACCAAAATTTCTGACCTAAGGCATACCTTGGATTAGATATGGGGGCTGCTGCCCTCCCTTTTTGCCACAGGACCCTCCCACACTTCCCCAACCCAAACCTATCCTAGTAATAAAATCTGCAAAGTTTTTTGAAAAAAAACCAATATAGAGCTTATAAAAATTCAAAAGTCCCACATCACAGTCCACATTCCCTGTCCCCAACTGGTAGTTCAACCAGAAGCTAATATGTTAGGGGAAAACTTACCTAGAAGATGTAGTTCAAGCACAAAGTTGAAAATAAAGGGCCAAAAAGGGGTTCAAACCCAAAGCCCCATTTTGAAATCAAAAATGCGAATTTGGGCATTTGGAATCTGAGAAATCATCCTGAGTATAGCTTTGAGACTTCAGATGATACTATCAAGGCAAAATTGGGAATCAAATTCATTAATTAATAGTTATTAATTGAAATTTCTTTTCCATTATTGCAATTCAGACTAGTGGCTTCCTCCCTTTTCACTATATAACCCAACACCCTGCTAATGGTAGGTTGTTGGGTTATTCTCTTTCATTATTTCTTATTTGGTTTTATTTAATCTTATTTTAAACTGTTCTAATAGTTATTTATATATTAAAACGGCCTATGGGCAATTATTCACTGAGTTGGTTCCTGCCCAACTCCCCTTACCATGCGCCCTCCTAGAGTTCCCTGAAACCTGATATGCCTTGTGGGCCTTGGCTGCCCCTGTGGGTCTTGGCTTACCCATGACAAAAGACATGTCACACCATTGCATGCTGGGTTCACAACACTTAGGGTATTCATAAATACTATTTGTCTTTAATATGGAAAACTTAAAGATGTTTGTAAAAGTGTTACTATACTCTTAAGAAAACTTATACTGAAGTGCGTAAGGAGTTTACTATAGTCAGTGCATAAACAAGAGTAACATTAAGTTGCTGATCATCATAAACTTTTTAGCAATAGCAAAAGAATTTGACACGATTTTTAGGGTGGAGATGAATAACATATTATATACTATGCTTATAAAATGACAAGTAAAACGCTTTTCTATTATCTATACTAGATATATAAATTATGGTACTAAATGTATTGTTAAAATATGTCTTAGTTGATCGTCGTTTCCTAAAGTTAATTGCACAGGTTTGGTTATGTGCAAGATTTGCGTTGCTTGATAGTAATAGATATATGGGCAGTGATATTATGAAGACTACTATCCGTAGTTAAATTTAAACCCAGTTGATTGGTAATCTGACACTAAACTTGGAATGATCCATGAAATACTGATTATGCTTTCAATTAGGGGCTTTTTCCCTATTCCATCTGAATTTAATCCGCTCTCAGATTCAGAGGTTCCCAGCCTTAATTCTCATCACGCTGAGTCAGTGGATATCTTTCTGTAAAGGTCTGCTTCTCTTCTAAGGATATCCAATTCTTACTCTTTATCACAAAATAGAGTCAATAATTATTATACTCAAACAATAATAAACTTAAGATGTTTAAATTACTACTAGTATGTAATCTTTAATCTATAATCTTTAACTTTAGTCCTCAATCTATAATCTCTTATTATAAAATGCTAGAAAATTTCTAGGAAAATTTAGCACTCAACACCTCAGTTGGCGCCTCAGCCATTAAATGGAAGCCATTTCCATTGAATTTCCCTGTGAGGTCTCTTCCAGCAATAAACTTCTCCATCATGCTAAGGATTCTTCCATTTGACATCTGAGAGACCTGAAAATGGAAAGAGTTATAAAACTTGTCCCTAACATTCTCGCTCAATCACAGAAAACCAACCACAATTGGCTAGCAACCTGATTAGATAATGGGACTCTTTGCCCTTTATAGCAGGTCATAAACCAACTGATTGATTCGCTAGTTATAGGCAACATCACTCACATCACAATTGATGATTAAATTTCATATCATTTGGTGTTGAAACAAAACTGATCTTAATTGGTGCACCTAATGTTAGTCAAAAATCAATAAACAGATGCCACAATTTCATTGGAAACTCTGATAAACAAGAACTTAAGCATGCACACTTATTTGACCTGATAAATTTGAATCTGGTGAATTACTCAAAACCCGCGGACATTAGTAAGCTAAAATTGAAATGAACTAATATCTGATTTTTTCTATAAGTACTTATTTCCTAGCAAACAGCAGATAACCTACATAGCTGAAAAAGTGGGCAAAAATCCCAACACATACTTTTTCTTGCCATGATCTCTAGAGAGAATAAGATCAGGACAGGAGAATTGCCGCCTTGGGACAGATTAAAAACTTCTTAGTTTTCCAGCGGAGCACAGCCTTTTCTGAACTCAATGCTGCTCATAACAACCTTTAACATGCAGTTCTCTTCCTTTCTTCCTCACTGACACCTCCCCAGAGCGCAGTCCTTGTGACCCACTGTCATGCTGGCCTAGTCAGTTTTTTGTGCCAATGCTAGTTCCAGAAAGCCAGTTTTCCCCCAGTTAAGGCAGACAACCTTTTGTCATTTTCAAAATCCTTTTAACATCCTTAATTTCTTGATCTCTCTCCTCATCCTTAGCAGGAGGTTCCTACTGTTGATGCCTTTATTTGTGCAAAAATTGAAATGAATATTTATGTGTTCTGGTTATTTTTTCGCTTAATAACTTTTTTGCTAATTTCATTATTGCATTTTTTCACTTTGAAGAGCTTTTTTCATAAATCAGAGATCAATTATGCCAAAATTAGAGTAAATTAGAGCATAATCTACACCAAAGTAAATAATGTTGACATTTATAAAAAGTATTACATCACCTGGCCCATCCAGTTCATATGGCAATTTCTTCTAAAACTTTTTATCAATAATATCTGGACGGCTTTTTTGCTGAAGGTGTCCGCCTCTTCTGATTGATGAGTCATACTGCTTAAATAAATCTCTCTTATGGCCCCCTGTGACTCATACTATAATATGAGCACATTTAGGTAGTCCTTCTGCTGAACTAGTGGAAACAGTATTCATTTCTGGATGAAACAAGAGTAGCTACCATCTTGAACAAATCGCAGCTGATTCACCCTTTTCCATTGATTCCCAATTTTGGACATTGACACTTTGCTAGAATTAGCACCTTTTGTGGGTAAACTCATTATAACTGTCAAGCCTATTGAAACAATGCCGTCCAAAATTAGTCAGTTGTTTTTGCAGATCCAATTTTCTTCCAGAGTTCCTTTTTTGGCTAGATCAATATTACAAACTAGTGGTACTTTCATCTAAATTAACAATTGAGAATTCAGAACACTTTAAGCTCCCATATGGAGATTTAAGAATTAGGGTAACTGAGGCCCTACTGTGTCTCTGAACACATCCAACCTCTCAAGAATCTTAGATTGAGATGCTGCAGCTTATACTCTTTGCTTTGTAGGCCAAGTCCTTTCCAAATGGACCACAAAGCTTCCAGCCTCCCCTGACTTCCAGTGTTTTTTCTGTTTCCAATCCCAAGAAGCTCGTAGCTGTCACCTTCAGAATGACATTTGCTCATTGCATTACTACTTTGTCTTTGGCACTTTGCATTGCTATCTTCATCTCATGTCTCTAATTTAGGCAAGATTTGGCAACCTCCTTCCAGTATCTCTTGCTTCATGCCAGCTCACATGCTCTACGTTCTTTATAAATTTTTTCATCAAGCACTCAAACCTAACCTTCTGGATCCAATGCTACTTGGGGTTACTTGGGGTTATTTGCTGACTGACTCTTGCTTTTCAGCTTTTTTTTCTCCCAAATTTGGAGTATTGCGTCTAGCTAGTACTGATATTATGATTTCTCTTCCCCTCATCACATTCTCAAAGCACAGCTTTTGCTTAAAAATCTTGGCTTTGAGTGGGTCTAGCCTTTTCAAGTGTTTGACCTCAAATAGGATTTCAATTGCTTGTTCACTGCTACTGTTATACATCCTCCTTCCTCAAGAGGCAACATGGGTGGAATCATCCCCAAGTCAAGGATAACAAATATAAAAATTTATAAAGTTACTCTTTTTATGTTTTATGTCTTTTCTACTATTCTTTTTATTTTTATCAATCTTTTATTTTTTTTCTTTTTACCATGGTACATGACCTTGTTTTGATTCAGCGGTCCATCTTTATAATTTATTCCCCAAAACTGATTCCTAGGTATACTCTGACCTATCAGTCTCAAGGTTCAGATGTCTTATTTTCAAGATTTAGCCATTTATTTTGGTTCAGCCGTCCTTATTTAGGACTTAATCACAAATTTCCAGGTTATAATCATCATCAATTGTTCAGTGGCTCTTTGAGAACACTCAAATTTTTTTCTTGGATCCAATGCTTTTTATACTTTGCGTGTACCCTGTTTACTATTCTTCCATCTGCAAGGCTTTTGATGGAATATGCATCTGTTGCCATATTAGCGACAATATTGAATGGACCCAACCAAAGCACATCCAATTTTTTCTTCTCCCAAGTCATGCGTTTTTCATTAGTATACTCTATCACCTACATGGTATTTGTGTAAAGCCAGTTGGTTCTTAATGTCTGTCATCTTATCCTTGATATTTTTCTTCAAGTTCATTTTGGATGCTTGTGTTTGCATTTCAATTAGGATGTTCAATAGATATAGTATGTACTGCCCTGCACTCATACACAATGTTAGTTTAACTGCTAAATATAGAATTAACAGTAACGCAGTCTTTCTTCTGTACAATAATTCAATGGCGTTAATACCCTTGCTGTATGTGACTGATGTTGTATGAAAATGTCACCAAAATGGTATAGGTTCCACACGTGGAAGTTTTTCCAGTGGCCAGCTTCCTCAGCATTGCGGCCATCATTCCATTTAGTCATTCTACCAGTCCATTCATTTCTGGGCAGTAAAAAATGCCAAAACTCCCTTAGATCCCCATTATATCATTCTACCTTAAGATCACATAAGACTTGAAATTCATTTCCTTGTCGCAAAACAAGACTTGTGGCATCTGTGGTGATATACGGCTTGATTTAGGATGAATTGCATGTTACTTTTATCGTCAATCTTTTATAGTGACTTCATCTTGACCCATCTCATTAGTGATCGATTGTAATTATGATATACCTGCTACCCCAGTTCTCATTTTCAGTGGCCCATCATGTCAATGAATACTGTATGCCAGGAAAATCCTGGGCGGACCAGGTGATATCTGTAGTGTTCTTGTGTGGTTTATGCAACTGGCAATACACGCAGCAAGCCAGATAATTGGTCACATCATAGTTGTTAGACTCCCAGTGAGATACTGGCAAATGTGGTTGGTTGTCTTCCTCAGGCCTCCATGCCCAACAACCTTGTGCAGCTTGAACTATTGCCGCTCATTTTAATAGTTTGCAGATAACATTCATTTTCCATCATTTGTATTTGATACTTGTCCATTCTTAGTATCAGTGTTTTCAATTGCTTTTTTGAAGTGCACCTTGGATTTTTTGGGGGTCGTTCCTAATTTCTCCATTAACCATTCACTGGAATAGTTCAACAGCCTGATGGTGTACCACTTGGACCATTGGTAATCTTGATATTCCATCCTCATTTTAATGGGCAGCTCCTGCTCAGTGGATGATTTTAAAGTTGTAAACTTGAAGTTTCAGTGCTCATCGGCTCAGACTTCCTTCAAGATTTTTCAGATTATGCAGCCAACGCAGGTAGGAATGGTCAGTCATTACTTTAACGTGCATATTATGGATATACATCCTAAACCGTTTATAGGCATAAATCACTTTGAGGCATGTACATTTAGTAACGGTGTAATTCTGTTATGCTGTTGATAACGTCTGGCTTACATAGGTACCAGATGATCATCTCCAAGTTCATCCACTTGACTCTGGATGGTACCAATCATCATCAACAAAGCATCAGTTTGTACTATAAACTCTTGATTAACTTCAGATCTTTTAAGCTGGATAATCTATAAGGTGCTGGCGTAACTCATCAAAAGAACCTTGAGCCTATTTGTTACTTATGAATCCTTTCTTCAAATCCTTTAGCAAATGAAAAAAGGGATCGTCAATTGTCACAAATTCTATTATAAACTTCAATGATAATTGACCATTGCAAGGACCACTTGGATATCTTGGACACTCCTTGGGAAATCCATCCGCTCTATGGATTTGATCTTTTATATTTGCAACTTCATTCCTCTGGATATAAAAGATAACCCACATATATTCCAACTCTTTTTGAATAAGTGGCACTTCCTTGGCTTGATCTTTAGATTGTCCGCGGATATCCTTTGAAAGCTTCTTCCAGATGAAATAAATTATCAAAGAAATTTCTAATGAACACATTTATGTTGTCCAAGTACATTAGGACGCAGGACAGCTTCAGGTCTTTTAATATGGCGTCCATGGCTCTTTTAAATTTTGCTGGAACATTACAAAGACTTTGGGCATATGAGTCAGTTGGTACAGCCCCTGCGCAATTATGGTTGTTATTCTCTTGGCCTTCAATTGGCACATCAATTTGCCTTTATCTAAGATTAGATCAATTGCAGAGAAATACTTTGCTTATCCTGTTGGTCTGGTACATCATTGAATTGTGGTAGAGATATGAATCCTTCTTCATTATCTTATTCAGTCTCCAATAATCAATCACCACCTTAATAGAGCTGTCTTTCTTTTTAAATATCAAGATAGGGCTCATCTAGGGGCTTGATGATGGAGCTAGGAGCCCGTGCTCCACTAGTTTGATGATTTCCTCTTCCATTACCGCTTTGGCTGCCTTGACTGTTGAATTAGGTTCATCCATATTATACTTTTCTCTGGTGTCAACTTTATGAATTATGTTCTTGGAACATCTCAAGTCATGATCATCCTGAGTGAAGTTTTCCCATTATTTTTATATATTTTAAGCTCCTCCTCCTTCTGTCTTTTCATCAGATCAGCAAGTTGCTTTCGTTGACTAGCAAAATTGATAATCAAGGAAACCCCTGCTTGCAATCTCATATATATGGGGGTCCCAAAATCATGATTTTTCTCAATTCCGCTATTGGTATTAGATGGACAAATGCAGCAATATGACTTTTCTAAATCTCATCAGTTTTTCATTCAATTTTCCAGGAGAGCTTGCATTTCTCCATGGCCCAGCATAACTATTACAGGCGCCACCCATAGCTTACTCTTATCTTCTTCCAGGGTCTGAAAACCTCATCATACAGCTACTCAGGTACTTCCAAAGTAAATTTTATATCAACTTAATCCGCGATCCCAGCATTATGGTACTTGATTTCTTTGTTTGTAATGGAATTCCCCACTTTTCCAAGTTTTCCTTCAGCATTTTCTCGGCTTTTGTCAAATCAATTGGTAGCGGATCAAGATAATGCCATCATTATATAAAAGATTGATAAAATTATTCCACCTGGCAAATAGAGTTTCCCCATCTTTTAAAGACCAGAGGCAGCATATGACCCAACATGGTCAACATATTATCCTCAAAGTTACATTTAAATTTGTGCTTCCTTTAACCTTTTTCCAAATAGAATGTCATAGTTTTGGTTGGCTAAAACTATAGTTGGGGATACCGCCAAGGATCCAAATCTGAGTTGCAATGCACTATAAGCTCCACATGAGATGGTAGTATCAGGCCCAGCAGCCCCATATTCTTTCTTGTGTTGCAAATCGGGCGAGATTTTCATTTTCTTCATCAACTTGGCCAAGAAAATATCAATCAGCGCCCCACTGTAATAATTGCTTGCACCCATACTCAATTGAACTGTATATCAGTATGCATACAATTGTAGTATTGTAAAATAGTGTTTACTGAGTGTATAGTGGCGTTGTTTTCCAAATTTAGGGTGTGAATAATTTGCGCTGATAAATCAGGAAAAGATTCCTTAACCACGCTTAGGGGAACTGACAGATTTGTTTCATTTGATGTGACATCAGCCAGTTCATCTGGATTATCAGTTGATTGGATATTGTCTGCTAGTTGGCGTGCATATGGGTAAGCAACCTTCTTAATTATTTTGGGGTCAATCCCCTTCACTCCAACTCTGGTTACAGCATTGACATCTTGGTTGACCATTTGATAAAGCTGGTCTGGCGCGTCATTGTTAACAAAAGATCACTGATGTCAATATCCTCATTCATGATATTAAGAGGAACAGGTTTAATTGCATCTATAGACTGTTCCACGTCTAGGCCGCATGCCCTTCTCCCAACTACTGTATAGTTTTGGCTTCCTTATTCTGCACTACATTAATTTGCTCCTTAGGCTTATTTCTGAAGCACTATGCAGTGAAGTTGCCCTTCCCTTGTACTGGTGATAAAGCATATTGCTCTTATCTGTATGTTTGAACCCCTTGGGTTTATTTCCTGGCACTGTTCAATTGGGAGATTCTTAAGAAGGTTCAAATAACTTAGTGGTTATCAAATTTCTGACTGGGCTAGGCTTGAAGCTTTATTTAAGGGCCTCAAAATAGGCTCCTAGCATCTTTAAGTGATCCACCATTTGAGAGGTTGTTATTTCAGACTAGTGCAGAAGAATCTTTATATGATGCAAATTTCAGTAAAGGCAAAGAATGGCTTGTAACATGATCTGCATATCAAGATTGGTCAAGTCTTTTGCTATGATCAAATTATGTGATTCTTGGTAGAATTGGTCAGCAAAACTAGCTAAAGTTTCGTTTCTCAAAAATTAGTTCCAATAACTTCATGCTTGCATTTTGACATGAGAAAAGGGACTTCTTAACTTTAATCTTAAATGAAGCCCTGACCTCATAATAGGATCAGCAGTTCCCTCAAGATTTGGTAACACCAAGCTTTGGCAGTTGGTATCCAATCAGTTCATGACCGTCTAAGATTTTTGTCTATTGCCACACCCAAACATAGCCATTCTAAAGAGGTGAAAGAATGCAGGAGCATTATCCTGATGAAAAGTGGGTAGTTTTGGCGTGGCTTTGGATCCTTCAAATTTTCTCTAGCCGCCACTTACAGCTCGGCTACCCTATCTATTAAAGGAGTAATCTCAGGGATCATCTCCAAAATGGTAGTAAATGTAGCCAGCAACTTCTTGGAGTTGCCAACTTCCCAACTGTAGCTCTTGGAGTCTTTTCTTTGGCATTGGTCACCACATAGAGTTTGCATTCGCATTTCTGATTCTTCAGTTCATTAACTTGTTTCACTAAATGTCACCATGTCTGAGCTGAGTGATTGCAATCAAACATGATCTGCTTCACGTTCTATTTTCAGGGATAAAAATATTCTGATACGCTTTCCTTCTTTCTCTTTCAGTGACATTATTTTTACAAGTAGCTCATCGCTAAAATTCAAAAAAAATCTTTTAACCTTCCTCAATGTTTATGAATTTTTCCTCTATGGAAGCAAATTCTCTATGATTGGCTGTACTAAGGCGTTCTTATAAACAATTGCCAGCTCTGTCCATAGCTTTCTAAATTCGTCTTTTATGACATCATATATTAGCTTATCTTACTCAATTACCCCCTTTTATTGAGCACCACTTTGTTAACATCTGGCTTTGTTGATTAGCATTTCTGGAATCTAACAGCACAGGTTTTGTTATGTGCACAATTTGCGTTGCTTTATAGTAGTAGATATATGGGCAGTGATAGTATGAAGATTACTATCTTTAGTTTAATAAACCCATTGATTAGTAGTCCAATGCTAAATTTGGAATGATCCACGAAATACTGATATGTTGACAATAAGGTACTTTTTCCTTATCCCATCTCAACTTAATCCACTCTCAGATTCAGAGGTTCCCAGCCTTGATTCTCATCACGCTGAGTCAGTGGAGATTTTGCTGTAAAGGTCTGCTTCTCTTCTAAAGATATCCAATCATTTACTCTTTATCAAACAAATGAGTCAATAATTATTGTACTACAACAATATAAACTGAGATGAATAGAAATTTAAAACCTTATGTAAGCATTAATCTTTAATCTCCAACTATTTTATCCCCTTTATTATTTTAAATCTAGTGAATTAATAGTGGAATTTAGCACCCAGATCCTTGGTTGGCGCCTCAGCCATGAAATGACAGCTGTTGCCATTAGATTTCCCTATGAAGTCTCTTCCAGCAATAGTCTTCTCCATTAGACTGAGGATTCCTCCATTAGACATCCCAGAGATCTGAAAATGGAAATAATCAGAAAACTTGTCCCTAACATTCTCGCTCAATCACAGAAAACCAACCACATTTGGCTAGCAACCTGCTTAGGTAATGAAACTCCTTACCCAATATAGCAGGTCACAAACCAACTGATTAACTCGCTAGTTGTAGGCAGCATCACTCACATCACAATTACTGATTAAATCCTCAATCAGTTGGTGATGAAGCTCAGCTTATTTCAATTGGTACACCTAATAGTTAATTAAAGATCACCTAACAGAAGCCATAATTTCATTGGCAACTCTGCTCAACAAGAGCTTAAGCATTCACACGGATCATCCTGTTGAATTTGAACCTGGTGAATTTCCCAAAGCCCTCTAACATTATTAAGCTGAAATAAAGATTAACTGATATTTGAATAATTTGCTAAAAGAACTTAACCCTAATGTTACAGAAGATACCTAGGAAGCTGGAAAGTGCGCAAAAATCCCAACATGTATTTTATGATTGTCATTCCTTTTTTATGTCATTGATTTAGAAACCTAAAAACCATTATAACATTGTACCAAGCAATTATGTTCATAAAGACATGTTTAGACTAAGTTTACTCCCTCTAGAAGGCTTATGTTAA
This sequence comes from Massospora cicadina, assembly GCA_022478985.1. Taxonomy (NCBI): domain Eukaryota; kingdom Fungi; phylum Entomophthoromycota; class Entomophthoromycetes; order Entomophthorales; family Entomophthoraceae; genus Massospora; species Massospora cicadina. The sequence continues at coordinate 138,466 of JAKSZP010014452.1, forward strand.
CCAACAAAACTCAGTAAAAAATTATGTTTGAGTGTTATAGCTTTTTAAACTACAAAATTGATTAAACTCTTAATTTAATTTATATTGACAGACTGTTTTCACTTAAGTATATGGCCATATTAACAAGACAGTTATGTAGATAATCATTTGTAAGTTATAATTGCCATAGTACAGGATCTTCTTAAACAACATGGTGTTTTTATTAGAATTAATAACAACCAAAACATTACTTTTACTAATATTAATAATAATATAGGGAAGAAGCCACTCAATTGGAGCAAAATTTATTAATAAATTAAGGACCTTTTGTACTTTTAAGGGATCCAATGAATCTGAGCTCCAAAAATCTGAAGCTACTTAATAATCAATCCAGCATTTAATCAGATTTTCTTCAATGCAGGACTTAAAAAACCCATATTTATAGGGGTTCTGAAATGGAGTAATTCTCAAGAAAGCGTAGTAATTCATTCACTTTGCATACAAATCAATCTATAAAAAAGATTTTTAAATTTAATAATATTTATCAAAAATCAACTCAATCAAAACTAGATTGTCAGGTCTAAAATTAAGATTTTCAAATTTAGTACAATGACAATTGATCATTTGCACTTATTACTTAGTCATTGATAACATTAAATAATTTAAACCAAAACCCTATAAAATTCTTATATTATTATATTTTAAATTATCAACTATTGCGAATAATAATTTTATAAGACTTAAAAAGACCAAGAAATTATCATTAACATATTTATTAAAAGAATTGAGTAGATTTTTATTCCTCAATTTTGTGTTCTTACTCAGTTGTCTCAATAAACATAGCATTAAAAATTCCTTTATTTTTTAATCTTACTGAACTAAATACTATGATGAACGCCTTTTTCCACGATAATGAGCTCAGTCACCTAAGGGAATCTCTATTTGCTCTCACCTGGGGTCAAGGATCATTGTTAGGATTAAGTATTATCTAAATTCATATCCAAGGATGATTTTAACATCACTATAGTGGTATGCGGACTTTCAGAACACTATCTGGGGTTTTAGCAAGTTTATAAATTACTTGATTGGAATTGCCCAATATTTTTGTCATTCACTGGAAAGAACTGGTATGTTACAACTATGTTATCAAGCTAATTATTTTACTAAACAGAGGTGGTGATATTATACAATGTAGCTTAGACGTAGTTTAATCTTATGGTAGTAAGCTGATGAAAATGGTCACAAGGCATTCATAGTCATGAAGTAAAGGGACATGTTTTAGTGTTTTTGTCCATATGGCTCATCTAAAAAATGCTTAAAAGGGTATAAAAGTGGTTTCTAAAAGGTCTTAAAGTTCATTAAAAACCACTTAATATACCAAGATAATTTTAAATGGTGTAGAAATCAATACTTTTTGCAAGAAAAGGGAAGCCTATAAACTAAGAACATATAAAAAGCTCTAATGCAAGCCATCTTTCTAAGATAAGAAAAAGGAATAAACTTCTCTTTTTGACCCCAATCATCCAGAAACCTGCTTGTGCATCAAGTCATTTACTTGTGTGCCAGCTCTCACCATTTTTGCTGAGCATCAACTTGCCCAATATGTTGAGGTGATGGACACCACTAACCTCATTAATAAAGAGAACCCCAACTATACCTCCTTATGCCCCATGTCGCTGATGCTCTTACCCCAATGCTGTCCGCCATGGTCTTCCAGCTAAAGTGGGCGCCAGACAAAATTTTCCCCTAAAGCCTCTTCGCCATCTGATATGGCTTCCTAGGCTGACAACCTAGGTACTATATTAAGAATTTTCCAATTTATGATAATCCCTTTGTTGGCCCATTTGTTAATAAAAATGCATGGCGGCTCCCCTTTTGGGTTGGGCACCACTGTTACTAAAAAAAGTATTAAAGCCTACGGTATAATATATATTTTTTAGTACTAGATGGTCTGGTATAATATATATCTTGATTATGATAAACTAAATAACTTATATTAGAAATCAGATTTATTAACTCATAATTTATGAGCACTAGCTCTTTAGGTAAAGATTTAGGTGATTACTGAATTATGACACATAAATATACCATATTAAACATTACTAGTTGTTTTTCCAATATCTTCTCTTATATCTTAATACTATATTTCTTGTAAAAATGAATTAGGTCTAAAAAATTATTATATATCAAGTGACTGAATGGACTTATGATGAAAATTGGCATTCATAGGGATATTCCATTTCTTCTAATTGAACTAAAACTCTTGTGAAGAATTAATTTTAATTAATTTTAACTGCAGTATTTGTCTTTACTTTATTCTCTACATATATAAACTAAATTTAAGATATATTGCTATTTGCTCTTATGAGAAGAATATTGGGGCGCCAATTATTATAAAAGACTTTACTTCTAAGATTGCTTAAGAGCTGTTTGTATGAAAATACCCTAACGTTCATAAAAAAATTCTTAAAATTCATAAAAATATAAAATCTAAATATATAAACTTTGAGGGTAGTTAGCCTGCCAGGGTAATTACTGCTTCCGCTATAGTGCAGGTTTTGTTCAAAACGTGTTAAAAAATTTACTGGATATAAAAAATCTTGGTGTGGTATATTGTCCCAAGGTTGACCTGCCTCAATTAATTTTTTATATATAATCTTTGTAATAAGACAGCCTCTCAGAGTCAAATTAAATACAATTACATGCTAAGTTATTTTTTTAAAAACTTCAATTTAATTGCTATGCCTAAAAAGGAGACACTTCATTTTGTAAACATGTCAATATAAAGTAAGTCATATAATTTAGGGCAAAAAATAAAGTACTAAAGCATCCAAGATAGTAACTCAGTGTGTGATACTATTAATTAACATTGCATGAGCATGCATTGTGAGGGTAAAGCAAAAACAGGTTTAATTCTGTAATTTGAGAAATTAAAATGGCTTTATATTAGTTGCTGCCCTAAAATGAAAATTGAAATTCTAATATGACATGGGCAATTCAGTCTTTTGTCTAAATAATTTAAAAATGTTTGCTTTCATATAAGAACCGTTTTAAAAAATAGGGAGTTACCTCAATTTTTATTAACTATAGAATTTTCTATTACTGCAGACCAACCAATTAATAAGGGTCTTGTTTTTCATTAAGTAATTTAAGTCTTCATTATCAAAAGCTCTACTTGTTTTTAATGGTTCCCTTTTGCACCATGTTTTTACAAAATGAGACATATTAAGCATACTAAGGTATAATTATTTTAGGTATTTATGGACAAGCGTCAGTGAGAAACAAGGCATAATTCCCGCACTTGAAAGCAATATGGGTCAAGGTACTGTATAAAAACATGATCAGTTTTGTGATTTTTTGGCTTAGTATTAATAAATTGGCCATACAATTTTATCTAAGGTTTCAAGGTATTATATATGATGTTTATATAAGTGTGCTCTTTCCTGTAAAAAAACGTTCATGTGAATTTAGTTGACAATGATAAAAAAATATAGTGATGGCTATGGTGGTTTATAGACTTCTAGTATAAAAAGTGAATTGACTTATTACTTTACTGACAATGCTTATGGTGAGTAAGGTATAGTATCTACTTTACAGCTTTGTGCGTTATGGTAGAAATTAGTGGATAATAACTGATTACAATATATGAAATTCATCTAATTTAAAAGTAGCAGTTTATAGGCATTCCAAAATAGCATGGGACTTTGATATCATGAGAAAAGAATATCTACTAAGCTGCTTGAGCCTATATAAATTGACATAATATAAAAAAGAAACAATAGCTTTTTTCATTGCTTAAATAATTTAATAAATAGGGTATAAAAAAGGAACCTATACAATTTTGACAAAACAACCATGAATTATATAGTCCACATATGTAAAGCCTTTTAGTTGCAATAAAATATACCTATGGCGTAAACAAAAATTATTCTGGTGCTGATTTAGAACCTTATTGTATTCAGTTTGGCCTCAAGTATAATTAACATAGTATGGTTTGGAAATTAAAACTATTGATCTCTTTAAGCTCTAGGTTATATAAGTGTTTTCAAAAGCTTCTAGACACTAGCTAGCATGGCGAAAGATAGAGGTGAAAAGTATAAACCATTTGCCATTGAGAGTCATGTTATTGATATATTAAAAGGCTTCTTTGATGATACTTAAATTAAATAGGATCTATAGTCATAAATATAAAAATTTAAAATATGTAGTCATTAGCAGCCTAAACTCCATATTCATTGATAAAAAACAACATGCTCATATAAAGGTGTTGTAAAGCTTTTAAGTAGGTCTTCTACATTTATAGATTGTTAATCATTTTATGAAATGGCGTGCCAAAGATAAACATAATTTCATCATATATACTTAATCTTTTACAACAGCAGCATTAGGCCACTGGGGTATTATTGTTAAGATAAAATGGTGATAAATGTTAGTGTCCAGCTAGGTAGAAAGGAGCTTATAATGGTTGAATTGTTGGTTTGTGATTCTTGCTCTTGGTAGTTTCTGCTAATTTTTGACAACTACATAAACAGCAAATACAAAAGAGAGTAATGTCTATCCTACCACTAAAGGGTGTTCATCTCCATTAACAATATTAAGATTGCCAGAAAATTTTTTGCTAATTTAAAAAAAGAATTTAATATTATATTTGTTTTATACTCAGAAAAGAGAATGACTTATCAACTTAAAATGTGCAGGCTGTTGAGTAAAATTCATAGGAGATGTAGAGCGAGGGATTATGGTATGTGAAGCTCAATAATCAAATTTCATCCTGATCCTTTAAAAATGAAAAGGGTGGTTAGCCTGGAAGGGCAATTCCTGCTTCCACTCTAGTGCAGGTTTTGTTCAACACATGTTTGAAACCTGTAATGGCTATAAAAAATCTTGGTGTGGTATATCTGTCCTAAGGGTGACCCACCTCAATTACTTTTGTAGGGTAAGGGCTTAGTAAGTATAATGCATTAATATAGCTAACGTTATTCTAAAACAATTCTTTTTAGGATTTGATTCTCATAAATGACTACACTTATTTAATTCTGGTATTAATTTTATAATACAAATTTCAATCTCAAAATTTGTTAACATGGTAGAAGCCTATTTTATACCACTTTTGTTCAAACCTTTATTATTACTAACTTTTATATGTAAAGTATTTTTAGCACTAGTGGTGCCCAACTTAAAAGGGGGAGCCGCCATTCATTTTCATATGTAAATTATTAACACCTGGGGTTGGCTCAGGTAGTAATTTTATAAAAAAAGGGTGCTCTGAGTAAATTTTTTGTGTTAATGAGGAAAATGACTTTTGAGATTCTTGCATTAATCATACAATTAAAATCTTAACAGAGCTCTTTAAATTTTCTGGAAATAATGGTCTGCTGATTTTGTAATAGTGATATTTTGTCTTATTGTGGCTTGAAAGGCGGTATGGGTATGATAAGGAGGGGCTTCTGATACCCATCTTTCATCTAGGGTGTGTCACAGGCATAATTCTTAGCAAGTGACAAATTCTTGGAATTTATTTCTCTCTTTGTCCTAAAGGGGTAAAATCCTATACAGATTGATATTTGGGGCTTGAAAACTTGCAATACTTTTTCATATAAAAACAGGGTCCATGCCCCTCTATGAGGCCTATTCCAAGGAGAAGTTTTTATTTGGATTGGGAGTTTAATTACACATGATGGATGTCTTAGTTGGTGAATGACTGGTGATATAGGATTCATGGTGTGAATTTTGATTTCAACACATATCAGTTGGCACAATTCTTGTAAGGGACTTGCTTTTAACATAAGTAGGATACCCTTACCATTACACTGAGTATACTCTGCACTTGACTTGTCATGAGTCCAAGCTCTTCTCAACTTCAAATTCAGGTTGCTTCAACTAGGATATGGTTAGCCTTATCTGGTTTCATCTCTTTGTAGCGCAAAAATGAAAGATGCATGAAAGAAGGTGTGGATCTTCCAGTAATTTGGCACTTTCAAGTGGAAAGAATCTTAGATCTGGACTATATGATTTGAATTGGCTTGAGCTCATATGGAAGCTAACTTCCTACATGATACTTTAGGATAAATGTTAGTTGTATCCACCATCAAAAAATCGTTACAACATAGTTGGGGCTGCTTAGTGCTTCATGTCAGAAAATCGCATGGCATAGTTAGTTTATTTTTTGTCAACTGGTCCTTGACCTGTTGGTGCACCTCCTGTATGTGTGCAGTAAAATTTCCTGATGCTGAATTGTTACTTCTTGTCTGAGGGCTAATAATTGAGTTGTGCCACAATTTTGCTTACATTTCTATTCCCCTTTTGACAAGATAAGGGACTTATTGTATATAAAATAAGCCAGAAGAGGTTGAATGCACATGTGTCTTGGGGTACAGTAGCATATCGCTAAAAGTACTGCTCCAATAATGGTTTGTTTGTTCAGTCTAACCATTTTTTTGAGGATGAACACTGAAAATTTTCAGGTCTTAATCTTTAACATGTCATGCAGAGCTTCTAAAAATCTTGAGGTAAGCTGTGGTTCTCTACAGATGATCATTTGCTGAGGTACTTCAAAACAGTGAGAAGACATGAGATATAAAAGCCACTTGACATGTCTTCAAAATAGTTTTCATTATGCAGGGTATGTATATTTAATACTTTGTGATGAGATATACTACCACCATGATTACATCAATGCCCAAGAATGTTGGCAAGCCTAAAATTAATACATTGAGAGTGATGACCATGGACATGTCACTTGTTGATGTGGGTTAGGAGTCCATTATGCCCCATCCTAACAGACTTGTGGCTAGTGAAATTAAGCAACCCTCTACCTAGGAGGGAACATTTTTTGTAGAAACCATTCCATTCATGCCCAGCTTTTTAAGGTTGAAGCAATTTTGAGCCAGAATGCCCATGTTAAGTGGTTCATGAAATTCACTTATGATGTGGGAACTCAGGCCAAACATTACAAATACTCTGTCACAAAACAGATAACATAAATCTGGGAGTAATATCCAAATGGGGCCTTGCCAGTGTCATTTCAGGCTATTAGGTTGTGACCCTCAGGGTTTGAATACTTTGATGCTAAATTTCATCAGAAAGGTGTAACAGTCAGGTTAAACCAATCTTTACATTTTGACTCAAGATTCAGAAATCCAAATATCGAGTTGAAACACTTTTTGGGTTTTTTTTGAGGTTTATGCGGGGTCCAGCACTGGGCTGTGCCCTCCCACACTATTCTTAGGCTCTTAGGGGCCTAAAGAACGGTGCAGGAGGGGCTCCCCGGAAGGGTGACCTTAAAAGGTCAAGCCCACATGATTCTGAACTCAGTTCAGAATTATTCCTTGTTTCCCACTCTTGTGTGGGATTCTCTGGTGGCCTCGGGGCCACCCTTGCCTTGTCTTACCTGGTATCCCGTGGCAAACTGAATTTTTTATCCTCAACAAAATATTGGGATTTGGCGTCAAGAACCTTATTTCTGCTAAATACCCTGGTTTTTTATGTCTTGTTTGCAGTGCCCTAAGTTATCAGGATGGAATTCATCTGCATGTTTATTTTCAATAATAAATAAAACAAGTCTAATTTTGGGGTCAGATCCTCACTTACCTGTGTCATCTTTTCTTGCTTTTCAAATTTCCCAAAACTGAGGTTGAATTGGGAACCTCATATCAGACAATCATTTGGCGCCCATCGCCAAGGCAAGATGGCAGTCAAAAACTGGGATGTTTTCAATTCGTTACAAAAGGAAACCTTCATCTTCATCTGAGATTAATATTTTTCATTTTATTTAATGTGGCCAACAGTATCATGAAATGTGATTGGAGCATCTTTTAGCTTAGTAACACTAAATTGGATTTGGAGCGCGGTGGGGAGGAATTAATTTTGGCAAGGTTGTGTAGTAAGGTGATCACAATTTTTGCATGAGGGATCACAGCGACACACTTAGAGTCATCACCCAGGTTTGGACCCATAAGCGTATTGAAATTATAATATCTAACAAGATGTGAGTGGACCCTTCAACAAATTCTTAATTGAATTTATAGAAAAGGAGGACCTAATGAATCCTAGTAATCCTGTGTGGCAGATTTTGTGTCTTGCAGAAGAAATTAAGCAATTTTTGGTCCATGCGCACAGCTATGGTATGCTTGACTCCCTTTAAAAGATCTTGCCAGTGCATTAAGGACTAAGAGTGGTAACCAACTCCTTATCATATGGCCAGTGATGCTTCGTTACACTAAGATTATTTGAAAAGTAGCCACTGAATGTTTCCATCCATCATGTTTTGTAAAAGGACGGATCCCACTACCATTCCAGAAGCATTGCAGATTATAATAAAGTGACTGTTTAGTCTGCATGGTATAGATCAGGAGTGGTAGTAAATCTTTTTTTATTGCATCAAACAATTTTTAACATTCAAGGTTCATGAAGGGCACGTTTTTGCCAAATAGTGGGTTTAATGGTGATGAAAGATCAGATATAGCTATTGAGAATTTCTTTAAGAAAGTAGATGACCCAAGAAAAATGCATAGTAGTTTTGGAATCATAGGAGTGTCCTAAGAGCAGATGGCTTCCAACTTGATGAGGCAATTGGTTGATCATCCTTCAGTACTAGATTCCTCAAGAATTAAACTTCATCCTTGTAGAATTCACATTAGGAAGGCTTCATGGATAGAACAAACTTGTGAAGTACTGTAGCCACAGCCAACAGATACCTGGCTTGTTGTTCTAGTATAAGTGAGTGACTTAGTATGTTCTCTGTATAAAAAATTGGACAGTTAAACTAGAGATCCCATAGAAGCGTTAATAATGAGATACTGAAAAACTGCTGGAACATTCTTAAATTTAAAGGGCACGAATATAAACTGATATAATTCATACCAAGAAATAATTATAAGATATTACACCCATAACCTGCACTTGGTGGAAAGCGTTTTACAAGTCATATCTTCGAGATATCTTTTGATTTTTTTAATTACTTGAGCAAAAGCAGGCTTTAAGGGGTATTTTGTTTTAGTTTTGGGTTATAACTTTGTTCAAGTGCATATATTTTACACAAGGTTCATGGAGCTATCAAGACTCTGGGAAAATCACAGTGGATGAAATAGGGGAGGGTTTATAATTATATTTTCCCTTTGTCATCATAATTTTTGACCATGGTTTTAAGCCAAATTCTCTTTAGCTGTGTAGTGAGAGAAAAAAAGCAGTTGATTTCAATAAGGTAGATTGTTGGCTAAAATCTCAGATTAGTTTCTAAGTGTCTTGTTAGACTACTTGCACCTTCAACATTAACACATGAAGTGCTTAGGGATCAGTAGCATAGTAACTAAGTCAGGAATGACGTTATTATAGGAATACTCTATCATTGCCGCCAATGCATTTAATGTTGTTAATGTTGAGAGAAGAGGGATTTCACTTAAACGAGAATGAGAAGTATGAGCTTACATGTTTCTTTCCAAGTTAACTTACCTATCTACACTACTTACCTTCTCCCAAAATTATTATGTATACCAGCTCTGTAATTAAGCAAATTAAAGTGACCATAAATTCATGATCGTGGCAACAAATTTGTTTATGGTTTACACAGAGGGAGTGTGACCATTAGGACACACAAAGCACCTATAACAGGTGGACTTATTATGATTTCCAAGTCCAAGGCCTGCAAAAATTTTAAAAAATCATTCCTTGTGGTATAGTGTCCATCAGGGCATTTAGTTATACCTTACGTTACCATACCAAAAATGGATGGTAAACAAGAAATAAGCAAGTCAAATTTTTTAAAATTTTTATAGAAACAAAAAAGTGATCATATTTTTTAACTACAAGAAATTACTGTCGCTTCTTGGTGTTACTTGTGTACTTTAAGAGAAAATCTGCTTCCCAGGCAAATAAGAAAGGTACAGATTGTGGATTTGAGGGCAAAGGGGATGGATCTCAGACATGCACACACACAGTGGTTCAAACAGCGTTGCACTTCAACTTTTTTTAACAGCAAAAGTTACTAAAGGTGCTGCTGGGTAATAAGGGATTAAAGACATTGCTATTTTCCTTATGGGATTTTAAAGGGCTCACCTGAATAGTCTGCAAACTCAGAATTGGTGACATATAGATTAATTATCAAATTTACTTATAGATTAGTGTGATGTTTAGGGTAGTAATGTGAGAGATATAAAAAATTGTTTGTCTATGGAAAATGGCCCCATATTATTGTGCATGCTATTATCAACCTCTTACTTTTAAGGGTTATGATTAAATTTTTTTAAACAAGCATACTCAAAACAACTAATTCAAGCCAGTCATCGTCAGATGTGAGAAAGGTTAAATTTTGGTCATTTAATGATAGAAGTGAGAGAACTTGGAGGGGTATATATGAGTTCACTCTTTTGACAACCACAGTTTTTATGGCTTTGATAAGAGTATACTATATAACCATCATGCTAAAAGCGCTCTTGCTAAGCTAGTTAAGAAACGCTCAATGAACATAATATAAATTGATAAAAGTATTGTTTAACGTATTAAAAATATTTTCAATGCTTGGTTTATGATGTCATGTAACTGGTGTGATAATGATACATTTTGGCTTTCCTTATGTAATATCAAGCATCCACAACAGCAGCCTTAGACCTTAAGTGACCTTTGTTTTGATAAAATGTTGATATAAATAAGTGTTTAGGCTGGGATTAAAACAGGTTGTGTAGTTGAAATGTTAATGTGGTGGTTGCTTTTGGTGTTCTTTATTAATTTTAAAAACCACTGTAGTAATAACAAGATAGAGATAAAATTAGAACAAGTGTAGAAAAGGTTGTGGCCCCTCCATTTCATTATTATATGATTGTCAGAAGGTAAAGATTCTATTTTTAAATATAAAACTAAAGGAGTTAATGTTGTTTTTAACATAAAACATAGAAAAGATAATAACCAAAAACCTACAACGTGCAGATTAAATAAATCAAGGTGGGTCAACCTTGGTATAATGTGCAGGCTGTTGGTTGTTATCTATAAGGGATACGGGGTAAGGGCTTGATTAATTTTTTATGTATTGAAATTATCAACGATATCTTTGAGTAAATCTCTTTGAGATATAATTTTAAAGCTGGGACTTTGATCATCTGATTATAGGTTACAATTTTACAAATCTAACTTAGCACTCTTGAGGAGTGGTAGCATAGCGGGGTGGTTCCTGCTCCATTCTGGGTTGGGTTTTGATTGACACAGGTTTGAAACCAGCTTAGGCTAGAATAATTTGGCGTGTTATATTTGTCCCAAGGTCAACCTGCCTCATTTACTAAAAAAGTTATCACTCTCAGAACTTTTGACAGGTTTAAAGGCCATTTTATACCTTTTTGTGTGTGTGCTTAAGCTATTAAAAACTTTTATATGCTTATTTCGCCTGGTGTTGACCCAGATATCAATTTACACAAATAAATATGCAAGGGTGTAGTTTGTTAGATAGGATGATTACTTTTATGGCTCTTACATTAATAAAAACTTTAAAACATAACAATGTTTTTCAATTTTTAAACATTTCTCTGCTAATTCTTTGATAGTGATGTTTTGGGCATAGATTATCTTAAAAGATGTATATGTTATACAGAGATGGGATGATGATGCCCATCTTTTACCTAAGATATGCCTTAGGTTATAGATCTTGGCAATTGATGAGCCCTGAGATTTGTGTCATTCTTTATCATGATGGGCTTAAGGTCCTATTATGTTAATAGCTGAGGCCTGGGACCTTACATATGCTTTTTAAAGGGCGAGAATGTTTATTATGCTTAACACAAGCTATGTTGACATACCATCTAAAAAATCCAACAAAAAGTATCTATTATACTATATTTATATTGAAACAATTTTTATTAACTTATATAAATTTATAAATAAAAGAATTTCTTTTATATTTGCTATGTAAATCAGTATAAATATTGACTTACATATCTAAAAAATAATTTTGATTTAACATCTGCTTATATAAAAACTTACTAGTTTTAGTATTCAATTACCTGTTATTAATGCCATTTTTAGATAATATAATCTTTTTTGTATAAGGTGAAAACAAGATTGAATATAGCTAATTTAGTCTGAATTAATCTCACATCTTCTAAATTACTTGAAACAAATGTAATATGTCTACATAAAACAATTATACTCAATATTACAAGATTTTGATATCCAATGATCCACGGTTTATGCTTTTTTACCACTAAAAACCATATAATCTAGATTGAAGATAGCTAATTGCTATCATCACCAATCATAAAAAGTAAAAGATTACCAACCTTATCTAATATATAGATAGAAAATTATATGTGTGTATGTATGTATATTCCATTGATCTGTTTAGTTTAACTTCATTGGACAAGTGGTTGAGGCTCATCAAAAAAACAAATAAACACCAATTTTTTACACAAAGGTAACAAAAAAACAATAAAAGTTTAATAATTAATCTTAAGGTTAAGTTAAAGTTGCAGAAAGACCCAGCTCAATTTTTAAAGTCTAATTTAAGTAATTTGTTTCATTCACTTTATAAATTTAACTCATTTTAGTTATTAATTTATTTCATTCAATTTATATATCAAACTCAAATATTTCTTTTTAATTGGTTTAAATTTTAGATTTAATTTGAGGTGGGCTGACCTAGGTACAATACTGCACCAAATAAGGGATATGAATAAATGGGAAAGGAGGATAAAACTTAGAAAACTACCACACGTGGTGTATGATAGTCAGGAACTCCATGGACTTCCTTGCTATTCACTATCTTGGTTTGGGGCATTGGTGTGTAATAACAGCACAGTCATACTTATCGCATACCCAAAGTTCATCTACCAGGATTAAACTAGGGAGTCAGTGGTTGTTTAATCTATACTCTACTATTGGGGTACCCTCCCTTTAACTAAATTATTTTATTTAATTTTTTTATAACTCTAAGCTTTCAGAATTAGAATTTATTATGAATTGAAATATTTTAAGTGTATAAATAGTAAATAGACTAAGTTCTCTTATTGAACTTAATTGAATTAAACTAAGTACTTTTTTAGGAATCCAGCTTTTTAGGTGCTCACTGGTGCTAACACTTCTGGATCCCACAAGATTATTAATAAATTTAATAAAAATGCACTAATAGAAAACTTGGGTTTTAATAGTTTTATTAGTAGATGGGGCAAGAATGGAAAATACAATCCCCTTGATATCCGCCTGATTCATAATTAAACTGATTTTTGAGGGTTGGGGAATTTGAAAAAGAATTGGAGTAGCTCCAACGCTTTCCAAATCTGAAAATATGCTAAACTCTACTATCAGATCAAGAGAAAGGTGAGTTACTTTTTAGGAAAAGGGTAAGTGGGGTTTTGGGGCAGAATTTACACATGTAGTAAGATTTTGATGTACTTCACCACTCAAGAAAGTATTTTCACCTTAGGGGACCTCTGCCACGCCTATAAAAAGGGGTGGGTCCCAATGTAGGTGCTTTGAGGGTCTTGGTGATGATTAAGGGAATACCTTCCGCTGGTTTCCCCATAGTTCATTGGGTGGTCAGAGTAATCTGACCATTCTATTTTACTTTTGGCACCCATGCAGTGTTGAAATGGGATTACCCTGTTTATGGGGTTCCATCAAGAATTGTCCAGGGTCTTTTGGCCAAATTCCTCAAAACATCATTAACATTTAATAAATTGCTTTCTAACTCATTTCCAACTCATAAATGGCTGACATTTCCCCATCTAGGCGGATTCCAACCCACAACATTTTTCTGCTGAGCCTGGAAAGCAAATGTCTGACATTACCCCCTCAAGAATGTTGTAGAGTGTTTAGGGCTTAAGGAAACGGCCATGAACGCAGTTGATGGTGAGTCTGGAGGAGAGAGATTTGATGGAATACTCATCCCCTCATTTATATGTGACTGATAAAGGCCCTTCCCAGACAGAACTAAGCTTTTAACTTCTTGATGTGATTTGGTTATGGTAATAAAGTAACAAGTCAGATACTTGGAATGAGGGGAGAGAGGCCCAGAGCTCATTTGCAGCTTGGCCTTCTTTGGTAACAGTCTTAGCTAAGTTAAACATAGCCTCTTCTTGTAATTGAATGATGCGTTGAGCCAACTTTTCCATGGCTTGTTCAGGATCAGTCCAATCAGAGAAAATATCCTTGGATAATAGTGCTGGCATCTCCTGTAATCACACATATAACACCTGGAAGGGGGACATTTTGAGGATGCAATGATAGCTGATATGGTAGGCCATGAGTGCACTGGGCAAATAAAGATCCCAGTGGATTAGGTTGAAAGTAACCAATTTGCGTAATATTGAAACTAGGTTCCCATTAACTCTTTCTACTGCACCATTTGTGGAAGGGTTGTATGGGGCTGAGAAGAGTTGTTGAGCTCCCATAGAAGTGGAGAGAAGCTTTACCACTCAGGAAGTAAAAATTTTCCAATTGTCACATAGGAGGACCTGGGGGCATCCATGCCAAGTGAAGATGTACTGGTGTAAAAATGTGGCTGTGGCTTTAGCATTCTGAGTGGGAAGAGCAACAGCTTCAACCCACTTGGTGAACTGATCAATATTAACCAAAATATAGCGGTTTCCACCAGTAGTTTGAGGAAGAGGATCTACCACATCCAGACTTATAGTGTGGATGGGTTGGTGTTACATCATATATTGATACTGATATTGGGTCTTAAGCTAGTTTGTTTTTTACAGTTAAGCATGCGTCCAAGACTTCAGTTATGGTTTCCATGATGCCAAACCAATAGTACCGCTCTTTTATCCACTCATAGGTTTTGCATACACCACCATGCCCCATAAGAGTGTGAGACTCAAAAACTGCAGGCACTCGCTCAGATGGCCGGAGGTAAGGCAACCAATTTACTCCTACTTTCTTGTATAGTTTGCCCTTCTCCAACTTCATATTTTGGGAGTTCCAAGAGAGCATCTGCTGTACTGGTTCATCTTCATCAGCCCATGCATCATGAGTTGTTAGGAGGTCATGCATCCGCTCAGCTTCGCTATTATCAAGGTTAAGGACAGGCAGCCATGTCAGCCCATCAACATTCATATGGCGTGTCCCACTAGGTGCTCAATGGTCATATCATATTGATGGAGCTTAAGAGCCCAGCGAGCCAACTGCCCCATGGTATCTTTCATATTTTGCAACCACTTCAAAGAAGCGTGGTCTGTAATTACTCTAAAGGTAGTCCCATATAGAAAAGAGCGGTAGTGTTTGACAGCAAGCAGGACATCCAAGCACTCCTTTTCCATGACGCTATAATTATGCTCAGCTTTTGAAAGCATCTTTCTAAAGTAAGGCACAGGATGATAGACTCCACGTTTATTCAACTAAGCTAATATTGCCCCAACAGCTTAGTTAGAGGCATCCATGAACAACATGAAGGGTTTACTGTAGTTAGGGTGGCAGAGTATTGGTCGTTTTTGTAACAGTGCCTTTAGGGTCTCAAAGGCGACTTTCTGTTCAGTACCCCTAATGAAAAGGGTTGTTCTTAATTAAGAGCTTTACTAGAAGCTCACTGAGCTGCGCGAATTTTGGTATAAATTGATGGTAATACCCCATCATACCCAAGAATATCTGAATGTCACTAAGGGTTTTGGGCTCAGGAATCTTGATATTGCTTTAACTTTATCTTAAAGTTGTTTTATCCCATCTTGAGAGAATGCGCGTCCAAGGAAATCCAGCTTCCTCCGAAAGAATGTGCATTTTAGGGCTTTAATTTGATATTAAAAGCCCGTAAACGTTGAAAAACCTCCTCTAGATGCGCAAGATGATCATTGAAAGTCTTAAAAAGACTATGATATCATCGAGATAGACAAAGATGCAGCTTAATTTTAGATCCTGCATGATTTGATACAATGCTCGCTGGAAATTGGCAGGTGCATTACAAAGACCTTGTGGGAGTTGGGTAGGCTGGAAGAGACCCTCACTTCAGATAAGAACACTTTTCTCCTGGTCTTGTGGGTAAAGATCAATTTGCCAATAATTGCTAGCCAGGTCCATGGCGGAGAAAAGTTTAGGCTTAGAAAGTTGGGCCAGAGCATCATCAATGCGAGAGATAGGGTAACTATCCTTCTTGGTGAGGTTGTTTAATTAGCAGTAGTCCATCACTACCTGATGAGATCCAATTTTTTTCTTTATTAATAAAAGGGGGGAGGACCAAGGGCTTTGTGAAGGCACCAGCAATCTGGCATCCAGCAGCTTTTTGAGTTCCATCCACATCTGTAGCTCCTCAACTTTTGATATGCGGTAGGGCTTGGAGAAAACAGGTTTAACATCACCAACATCAATTGTATGTATCCACCCCTTCAAATGCCCATAGTCATTGTCAGATTTGGAGAAAATGTCGCTATAGGCCTCAAGTAAGAAGTGGACTTTTTTCAACTCAGCTGGGGTTAGTTCATCAGAGATTTGGACAGATGGTAGGGTACATATGGAGTGGTCAACAGGTAAGCTCATATCTGGCATAGACCCAATACAGTGGACTTGCTTGATGTCCTTAACGGGTATAAACAGGTCTCTTCCAACCTTCTGATACTTTTTTACCAACATATCTTTATTGGTGAGATTTCATAGCAACAAGTTGTTAGGGCGATGATAGCCAGGGTCTATCACGCCTAGCAAAACTCTTGACTTAAAAGGACTAACTCCATCTATGCTGATAAGGTGCAGTAGGCAGCCTTGAGGGATTTGCATGATAATTTTTGTGTCAATGACCCTTTTTTCCCCAGCCTTAAGAACCACCTCTTCAGAGGCACAGAAAAAGGATGCCCTCCAATGCGTCCACTGAGGGAGGCAACAGTTTGGTATGCTTTCTGCCGCGGTGTAATGCAGGGATAAAGCGGAGGAAGGATAATCATCTGTGCAAACATAATCCTCTTTATTGAGCTCATCATTAGACAAAATCAGAGGAGCCTCATAGTTAAGCATGGAGATAGCCCTGCTTCAAATTAATAACACCTCCAAATTAAAGCATAAATTGGGTTCCAATGAGTAAGTCATAAGAAATATTAGTCAAAGCCACAGATGGAGCTGACAAGAGAAGCTTTTTTCAGACATATAGGCAGAGAAGAGTAGGCTCCAATGGCGCGGGTGTTTTTTGGCCCAGCCATTCCAAACGCTTGAGTGTAGTCAAGGTTAGGGGCCAGCTTAATTTTCTTCATGAGCTTAGTTTACACAACGTTCACTGGGGACCCAGTGTTAAGGATAGCCTTAACCCGCACTTCATTAACAACGACCTCCACTTTAGTTAAAGTATCACCCAAGGAGGGGGAAGATCAAGGACCTATTTTAGATGAAAAGTGGAGGCCAGGCGTTTTGCAGTTTCATGGTATTTCTCCTGGATAGCCTACAAGGTAAGCACACTTTTAGTAGAACAGTGAAACGTAGCAATGAACTGGTCTACGTCACTAGCAGTGTCAATAATCTCAAGACCCCTTATGTTGGAAATTTGGTTGTTCACATTATCCATCTCGCTTGCCAATTAAAAATTGACGGTTATTAAAGCAACTGATTGTTTGGCAATGGTTGCTGACTAAATTATTAATCATAAAAATTTCAAAGGATATAATCTGACGGTTGATTTTGGTTAACATTTTGTCAGGCATCACGCCTGACTAAATTATTAGTCATAATTAATCAAAAAACCTAATCCAATGATATCCAATTACTGTTTTGTTGAGGATCATCCCTGACTAAATTAGTAGTTGAAATTCATAAAAGGACATAATCCACAATTGTTTTGATTAATATTTCGTTGGGCATCAGACCTGACAATGTTAATTAGGTAATTTGATAAGGGCATGATTGCTGATAGTCAGATTGCTATAATTAATCGTTACAGAAGAGGTGCTGAACAATTAGGATCATTTTTAACGAAGCTACTGAAGCGTTTTAACGCTTGTTTTGGCAGTAGCTAGTAGTAGTATTCATGTAACATGGCCCCAAAACCATCTGTGTACAGTTCCTAACACATGGGGTTAGGTGCTGGTCTGTAAACGGTTACACTGCTGGGGATTAATTAAGATGAAGACATTCAGTATTGTCAGAAGTTAATTTCAAGGGTTAAAAGTTTTGGGGACTAATCAGTTGATTTTCAGAGAATTACCTGAAAAGTTGTCCGCCTTCTGCCTATAAAAACCCCTAGCATTTTCTGATAAAAAAAGAGTTCAACTAAAATATATTCATATTTACTACTAAATTAAAGACTGAAGGGAACAAAGATCCCTAGTTGTTTTTCTCAATTGCAATTACCAGATTGGATTTGTTGCCACTTATTTTGAAGACTCAACCTACTAGTTGTCATCATACAACTAGTGTTTGTAGTTTTACTCAACAACTGTGATGGTTGAGGTCTATCCTCAGCATCACATTGCCCTGATCTTTGGTAAGACAGGGCAGGCTGTGTCTGGATGTATGGAGGAGGAGGGGGCGTTGGTCCTGGCAAGGACGCCTAAGGGGCAGGAGCTTGAAGGAGGCCAAGGAGCAAGATGGGCGTCCAAGTTGAGGAAAAATGGGAATCGAGTAACATGGGTAGTTTCAAGATTCGATTTGAATTCAAATCAAGAATGGAATGGAACAGATGCTTGGAAGTTTCACGGTTCATTTGGGATTTAAAAATGGAACTGGCGCGGAACTGTTGAGGATCAGAACTGGCACAGAACCATTGAGTGAGGATTCCGCGATCCTGCTGTAAGGTTTACACCAAGCATCAGTCAGATTAGCACCATAAGCTTGTGTTATATTTTATATTAGCTTGTAGCATGTGTATATAGGGAAGGAACTGGGAGCTGGAGGCTTCTCAGTTCTGTTTTCTATCAACCTGGCCCAATATTAAATAAAAGAACTTAAAATTCATATATTTATACTTTGAGTTTATTTTAAAGATATTGCCTAACTGCAGCCATGTTTGGCTTGAATCAACAAGAATTGGACTTTGAGAGTGAGCTTGGGAGAGCTATTGCCTCCTTTATACCTTGTCTTGGAGTCAAGGCATGTTGCTGGGGTTAAGTATACTTGCAACTGTCTTCCAGAGGGTGCTTGTCCAGTCTTGTAGCGCGCGCACAAGGAGAGTAGTATCAGGAGCCCTGTCAGCCCTATGGTCTGTAACATGGATTCTGTTGCCCAACTCATTTGTGGCTCATTGGAAGGAGCCAGTGCGTTACAACAACCAACCTGTGCAGTAAATGTGCCTATAAGTTTACACCTTATCACATGCCAAAGATAAGTGTGATGAGGGATCTTGGCCCAATGTACTCTCTCCATATTCAAACAATCAGGTACCTCCACTTCACCTGGGCTCCTAAAACGTAATGACCAACATCTTCATCACCCCCCTCAAACTTGTCATCAGAGGGATTATCAATGCATGTTAGGGAGCCCATAGAAAGTGGGGTAGGATCAGGCCTACCAAATGGGAGGATAAGTCAAAGGGTTTTTCATCCACCTTATTAACTTTTGGGGGAGGCGTTGGAATTTCCACCGCTTAAGTTTTGACTTTCAAAGCAGGGGGTTGGTGCTGCCTCAAAGAGATAGTCTTCAGACTAGGGTTATCCAAATGAGAGGCTGAGGGAGATAGCATTGGAGAGGAAGATACGTTATCTTAAATAGCTTTGGGTTTTTCATTGGCTGGTTGCTTTTGTGAAACAGGTAGTTTAGCCTTTGTGACCTGGTCTTTTAATTCACGGTTAGTGGGAGTGATTGTGACCTGAGAAAGGGGTTTATGCGGAAGAGCAGGCTTTAAAACCACTTAGTAAGGTCGCTCTGAAGAAAATAGACAAGGTAAAGGGTCAACATCTTTCACTGACTGAGTATTTTGATCTGAAGATGCAGGGATGCACTTCCCTGTCACAGTCAGTACCATCTGCTTATTGTTATAGGAAGGAGTAAACATTTGTTCTGGCAACGTCGTAAGAGAAGGTTTCAAAAGGGTAACAGCAGTAGTAGAAACTATCTTTGTTGGCGTAACTGCGTGACTCAAACACCCTTAGGTAGGGTCAAGCTCAAAGATATCAGCAACCGCTAATAAGGCCTTTTTGATATCTCGTACAGTTGTAAAAGTGCACTTTACAGAAGAGAGATGCATCATCAAGGGAGAATGAGATGCTAAGCCAGCTAAGATAGCTGTAATTGCCTCATTGAGAGAGGGCATCTTGGCATGCAACAGAGGTTAGACTTTTATATAGAAGCGCTCCACATAAGAGTTGAAAAATCTTCCTTTTGCAAACTAAGGCACATAAAGCCCTGTTTCTGGCGTTTCAAACTCTGTTTAGAGCCAAACTCATCTATAAGTTCTTGCTTAACCTTGCCCAAGTGCTGAGGTTGAACATGGAAGGACCATGATTTCTTGAGCTAAACAGTTTAAGCAGGGAAAAAAATACTGTATTTTTTATTTGGTCAGTTGCTCCTTCCGTTGCAGATTCATAAACATATGGGAAGGAAGCAATACTGCCCTCACTAGGTGTGAATTTGTCTCAAAGAGGAGGTTTTTGTACAGCTGGTCGCTGCTCAAGCGCCTTAAGGCGGATAGAAACACTGGTTAGTTGCTTTTCAAGAGAAACTATTTTTGGCTTCAGGGGACCCCTGTAGTGAGCAACATTTTGTAGAAGTTCAGATTTTTAGTTTTTCGTTGGTGCTAACGCCACTGGATCCCACAAGAGTTTTAATAAATTTAATAAGGTTGCACTAATAAAAAACTTGGGTTTTTGATACTTTTTTATTAGTAGATGGGGAAAGAATGGAAAAACGATCTCCTCAATATCTGCCTGATTCATATTTAAACTGATTTTTGAGGGTTGGGGAAATTTGAGGATAGTTTCAGAATAGCTTTGACGCTTTCTGAATTAGGAATATTCTAAACTCTTCTATAAGATCAAGAGAAAGGTGAGTTACTTTTTAGGAAAATGGTAAGTGGGGTTTTGGAACAGAATGTACCCATGCGGTAAGGTTTTGATGTACTTTAACCAATCACCACTTAAGAAAGTTTTTTTACCTTGGGGGACCTCCGCCATGCCCATAAAATGTGGGGGGTCCCCGCGTAGGTACTTTAGGGGTTTGGCAATGGTTGTTGGAGTACCTTCCACTGGTTGCCCCATAGTTCAATGGGTGGTCAGAGTAATCTGACCATTCAATTTTACTTTTAGCGCACATGCAGGTATCAAATTGGGGTTACCCTATATAATGGGGTTCCATCAAGAATTGGCCAGGGTCTTTTGGCCAATTTTCTCATAAATTATTATCAACATTATATAAATTGCTTTTCAGCTCATTTTCAACTCTTAAATGGCTGACATTTCCCCATCTAGGCGGATTTAAATTCACAATATTTTCTGCTGAGGCTTGGAAGGCAAATGTCTGACACCTTTATTGCTAGCAGCTACAAACTAAACTAGCTCATAAGTCTATATCTTATCTTATTATATATAATGATTTAGAGAAAAAGGCTATTCTGGGCCATTTAGCCTTGTTTTCAGAAATTTTACCAGCCTACACCTTTTTTAACAATATGATAGTTCATGAAGTTGACACAACTTAAAAACTACTACATTCACCCAAAACTTATTAGACCTGCTGAATCAACCCAAAACCACCCACCGCTTGAAAACCCATTTAAACTAACAAATCAACCAATAACTTATCACTTTCTAAAATGATTTACTTATTAATTAGCCAAATGTCCACCAAACACTTGGTAAAGCCATTTGACTTTTTTTAGTACTAGAGTCATTTGACTTTTAAATTAACTAATTATCTAACTGCCCAACTGTAACAATATACCTTTGTATTTAGAAATTAAAAAAAATTCTTACATATAGAATTTTTAATTTTACTAAAACAAAAAAATAAGGTAAATTATTATATTGTTATTCAACTAAGTAACTATGAAAATTTTTAATAGGTTATGTCTGTAACTGTAGAAAATGAAGGATGAAAGATTCCAGGACAGACAAGATCTTGAGTTAAAGCAAAGCAAATAAAATAGATGTTTCTTTATCTGATCTTTGTTTGTAACATATGCGTTTATAGCCATTCATCCAAAAAGTGATAAGATATGGTGAGTTATGTGTATGCCTGAAAAGGTCTTTGATTTAATACAACCATTTTCATAGTAGTAAAATAAAGAGTTTTATATTTAAAAAGTGAATTTTATAAAAGTTTTCTCATGTTAATCAGTATATTGTTATAGTTGAGTAGTTAGATATTTGGTCGATTCAATAGTTTGAATTGTTTTGCCAAGCAGAAGGTGGTTTTAGGTTGAATAATAAGCTTAATAGTTTAAGTAAGTGATAAGTAATTGATTGATTTGATAAGTTAACTAGTTTTGGTTGTTTGTCAGTAGTTTTTATATATTTTGTTATGTTTAGTTTAGATTTACCAAGCATTTGGCAGTTATTTGATTTGGTATGTTTGATGAATTTAGGTAAGCAGTTTATTTGATTATTTACAATATACTCTACTTAATTCAAATTTTTGTTTTTTACCTGAGCAAATGCCAGGTAATACCACAATCTATCTAAGTATCTATATAAATAATAGAAAAGTATGAGTATATATACATATGAATCTTTCAATTTGATTAGCCAGTGACTATGCTTAGGCAGTGAATTGATTTGATGAAATGATTCTGATTAATTGAACAGTGACCATGATCAAACTTAAATAAATAATCTCTACATATTATTTCTCAAAGGTGTTTATATCAGTATGAGATATCTCATTTAATACTATATATCAAAATTAATGTTAATATGCCATTTTGAGGAATATTTTTCCCTCTAATTATGAAAAATAAGTAATATTTTTGAAAATTTAATGTTTTTGTTAAAAAAAATTTACATTTTAAACTTACATATCATCTGATAATTCTCCAATTTCTCACCTGAAATTAATTAAGTCTGATAGATTCAATCTATTTGTGTGTATAGATGTTAATTAGTAAATATTATCAAATATTTACCCAGATTTATCACCCAAAACTATATAAAAACATTAGTTTTAAGTAGATTATTATTGCTTATTAAGTAGATTAGGATAAACAGTCTAGTAACCATGAGGGCAACAGTGAAGCCGTTAGTCCAAGTGGCTCAAGTGTAATGCTGGCACAGCTTTAGGCTATGTCATTGCAGCTCATAAACTTGAGAAACGCCAGATAACTCCGCTTGTAAGTATTTAATAATGTTTACATACAAAATGCTTCCTTGACTAATGGAGAAAAATGTTTGGGGAGAATAGTCTAAATTTTTTTAATAATGGCCACCCTATCTCTTAGCGGAATAGGCTAATTCAAATTAATAGTGTTGCTCCTCATCTTTAGACAAATGGGTCAGATCAAGTTGCCTTTGCTATTTTCTACCCTTGGGGGATTTCAGGGAAAATGGAGTGCAGGAGATCGCTGAAGGGAAAGACACAACCAAAGGTGATACAACAAGGCCAAGTGGCCCAACAAAACTAAGAGGCATTGTTAACTTTTGGTGGATATGGCTTGTTTCTGCTGAACAAGTTGCACAGGGTTTATCCCACTGAGCAACAGCCAAATGATATGGAGATCATGGGTCCTCCCAAATAAATGTAATAAACTTATATAAAATATGATGCAATCGCCCCAGCTACACTTCTTTATTTAATATAATTAAACTAGCAGACCCTCTCTGCTTTTCAATCTTCTACTTACTCCTACTCCCTTCCTCCCTCTTCCTCTCTTCTCTTCTTCTAAAAACCTCCCTGACTTCTCCCTCTCTCTCAACCCTTAACGCTTAGTATTCTTCAACAGATTTGGCACAATTTGCTTAGTCAATCTCTATTTGCTATCAATATAGAGTTTTTTCGATTATTAAGTTTTCAATGGAATTTCCTCAATTACTAAACCCTAATTAATTTGATCAATTCACCTTGCATTGCTCTAACTTATCACTCAACCTCAGAGCGCGCTTCACATCTAAATTATGATCCATTGGAACAATAGTCTTATCATTCAGTAATATCAAAATCACAACATTACCCCCTTGACTGGACAATAAGACTCTTATTGTTTGTATGGTCGGAGGAACTTCACATGTACCCAGTTAATAATTCAACCTCCCATGGGTTCCTTAATGGTGTAGGCATCAGCCCCGGTCTTCTCAATGATCTCAAATGGTCACTCCATAAGCTGGCGAGCTTGTTTCTTCTTCCAAACCCATGTTGGTCATGAAACAGGACCAATTCCTCTACCTAAACTGTAAAAGCCTATTGTGTCTACCTTGATCAGCTGCATGATCCTGAATCTTCCTTGGCAAGACTAGTGGAATATGCCTTGGTTTGGAGTTTAATCAGCGTGTGTTAAGGTAAACAAATAGTGGTGGGGCTCGACTCCACCAGTATCCTCCACACAGGAGTAAAGTAATGCAGGTAGCACTGGATATCATCCATAGAGCAATTGGAATAGACTCTTACCAGTTGCTGAGTGGTAGCTGATATTGTACACGAAGACAGCAGTGGATAAAAGGGTGCTACAGTCTGAAGGCCGCTTCTTTACAAGCTTACATAGAATAAATACTTAATCCCATTGCTTCATTCCACCATACCATTAGATTCAGGGTGTTAGGGGGTAGTTAAGACCCTACAGATTGTCATGAGCTCATTCAACTTGGCCAATATATGTGATGCGAAATTGGTCCCATTGTCCATTAGGATAAATTGCAGACAACCATGGCGCTGTATGACACACTCCAGGATGAACTTAGCAGTAGTGACAGCCCCCAAATCCTTGATAGCCCTTGCTTCCACCCACCTTGTCAAATGGTCAATGGCAACTATTATATATTTGGAGCAGTTCGCGCCAGTTGGAAGATGCCCCACCACGTCTAATGAAACAGTATGTCATGAAAACGAGTTTTGACTAGCTGGTAAGTGGTCTTTTAGTGGAATGGTTTCTCCACTTGGCTCTAATGGCAACAACCAACCATCTTAAGCACATCATAGTGCATACTCTCCCAATAATAGCGGGGTCACAAGAACTCCAGAATCTTTTTTAACCCTCCATGACCTACTGCTCTATTGGCATTTATAATTATCGCAAGCCTGGCAGAGGGTTTTTAAAATCAGCATCAATTCCCCAATCTGTTTATATGATTCCTCGTTGCGCAAGAAGGTATCCTGTCTAAGCCCATCTAACACTTTGATCATGGGCAGCGGCTCATTGTGATATTTTCCCACAATCATCTTTTTTTTTACATTATGTCTGACACATCCGCTGTATTGGTGACCGTGGGTAATTTGGGAAAGACAGTCTGCATTCTGATGCTTCACCCCTGGCCAATGCATGATCTCAAAATCATATGCTTGGAGCTTCAAAGCCCATTGCACAAGACACCCTTTGGCTCCCGCAGATTCTGTAGCCAGAGCAAGGAGGCATGATCCATTATCACTTTGAATTTAACCATGTTGAAGTAGACCTGGAATTGTTTATATGCATAGATTACCGCTAAACACTCCTTCTCGGTCACAGTATAGTTCCATTCAGGGCCAGTTAAATTGTGGCTACAATATGCAATGGGGTGCTCCACACCGTCATCATCTTTTTGGGATAACACAGCTCCTACAGTGGAAATAAAATCATCCATTTGCATAATATATTCTTTTTCAAAGCTGGGGTTTTGAAAAACAGGCGCGCTAGCCAATGAAGTTTGCAATACATCAAAAGAGGTTTGCCATTAATCCGTCCAGTTGAAGGAAGCGTTTTTCTTAAGTAGCTCAAAGATTGGAGCCCCAATACATCTGAAGTTAGTAATGAACTGCTGGTGGTAACCGACCATCCCCAAGAACACCTGGATATCCCACTTATTGCTTGGCGAGTCATCTTGCAGATGGCTTCCACCCTTGGCTGGCTGAGGACTAAGCCCTTTGGAGTCTACCAAAATGCTGAGGTATTTCAATTGTTCCTTAAAAAGGCACTTTTGGCGCTTAATCTTGATATTAGCATCAGCAAGGCGGTGGAACACTTGCTCCAGGTGTCTAAGATGCTCCTTAAACATCCACAAAAACACGTTGATATTGTCAAGGTAGACAAGAATGCAAGACAGTTTAAGGTCGCCCAAAATAGTGTCCATAGCCTGCTGGAACGTAGCGGGGGCATTGCACAAATCCTTTGGCATACATGTAGGCTGGAACAATCCTGTTGAGGTGTTTATAGCGCACATTTCTTGTTCTGCCACTGGCAACTCAATCTGCCATTACCCCAATATCAAGTCCATAGCAGAGAAATACTTGGCCTCACCTAATCAATCTAAAGCATTGTTGATTTGTGGAAGCGGGTACAAATCTTTTTTTGTAATGCTGTTAAGCTTCTGATAATCGATTACTACTGACTAAAGCCATCTTTCTTTTTGACAATTAGCACCGGAGATGCCCAGGTACTCTTTGACAGCTCCAACATTCCCTGTTCCACCAATGTATCTAATTCTGCAGATAAACTTCTTCTGCTGCCTTCAAGAACCAGATAAGTCATGACCTGATAGGGGTGGTCTCCCATGTCCACCCGATGCACAACCCCATGAGTGCAACCCAAGTCGCGGTCATCAGTTGCAAAAATGCTGTGATATTTTTCAAACAGATCCATCACTTTGTCCTTCTGATCCTCCAATAGACCAGTTAACGCCTCCCAAAGAACCACAGTAATTACGCCGAAAGTGGTTTTTAGAGGCAGGCCAAGATTTTCTAAGAACCAAAGTTTTGTACCTGGTGGACCTCATCAATAGGGATCAGGTGCAGGTAAGCCACCATTTGATGCCGCTGAACCTTCATCACCTCCTTCTGCAGATTCAAAAACAACACCTTCACTTTCCTCTGCCCTGGTAACAGTAACTTAGGAGCCACATGAGGTTCAAACCACAATTGTTGATAGGGCCCCACAACCTCTCTGTACTGACCTCCTGGTATATCAATTTTGAGCTCTGTCCCAATTATGACCTGATGCCCAGAAGGGATAGTCAAAGCATTCGCAGCTTTTAGCGGAATCCCTTTGCACTCTTAAATCTGGTTTGGAAGCGTTTGGGTCCTCCGCTTCATCTGCCAATATCTTACAGGAATCACACCATTTCTTTAAGAGAAATTAATTTTACTAGAGTGGATGTGGTCATCTGGGACTCCGCTGGAAGGAAAATAGATGGGGATCCGTTGTCCCAGGATACTGATGGTCTCAACCATCATATTAGCCACAGCTCCAAAGTGCCACATAAATGCAGCACCAATCAACATATCATAGTGGTCATTAGGCAACACAACCGCTGAAGTGGATGTAACAGCTGACCCAAACCTCAAAGGCAATGAGCTATATGCGCCTTCTGACACAGTACTTTGTGCCCCGCAGTCCCATACACTACTTGGTGGTCCACATATAATTTCAGTGGAAGCTTAGCCATGAGCTTGGTGGATTTTATATTGACAGGAGCGCCTGTATCAATGATCACCCAAATTTTGGTATTCTGTACAAATATATCACAATATGTACAAGCCAAATAAGAAGAACCTTTGGTGTTTGTTACACAAACATCCAAGGGCGTTTGATTATTCATAAAAGTGAGCATACCAGCCCCAACCTGAGGATACTCCTGAGCAATATTTTCTACAGGAATGGCCACCTCCACCCCCTCCAAAGCTGCGACATATGCAGAGGGTTCACCGCTGACCATAACATTCCACTCAAGGATTTGCCAGGCATTCAGCTTATGCACATCTTGGCGGAACCCCATGTCTGCATTATTGGGGTCTCTCCCTTGGCTTGAGGCCAAACAATGATAAGGGATCTATTGGTATAATAAATCCTCAGAGTGTGCCCCAGGGCCAACACAAAGTGACTCATGATAAACATCAGGGACAATTAAATTTGAATCAGCAGAAGCAGAGCATCCTATCTCTACTTCACTCGCCCTTTTCCCTGTTCATTTAAGACAACAGATACTGCATGGACCTTTGGTTTGTAAAGACAACTAACCACATAATGGCCTGTTTGGCCACACGAGAAACAAGCATTTGGATCGGCACTTGTCTCTGAATTACCCCAAAAGGTCTTGGTCTACTATTAAATCACAGGTTATTATGGGCCCAAGGATAAGTGGGTTGATCATAATAGGGACGGAAAGGATCCGCCCATGAGTTAAGTGACTGAGGAGTAACCCGCGGATTGCCCCCATATTGTTGTGATCCTTCATTTAGCGGAATTTTAGTGGCAGATGCGGGATCCTTCCGCTCCATGTTGGGAGCACTAAAGGTGATGGATAGATGACATAATTGATGGATGATTTTGATTAGCTCTGCATCCTCCTGAAGAGTGTATGTCATAGTATTATGCAACTTGCAATAGGGCTTGATAGCTGCTGTCATTGCTATGCCCACCTCTTCATTAGATAAGACATTCGCACCTAACAACACATGAGCCTCATTAGTGAACTGCTCCACAAACTGTATTAAGGACTCATCTTTTTGAAAAGATATTGTTAAAAAGTCTGCCTTGCGCTGAGCCATTTTTCATTTTGCCCCCAAACAGATGAATTACAGTCTCCTTCACCTCTTGGTAAGTTACAGTACTATTTTTAAGATAACAAGTAACTTGATCAGCACTTGAAACATCCAACACAGATAACAACAGTTTAGCTTTCTGCCAATCAGAAGCCCTATCTATGGCAAACTTAAACCGTTTGAAAAACCCATGTATGTTATCATCACGGTTAAATGGGGGCAACCTGTCACTGCATATTTCCTCTTCCTTCTTAACAACCTTATCTAAATTATACTCTGCACAGTCTAGCCGCTCTGTCGCGCTGCTCAAAGTTGGCAAGTTGGTTGGTATGGTCACCTACCAAGTGCAGTTGGCAGAAAGCATGGTTGAGCTGCTCAGTAATATTTTTATTCTCCTGAAAAACACTTTTTGCGCCTGAAGTAAGGTATCCAAAGCAAGCTTCAGCTCCCCATATTGAGACAATTCAATAAATTGGGGGTAGTACCCCATCAAAGCAAGAGGGTTGCACCATAGGTGCAAAATGAGGTTGTTAATAGTTGATCAATGGGCCCCCTGTAGTGAGCACCACTGTATACTCTTGGCGGATATGGCTTGTTTCCGCTGAACAAATTGTACCATGTTTAGCCCACTGAGAAACGGTCAAGTGATATGGAGATCGTTGGTCCTTCCAAATAAATGTAATAAACTTATATAAAATATGAGGCAATTGCCCCAGTTACGCTACTTTGTTTAATATTATTAAACTAGCAGACCCTCTCTGCTTTTCACTCTCTACTTACTCCTACTCCCTTCCTCCTTCTTTCTCTCTTCTCTTCTTCTAAAAACCTCCCTAAATTCTCCCTCTCCCTCAACCCTTAACGCTTGGTATTCTTCAACAGATTTGGCACATTTTGCTTAGTCAATCTCTATTCGCTATCAATGTAGAGTTTATTTGATCATTGAGGCTTCAACAGAATTTCCTCAATTACTGAACCCTAATTGACTAATTGATTCACCTCACATTGCTTTAACCTATTACTTTCCATCAGAGTTCACTTTGCATCTAGTTTATGATCCAACGGAACACTAGCTTATCGCCCAGTCATATTGTTTCTTGACAGTCATCCTAAATAGTCATTATTGTGTTTTCATATAAATATATGGAGCAAAACACACACCAAACTGACCACAACCATCATGGACAAGAGGCCCTGTTAGCTGGGAAAGGTGGCGTAAAATCTAAGGTAAAGTCCAGAAAATAGGAGGAGGCGGAGCCAGAAGAATAGGTGGTGAAGTGGGTGGAGAGCTCACATAAAGCAGTGGGTGCAAACCAGAGCGGAAAATGAACTCCAAACATCACAGAACTTTGGAGAGGTATATTTTTTGTTGAAGAAAACAAAAATTATACAGAAAACTGGCCCAAAATTTCTAGACTTTATTAGAGTGATCAGAATATCTGATAAAAGCAAAGCCTTTCTCATCTTGGGACTTAATTTATAGGGGGTTGGTTCACTAAGGTTCTAGTGGTTATTGAAATATAATATGAGCTACAAATTTGCCTTTCTTCAATAAAATCAAAAATTTTCAAATATGGCCAGATTTTTTACCCTCATATCTTGTGACTTTCTGGGTGTTAAGTTCAATTCCCACCTGTGTTTTTGCCTCAGATAAGCCGTTTTCCTCAGCCCTAGCTAGCAAATCCAAAACCCATTTTTGCCAATGACCTTAGATAGGTCATCAGTGGCCCTTAGGGGTTCTGGTCTCTGCTCCAAGAGCTTGTTGGACTTGGCTTTAGAAGGGCAGTTAATTCCAGAAAATATATCTTTACCTGTGATAGGGGATAGTCCAACATAGTTGGAAGTCCTCCCAAGCACTAGTTTAAAATAGTGCTGTCAACTAAAAGAAAATCTTTCCCTTTATTAGACTTAAAAGTCAAAAAGGGTGAAGAAAATATTACCTACAAATCAAAATCTAGAGCATCTAGTGATCAGCTGAGATGAAAATATTTTCAAGGATGATTTGGTAATATATTAATTAATAACACATGGATTTATCATACCCGTGGTCAACCAATCATTAATGTTAATTCAGGTCAGGATGAAAAGAAATTCATAAGCTCTGATAGGTCAGTTTGCCCTTTTGTCAAACCCTTAATACCCCCACCTATAATGAATTTAAACTTGTATCCTAATATTAGCCTCCATGTACCACAAATACCAAGAAAGGGCATTTTTAATAAAGTATTGTTTAACACACCCAAGTAGCTATTTGGGAATAACATAATTGTATTTTTATATATAACCTTAAATTTTATAAACTCATGCTAATTATTTTGGCACTTTTGCATTTGATATATTATTAAAATCCTGCAGATAATCACCTGCAAGTAACTAGTTGCCTGAAAAACCAACAATGTTAAAAAAATAATGCAGATAAAAAAATACTAATTTTCATTAAATCTTATATAATTGTAGAAATCTATACCTATATTTAAGTATATCTTATATAGATAAATAACTTAAAAAAAGATATCACAAGTGATAGTTTAAAATTAAAAATAAACTGTTGAGCCAACATAGTTATCAAAGTTACTTAAATTATTGTGTATCTGTGTTTACTTTGTTTTAAGATGTTAAGCTCTGCATTTTAGTTTTTAATCAAGTTCAATTTAAGCACTTACACTTTAAAGTATGTTAGCTTATCAGTAATTATATATTTATCTTTATAAAAACTACTTTATTTGCTTCTAATTATTATGATTTTAAAACACTTGTTTTAGTTGTTTCCTCTGATTTATAAAATATCTGTGCCAAGTTAAGTTGCTATTGGTTCAGTATTAAAGTTATTGTATGTTGTTTATATACAAATGATGGTTTTTAATATAGATGTTTTGGTTAACAATTTAATGGCATATGATTGATCCAATAGATTAACTTAAAATTACTAAATGGTTGGTGCTTTTTGGTCAATTCAATAGATACAATGATTTTAGATAAGTGGTTGGTAGCTTTTTATTGGTTCAATATCTAATTTGGATTTAGCTAAGAGTTGGTGATTGTTGATTAATTTGATATGGCTTGATTTTTATTTGTCTAAAGAGTTAGAAAAAATTTAGTTTTTTCTAACATCTAATTAGTCTTTGCTAAATGGTTGGTAGATTTTTGATTGAATTTATAGGTTCTATGGCTTTTTCAAGTGGTTAATGGTATTAGTAATTCAATAGGATCAATTGGTTTTGGCTAAGTGGTTAGTGATTTTTGATATATTTGGTAGGTTCAACTTAACTAGGTAAGTGTTTGGTTATTAATCAGTTTGATATGCTAAATGGTAATGAGTAAGCAGTTACATGTTATCCATAATACAAATTTAAATTATTAATTTAAATTGTCTGGGAATAAATAAGCCTGAGCAAAGCTAGGTAACTCCGCTAGTGTAATATATAAAAAAGAAAACTATGTGTGTATGTATATATTTCCCATAGATCTGATTTGCCAGTGGCTATGCTTAGGCAATGCGCTAAATTAGTAAACTGATTCTTATTTTAACATAGTTTATGAGATATAAATCACCAAAACTAATCCCCACTTTTTATGTAAACAAAGTATTATTAAACGTTTGCTTTTGATGTTTAATTAATTTATTTACTAAATTAAATGTCTCCTGGTTTCATTCTCTTGCTTGGGGAGTCCATTTTTAACCAACTTTGAAAAGGAAGAAGGTTTTCAATTTAACCTGCATACATTTTTTTCTGTTTGTTTGCACATAACTCTGAAACTAATGGACCAATTTGGATGATTTTCTTTTAACAAAGAAAAGAGGATGTCCAACTTAAATCCAATTTTATTTTGTAAGGAAGGTCTAGTATCTGACTAGTAGTTTATTATATACACCAAAAAAGACACTAAAAAGTATGAAATAATTAAAATATTATATATACTCAATAATTTCTTTGAAGTCAGCGCCATAAATTAAACTGACTTATAATAGGCATTTATAATATATACTCAGCACTGTATATTCTAAGTTGGTTATAGTTTACACTTTAACCTAATCCAATATAAGCTCCATTTGTACTTTTGAGCAAAATTATCTAAGTCAGATTGGAATACTATACCAACTTTAAAGAGAGTTTTATTGAATAATTTATAATTTTCTATTGTTCTATACTTTTTAGTGCTTTTTAATAATGTTCTTTTCTACAATAAAATTTTTGAATTAGTTCTTTATTCCTAAAATCCTTTTTTAAAAAAGTCTCTTTTTTCCTTAAGGAAAATGTTAGTTCTTTTTTGAAAAGGGGCTCTTTTCCCAATTTTTATTTCAAAAAATCAATATCTCTATATATCATTTTTAAAACTTTAAAAATTCTATATAAAATAAAAATTTAGTGTATATATATTATATATAGTATCTTATAAACAAATATACTAATAATTCATTTTATTAAAAATTTGATTTTATTGATCAATATATGCTAAATTTACTGATCTCCATCTACAATAATTCATTTTATCAAATTTAGTTGATTTTATTGGTCAAATTATAAAAAAATGATAGGCATCTATAATGATTTAAGCTCATCACCTATGATCTCATACTTGTCTAGATTTTGAACATACCTTTCAATCATAGAATATATATCATGTCTAAAGTTAAATTAAAGCTATTGCTTTACCAATGCCAGAATTAAATTTGTTTTACAATAAACTAATTCCATAATTTAAATAATTTGATTTTAGTCTATTTTGATATACATAAAGAATTAAGGTCAATTACTGGGTGTTAGATTTTGATGGTTAACTCAAAAATAAACCTTGAGAAAACCATCAATGCTAATAGATTAATCCCATTGATGGATCATTTGATCTTTCCTGATTTATCTGCATAACTAAATTTATTTTAAAACCACCTCAATTGTATTTAGATCATCCTGATTATTGTAGCTAATAATAGCTATGATATTATTACTTTAGGGCTGTTGGGAACCACTTGGGTGAACCAAGTGAATCTACAGCACAAACTTAATTGCATTTATGAATTTAATGCAAGTATGATTAATGAATAATAATTTATGTATGTCAATCACCATAATTGGCAGATAGTACTTACATATGGATTTCCCAAATAGAGAGTACCAAGTACTATTGAGAGGGTTGCTGACGTTCTGATTAAGGGTGCATCATTATTTGAATCCATATATTTGTTTTTATCAATTGTTGTATTTCATCAGCTGTATGACAAAATGATAGTACTTGCACATGGATGGCTCAAATAGGGAGTACCTAGTACTATTGAGAGGCCTGTTAATGTCCCAATTAGGGGTATTTCATTTTCAAAATTATATATATTCTTTTCCCCACTTATTGTATTTTGTCAGCTGTTTGATGAAATGTAATTGGGCTGAATGAAAGACAAATATACACCACTGAGGTGCTAATACTATACCTAAAATCTTCCCAATTATGGGAGTAGTAGTGCCTTCAATCAGGCTGAAATGATTGTAATTAAGTTAATTTAAGGGTTAAATTAACTTAGATAGTTTAATAACCACTGTCATAATCCATAGCGGATTAGCATGATTTTAATTTACTCATCTAATATATGAGTATGGCCAGGAGATGTCCTAGAAGTATAAAATACCAGCGCCTGGCCCTAAAATAAAAGCATCATCTTTCATATCTTCATATTTTCATCTTATATCTTCTTATCTTAATTTGATCTTCATATTAAGAGTGTAGACAAGCATTCAGGGGAGCTTGTCATAATTATCTGTGTCTGAAGAGTTCCCAATTAGAGGGGGAATATTACCCTTGAAAAGATCAAGAGAGTCAAATATTGTTATTTAGCTTTGTGAGCTTCTGAACGGTTAGGAAATACTGTAAGATATATAGCATAGTTGGGGATTTATTGGCTGTACTCTTTCTGACTATTGAAACAGGAATACATCTAATAAGTGATCTAATCCTCAAAAACTCACACAGGACCAATTCTTAAAAAGTAAAATAGGACCTAAGTTAAAATATTCTTTTTTTGAAAAGGAACATCGTTCAAATTGGTCCAGTAGTTTAAGAGTTATACATGAACAAACAGAATAAAACAAATAAAAATATACACAGGTCAGATTGAGAACATTTTTTAAAGTTAGTTAACTTGTTTGTCACCCAGTGTGATTCAGTTAAGTTTCTCATGGGGTCCAAATGTGACTATTGATAGATTGTTAAATGTAGGTAGTGAGAAAAAATAAATAAAAAATTATAACCTATATTTCCAATTATCCAAAATTACCACAAATGTGTTTGGACTATTTTAACAAATACTTTAATATACTGTAATATAAATAATAAATTATTATAAAATTATAAATTAATAAAAGTATAGTATAATGTGAATTTTTTGTTATTTATTTATACAACCTCTATCTACATAGCTAGGAACTTCATTATGCACGCTTTTTTCTTACATACTCCTTCTGAGCTCCAATAGTGGTTTTGATTGGCTTTTTACCACCTCAATATCATTTAAGACATCATATTTGAAATTGCTATTAATGATGCTAAACCTACAGATTATTTATTAATAAATTGTCACATTGTCACTTAAAAATGAGTGATGGGGTCTCTGGAAGCATACCCATCATACATATTTGGGTGACATGGCAATGAACATGTTAAAAATAGACCAGAAGCAATAGATTTCAATTGTGGGACTAGTTTCTAGCTGGATAAACATAATTCTGATATTGGCAAAGTGATAGCTTCAAACCAACTTTTGACTTGATATATGTTCTATGGATGGGGGGTATGTTCAAAATCCAAGCAAGTATGAGATCATAGCATTATAAGCTTAGATCATAATAGATGTCTATCATTTTTGCATAATGTGGCCAATAAAATCAACTAGATTTGATGAAATAAATTATTTTAGATGGAGATCAGTAAATTTAACATAGATGGGCCAATAAAATGAAATTAAAAACTAATAAAATGAATTTATTAGTATATTTGTTTATGAGATACTATATATACAATAATTTTTATTTTTATATAAAAATAGTGAGGATTCAAAAATAATTTATAGTGTTGGACAAATGGTTGTCTGCCTAGTAAATAAGAATAGTTTGGAGGAGAATAGCTCTGATTTAAATATACAAAAGGCATATCCAATTCTCAGTGGAATCTGGCCTCTTGGAGTAAGGTGATTACTCCCACTTCTCAGAAAACAGGCCTACAATTAATGATAGTATTATGCCAAATTGCCAGCAAAATCAGAGGAGCCATTTGGAGGTCTCCCAAGTTCTACAGACAATTTACTTCAAACTCCAGTGCATAGACCAGGCCCTTTTATAGGCCTTGAGGAGGACAACAGGTGAAATTATTTTCCCCATGGTGATTGGCTCAAATACATTAAATTGTTACCTCACAGCCTTGTCCTACCTACTCCTGACCCTCCATCAGCTGTTCCCTTTAAATGAGGTAAGTTTTTAGCACTCCAATAGGTTGAACCTCCATACTTCCTAAATAGGATCAAAGCTAATAATGGATATACACCTTCTTGCTTCAAGCTTCAAGCTCATTTAAATACTAAGCAGTGCAATTGTAAGAAGGTTTGCTTTTTTCCCCTTGTTGCAAATTAATAAAACACTAAAAAACCAAACTTAACTTAATTTACAAGTTTTACTGTTTAGGTAGTGGTAAACTCCCCCTCATATATTTTGGCAGTTGAGATAACTATTTCTCCTGTTATATTGTTGAAATCAGGGGTGAATTGGCACCTGCAAGTTTAAAAATAACCCTGATTCTAACATATAGAGATAGTGGTTTGTAAAAACATAAATTAAAAAATAACTACTTTTACAGATACACTAATTTTTTGGAAAAAAAGAATTAGGTTTATAAATTTTAAAAAAGAACTGCCTTAAAAATTTAGGGAAAAAAGAACTTCCTTAAATAATATTTTTTTGGAAAAAAGAACCCTCTGAATATGCTCTATAAAGTGTTAGTTAATTGAGAAATTATTTTACTCAATAAAACATTTTTTGAAATTGGCGCCATATCGGAAACTGACTTATAATAGCCAGTTTTAATATACATACTCATCACTGTATATTCTAAGTTGCTTATATTCTACACTTGGACCCAATTCATTATATGCTTTAATTTGTATTTGTGAGCAAAAGTCTTTAAGTCAGGTTGAAATATGGTACCAACTTCAAAAAGGTTTTTATTGAGTATCTATACTTTCTTGATTAACTCATATTTTATAGAGCTTTTTTAAAGAAGGTTCTTTTTTCTCAAAAAATTGTTTATTGGAACAAAAAATTCAATTGGGAAAGTCAAATTTTCAAAGGCCACATCATTTGGGTAATGATTACCATTTGGCCCTACTCGGTAGTGTTGGTCAATATTGCAGCCACCATTGGGAAGCTTTCCGTTACAATAACTGAAATTTAAATTTATATATAAATGACTTAAGTGTGTATTAGTTTTTTATACTAGATGGTCCTGCCCCAAGGGAAGTCATCGTTGCTTCTATTAAATTAAAGTATAGTTTTATTTATTTAATGACTTGTGGTTGATAGTTTTTGCTATTTTGATAGTTTTTATTGATTTTGGCCGAGTGGTTAGAGGTTGGATAACTTAATAGGTTTAATGGTTTATGAACTTATTGATGGCTATCTACTGATATAAAAACCAAAAACTTGATAGGAATTATCTGGTAAATCATGAACCCAAGCAAAGCTGGGTTACTTGGCTAGTATTTAATAAATTAAGGATTCTTTTATTAATTTTTAAATATGAATTTGGGATGCAAATGCATATCTGAAGTATGCCATCCTTTCTTCTTCCATTCTTCCAAACTACTTGAATGAGGAACTGCTATTGGGGCTGTATAGTACCTAGAATGTGAATCCATCCGTTCTAATCTATCACGATCAATATAATCTTCAGATCGGGGATTACTTGAACCAGAAGGTTCAGGTATACATTCTTGCTCATCGTGTTCTTTGTTTGTAGTTTCATCCGAATCTTCATTGATAATATTATGAGACTCACTATCTTCTTCACTGTCAGATACTTCATCAGGGTTATCAATCAAGGTAAGGCTTGGAGGATTAAATGACTCGAGTATGAAAGGATCAATCAAGAAACAAAGCACATTAACTGCCCCATTGATACTCAACCCCAAAAAGCACCAAGATCCTAAAAAGTTGGTTGCTTCACCATATATTGAGACATAGACATTAAAAGCAATACATCCAGTATGGCATAAGAAACAAGCCAAAGGATAGAGTGATCTAATAAGCTAGAATGATTCATAATAAACCTAACTCTAAGCACAAGGGTTCGTGAGAGAGGATCCTGTGCACCAATGAGAAGCTGAGACTCAGGGTCAGTAGGAACTGCATCTGGCTCAGTACGATATTGTTTCAACATTATAGCCAAGGGTACGTAGAGGCAATATATTAAAAAAGGGTAGTTGGTATATAGAAAACTAAAACCTTCATAGACTCATATAAATCTCCTTTTGCCTTGAAAAAGCAAAACATAGTAAGTCCAGAACCATAAGCATCATATGCTATAAAAGTTAAATAAATAGGATAATTACTTACCAAATGGAATCAAATCAACAATTAGAGCAGCTACAAAAGGAAAAATATATAATGAGTATGTGAAGCTGTCGCTTGGAATAGTTTCACATAAATATGTCCTATGAAGGTTTAACGCAATTGCAAAATTGAGATAAGTGTTGATATGAAAAAGAAGGCAGTAGAAGAATCCCAAAAATGCGCATGCAGAATGGTTTTCAATATAATTGAAAATACCATTTAGGTGTCGAAGGATATCCACAAAAGGGATCGCCATCTGAATCTTGAGAGTTACGCGACTAACAAATATAGGCTTTGTAATTCCTGATATTAGCTTAGTTAAAAATATGCCTTACTTAGCCATATGATGTAAAAGAAAACCTGAGATGCACAGACTAAACTTACCAAGTTTGTAACTTGAAATTCTGTTGTAGTATAGTTAAAAAATTATCGCCCATTTGGAATAACCTAAGGTAGTTAACATCAGTCTCTTTTTATAGTATGAATGAGCCTACATGATCCATAATCAAAGTGTTTAGATCTAAAATTATTCGAGGTGGGTCGGCCTTGGGACAAATATACCACAC
The DNA here is from genome assembly GCA_022478985.1 of Massospora cicadina. NCBI lineage: Eukaryota > Fungi > Entomophthoromycota > Entomophthoromycetes > Entomophthorales > Entomophthoraceae > Massospora > Massospora cicadina. The sequence goes on from JAKSZP010014452.1 coordinate 177,074, forward strand.
CGAGAATGTTTTCTAGCCAGTACAGGTTTCGAACTCAAAACTTGCACTAGGGGTGGAAACAGTTTTACCCGATAGGCTAACCAACCTTAAGTGTTTAGATCTAAACTAAACCATTTTGTTAACTAAAGGCCCTTGGCCAAATCAAGTTAATTGATACACACAAATATACTTATTGAACAAACCTGTCCTCAATGGATAAAGTGGCAAATAGTTCGAAGCTTTAAGTTTCCATTCAATTAAAAATAAAGTTCTCGCATTGTGAATTAGTTATTAGGAGTTCAAAAATAAATTAAACTATCCAACCTTTATACAGAAATTTTAGCTTCTTTAATTTGTTTGAAATGTTTTGAAAAACTAATATGCTTAATTTCGATTTATACAATATTTATGGGTGGAGGCAATTGTGTACTATATTTTATAACGTCTGGGTAATCAATATTAAAATGACAAGGATGTTTTGTTTAGTAAGTTTTGGTATCATTGAAATAAGAAACAAGTATCTTTGCTGATCCGCCAATCTTGTATTTTATCCAATGATCCATTTTCAAACTCTTATTTTAGTATTGAATTTTAGTTTATCCAATTTTATTATATAAAGAGCTTCAACCATAAGCTATCATCTGCTCAGGTGACTCATGATGGTTGCTAACCCACAGAAATGTAACTACACTTTTGGTGCTGAATGCGCCTCCCATCATAGATGGTAATTTCTCTACTCACACAACATTTATTTAAAAATTGAGCCTTTCGATATAACATTTATAAGATATTCGAAGTGTTTTAAATTTGAAAAAATTAATTAGCCACCGAGAAATAAGTGGATTTATAATACTGCTAATGACTCACCATTACATAACGATGAATCCTTAGCTAAGCTGATCCATGTAAAACCAGTTGTGATGGAGATAATCTATGGTTTGTATAAGGCCATAGTAAATTAAAGAACTTTGAGCAGAAAATGGTAATTGTGTAAAATATCACTAATACGAAGTTCCACGACTAAGATGTAATCCCTTGATCCAATTACACTTGTCAACCTTTTCAATATCCATCTTAAACAAAACTTAGCTAAGTAGATTGAGCCATAAGCTGATCCATCTACTCAATAAAATACATTCACTAACTGACATACTGATGTACTGACTGACTGACATCTGAAACCTTCAAGTCTGATAAGTTCAATCTATTTGGGTGAGTGGGTAAGAATTGGCGAATAATATCAAATCTGAAACTATCGAGTCTGATAGGTATAATCAATTTGGGTGAGTGGGCGAGAATTGCCAAATATTAGCTAATAATTCACTAAATTGCTCACCCGAAACTATTATCTACTTATTATAAAACTTAACCATGAATTTTACCCAATTAGTTATATAAAACTTAACTATGAATTTTATCCAATCAAATTATCTCCACAATTCAAGCTCCACTGATGAGCTTGCCATAAGGTATTGTTGTAGTTTGATTTAGTTAAGCTTTTTATCCAATTATCTATAATATTTGCCAAAGTCCACTCACTCACTCATCATCACTGTATTTCAACAATGACAAGGCCTAAAAAGATGAAACTTTATATAGATATTCACTAGATACTGTAGATGTGCAATAATAAAGGATTTTTTATTTTTCATAGTAAAATAAAAAGTTTTATATGTAACAAGTTAAAATTTTATATGTTCTCAATGGTATTCACTATATTATTATAGCTGAGCAGTTTGGTATTCATTTGATTTGATATTTTATATGGTTTTGTTAAGCAGTTAGTGTTCATTTGGCTAATTAGCAAGTTAATCTAAATTAAAACTTTGAATCAAAACCCAATTGATTTTACAAATACAATCTCTAGCATAATCAGCTTTTTTTATTTCTTGTGAACCCCACCTTTAATTCAAAAAGTGCCCAGATCAAGTTTAGAGGGAATATCCACCTGCCATTAAGTGCTGCACCTATAGAGCAGTACACTATGGCCAAACCACCTAATATAAGTAAGTCAAGCCACCAATCTGTGCTAAGCACAAAGAGATGGACAGCTTGCTTGCATCAATTACAATTTAATTAAGAATTACATTAAGATGGATGAACCATATGACTAACTTCCCTCCAACCAAGGCCCTGTACAATTAATATTGAAGAAGGCCCAAATAATAAAGTGCATACCAAATAACAAATTAGCAGCATGACTTCCCACTGACCAAGGCCCCTGTACAATTAATAATGGAGAAGGCCCAAATAATGAATGCACTCCAAATAACAAATCAGCAGAACAAATGACAAATTAATGCTTAAACTCAACTAAGGGCTACAAAAAAACTCTTGCAATAAGTACAGATAATAGAACCAACTCTCTAGAATTAGTGTCCACCAAAAATCAGATAATAGGAGCAACCTTCAGGGAGTGAGGAGCAATGCTGAGAACAGAGTTGTTGGGGATATTCCCTACCAAACCTCAATCAGTAGAGGGGATTGGGACCTCACAGGGTGAAACAATTTTTTTAGAAAAACTAAAAAATCTGGATAAAGTATTGGTTGGACCTGAAACTGACTCAGATTTTCCCAGCAAATATCAGCCACCCAAACCAGCAGGGCAATGACAGAAAAAAGTTTTCTGCCAATATAAAGAAACATACCAACAATGCTCAGAATAATTGCTCAATGGATAAGTCAGGGACCAGTTCCAACAAAAGTCAGTTGGAGGGAGAATGGCCCCCATCCAAAATCAATCCAGCAAACAAGCAAATCATTGGGCATGATCCCTGATAAACTATCAGGTGCAATCCATGACAAATTTAAGTCAACAGTGGGGGCTAAATCAGTCTAGAATTGTTTGCCAAATTTAAATGGGCCATCAGGGACAATCTTTAACAATTTTAAGTCAATGGAGGGGGCTAAAGTAGCACAGAATCAATCACCAAAGTAGTGCAAATCATGGATCATCTAGTACTAAAAAGTAGTGCAAATCATTGGGGACCAACCCCAATAGAGACAAAGTAATACCAGAGACCAAAACTGAAGGATTAGGTACCCAGAAAAGTTTAGCTAAAAATTAAAACTGCTACCAGAAGGGGCCAACATCATGACAGCAGTCAAGTTGGCAACCAGAGATCCAGTAAAATACACCCCCATTCAGATGGACATGCTAGCATATCGCAGCATGTCCAATCATGAAATTAAGCAATGGGAGGCTCTTCAGTTCCCATATTCAATGATAACCCAATGGGTCTTCAAAAACATAAAACCAGCTATTGCGGCTATTTAGTGGGACCACAAGTTTTCTGCCAGGGCAGCTAAACGCTGGCTCAACATCCAAATCTTGCTTGACATGGCAGTGCTCTTCAAGGCCTCACAGAGTTGTACAAAAGATGCCCTTGAATGGATGAAAATCCCTATAAATCATAAGGTGATCAAAGCCATGATTTGAGAAAACTTGAAACTGGCAGAAGGAAATGATTGAATGGATGCTGGCATCAACCTTCTAAATGCAATTAAATATAACAAGGCTATTATATCAGTGCAATCTGCTCAAGCTATCAGGAGCTTGGGCCTCAACCTAACAGAATTAGCCAAGTATAAGAAATGACAAGTATCCATCGCTTCTGAGCCCATTTTTTTACTAAATTAATGGGCAGATACTTGACCAATACTTACAAAAGTGAAATGGGACCTAATTTGGAGTATCCTCTATTTTTGGAGATGATCATCCAAATTGGTCTAGTATTTTCAGTTATGCGTGAACAAACATAGAAAAAAGAAAAACCATACATACAGGTCAAATTAATAACCTTCTTCTTTTTAAAAAGTTGGTTAAAACCATTAAATATACTGAATCAACCAATCACCAAATGCTTCATATTCATAAAACAAACCTAGACTTATTGAAACAACCAAAACCACCAACTATTTACCAAAACCAATTAACTTATCATATCAACCGATCACTAATTGCATTATTAAAACTGTTAAGCTTATTAATCAACCCAAAACTACCAACCGCTTGCCAAAACCTTTTAAGTATCAAATCAACCAAATATCAAACTGCTCAGCCATAACAATATACTGAATGCTATTGAAAACATATAGGGGTTTCACTTGTTACATATAAAACTTTTTATTTTACTATGAAGTAAATAATTTACTTATTTTTCATCATTAGAGGGAAAAATAATCTTCAAAATAGTGTATCAAACACTAATTTTGATACAGTATTAAGGGAGGTATTTCACACTGACATTAAACACCTTTGAGAAATAATATATAGGGATTCTTGAACATTTTGACCGCCCTCAAATGGGCACAACACATCATTCCAGTAGACACTGTGCTGAAATGAAATAATACCAAATTTTCCTCGGTGGAGGTGCTGCCATAGATTATGGCTGGGTTCAAGGCTACCAAGGCCTTACACTGATCATATACCAGAATCTCGCTGGCCACAGCATCAGATCTGATAAAGGCGGGCTGGACAAAGGAAAAGGCAGTGAAGTGGGGGCCCCTCCTGGATTGGTCACTGGAAGAGGCTATTAACTGGTCTGCTAATGGATTCACCCCAATAGAAATGAAATAATGGTTCCAAGTGGGAGCTATTATTGACCTAGTATGTGAATGGGCAGATCTTGGAGTGACAAAACTGATTTACAAAACCCTTTGAGGCTGATCTTTTCCTATTGAAAAGTGGAAAATATGGTACAACATTGCAACAATCAACAAAGCTGCAGACTGGGATGCAGCGGGGTTCACCCCAGTGTCAGCCCAACTGTAAATGGAATACAAGATTTTACCACAGGTGGCAATAGCGATGAAAGGAGTCACAACCCTGGACCTGGGCCAAGGATGACTCAAAGCAAAGGTCTGCATCAAAACCATCTGAAATTGAAAACAATCCTTCCAGAACTGATGCTAGCTGCCTCATATGCTGCTGAAGGTTTTACCCCCTCCAAAGCCTTATAATGGAGTGAGGCAGAAGTTCTGGCCAGCATGGCATGTATTTTTACAGACAGGGGTTGGAAAAGTGTTATAGTAAGGGACTGGTGCCAGCATAGTTCAGTTACACTGGAGGTCCTCCAAAAAATCTACATCTAACATGTAGCCTGAAATCTACCTTCAAGTGGTAACAACTGGTATTTTTGCTGATGGATGCCCTAGAGTGAAAGAACCTCAAAATCAAAGCATAAATAGCTAGAATCATTAATTGCTGAGGTATCAGCATTCATCAATCAAAGCATTCCTCAATTGGGGATTCAGCTTTAATGAATTGGTAAGCTGAATATTGAAGGGGAAGACCCCTGCAAAAGTACCCAAACCTAGCGTGAAAACCAAGTCTTACAGTTCAGTGGCAGCAAATACTGACAACAACACATGGAATAGGGCGGAAAGCCATATTGATTACATCTACCAATTATTCAACAGAGGCTGTATGGACTACCAAGCACCAAAATTCTACCTAAAGGATGCTATATAAATTTACCTGCAGCTAGTGGAGGAGGAGTGATACAACCTGATAATGTCAATTTATTAGGAGCTTAACGAAGTTATAATAGGAGAGGACTTTGACCATCACTGGGTATCCAAAAGAGGGTATATCAATATAGCAATCCCAGGTAAATTGGACTACAAAAAGCTCCTCAAGATCAAGATCAAATATAAGAGACTTTATCTGCAAATGGAGCCAACCAGATACGTTACCAAACAGCAACATGGGTGACATTCCAAAGCCTTTCAACCAATCAAGAAAGGGACTAGGTACACAAAGCAATCTGGACCAGATTATCATACTATGGGGAAGTACAAGAATTTTAGCAAGCTGATGGCAATTACATCACAAAGTGCCTCCACTCCCAAACAGTAGAAGCGCTCTATAAACCAGCACCTTGGATAAAGATAAAAAAATACCCTTTCTCCAATTCATCTGCCTGCTTAGCCTAAACAGGGTAGTGTACATCAAGCAAGAAGACGCCAAGCAAGTGTGCCAGTTCTGCTACCAGACTGGCCACACAATGGCTTAATACCATTACCGCAAAGGAAAAACCACTTGGGAGTATAAATATGACCCCATAGGTGGGCTACCAAGGTAAGAACCAAGACTTTCCTTTGACTGAAAGCCAGGGAATAGATCCTGCATAACATAACAGAGGTCATGAAATGAAACACTAACAACAGAAGTTGGACTTGGACCATAGGGAAGCATGGGATTGAGATGTGGCCAAGTGACCCAAGGTGGACAATGAACTATTCATAAATACAAATTCCAAATTATAAATAATGGACAAAGGAACTGGTTCCAAACCAACGGAGCCACATATATCCCATATGGAATGGATGATCCACGAGGAGGAATGATGGCAAAAGGTGAACCTGAAGAAATTTCTCAAGAAGGGACAGGTGCAATATGCTGATAAATTGAAACCAAAACCTGAAAAGTCAAAAGTGAATGGAAAGCCAACTCAAAAATTGTCAGCAAAGCAACTCAAGGAGACTGGTGATAAAACATTTGAAGTGACAAAATTGGCAAAATCAGCCAGATAGACACCAACTAAAAAATTTAGATTAGCTGACAAATCAAATGAAGGGGTGAGAATCTGATCAATGGTTGAGGGGGAATCTGACACTCTACCAGTAGAGAAAACGGAGCATCTGGAACTAATTATAAAACCATCCTCAATATCTATCAATATGGAGACAGGTATGGCAACTGAATTTCTGATGCACAGAATGCCCAGTAATATAATCCCAGTTCCATTCAACTGGCCCAAAAGCCAAGCAATAACCCCCACCCACCCTTGGTGACATCTTCTGCCAACAAACAAACCTCAGTATGTGACTTGATCCATAACCCAGAAAACACTAATCCTTATATCTGTGAATCAGATAGCTAGAAATGAGGATTGCAACCACAAATGCTCAGGGGATGGCAAGCATACAAACAAGGAGGAGGAAGACGCACCATTTAAAAACTAATAATAATATTAACTTTATTTTATTTCAGAAATGCAAGTTGGTAACCAAAAGAAAATAGTGGTGAGCTTATACTGTAATGCAATAAACCACCTATGGTCCCATCAAATAGGCTACCAAGCCCTCTGGATGGATCATGTGGCAATCATCACAATAATAAGAAAATAGATCTAGAATTTGTGGAGGAAACTCATGCCGGAAGGATCTTGATAGCGACCACTATGAACAAGGAAACTGACAAGAGCCTTTGAGTGGTGGCAGTCTACACTCCACTGAAGCTCTGCAAAAACCATATTTTTTGGAAATTTTTATCAGAAGTACCATCCAAAGTGATGACAGTCATAGCAGGAGACCTGAATTGTTAATAAATGTGAGTCAGGATACGTTCCTGACTAGAGAATGTTCCAACAGAAAGGCCAATGAGATTCTGGAATACCTTGTCATATTGGGGATGTGCCTAATGATTGATGTAGAGGACAACGACCCAGCCAACTTAATGTGATGGTCATTTGACTCCACCGGATCCTCACAGTCTGGCTCACATCTAGATTACATCCTAGTGTGGTCAGATCTCAAGCCGCTGATGTCCAACAGAGAGGTCAATATAAATGCCAAAAGTGATCACATGGTCATCTGTGTGGATATCAACCATGACAAACCCCTGAGGAATCACAAATGATAGTTGGCACCAGCTATGCTGAGGGATGGGGAATTACGCTGAACAATCAACGCTGGACTGGATCAACTGGTCACATATCTGGATAGCTACCCAGAGATAGACCCTCCTGAACAATGGACTCAGATCAAAGCAAAGATGAAGCATGACATCATGAAGTTTAAAAAAGTTATCATCTACAAGAAATCTGCAACTATAAAACAGCTGAAGTCTAAATTAGAGACGTTGAAGCCCACCTGGTGGGACAGCATAGATTGGTGGAGCAAATACAGAACAATGCACAAAAAATATCAGGCCCTAATGATGAAGCAAGGTTCAGAGTGATGGACCAATGCAATGTACCAATATTAGAGCTTAGTGGGGATGATGACCAAAGAGGGCCTGGCGCACCTCAAGGAAATCCAAACAAAGGCTAGGATATGAGAATTGGAGAAAGCGGAAGAGAAAGTAGTAACAGATCAAGAAACATTAAATGTGAGATCAAACAATTCTACAGCAAACTTTTCTGACAATAAGAAATGAGTGAATTGGCAACAAATTCCCTAATTGATATAGCCAAGACAGCACTGGGGGGCTGTATGCCAGAAGATGTTGCCAAATTATCTGCCAAAATTTCTACTGATGAAGTTAAGTGGGTGCTAAAGGAGTCACCAAGAATGAAAGCACCAGGCCCAAAAAATATGTGTGCAGAAATATACAGCGCATTATGTGACTTCATTGCGCTGGAGCTCAAAGCCCTCTTTAATCAATATTTATGAATTTGGACAGCAAATTCTGGGGAGCCAGAAGACCCAAATTCTACTCTACAAAAAGAGACTCTGACCCAACTTAGGAATTGGTGCCCGATTGCACTATCAAATGCCAATTATAAGCTGCTCACGCGCATATTATCAAATTGGCTGATGGCAATGGCACCGCACATGCTATAAGGCCCAGAATGGATTTATCAATGGCCAGAGTATTTGGGACAGTATTGGTGCAGTCCAAAACATACTCCAGGATGCGCGGGAACTGAGCAGGGGTATCTTATGGTCCTTGACATAGAAAGAGAATACAACCAAGTAGCATGATCATTCCTACATGAGACATTAAAGGCGGTTGGTATCCCTAACTTTTTGAGCATAGATAACAACACTGTAGTCAAGTCTGGTAACCAAGGTGATTGTCACAGACAGCGTAACCAGCAAAATTCCAGTTGAGAAGGGTCCCCAACAGGGTGACTCTATGTCACAAATACTGTTTAATTTTGCAGCCAACAAGTTGTTGGTGGCAGTGGACGCAAAAATCCAGGGCCTAGTCCACCCAAACCAAATGCCATTGAAGATGCTGGCATTCATCAATGACATGGTAGTAAGCATAAGCTCACTGACCAACCTCCAGGGCACCAAGGAACTAGTAGACCTATATCAGTTAGCTTCAAATGCAAAAGTCAAATTGGCAAAAACCTCAGTAATGAGGATCAGCGTTCTGAATTTTAGCCTGATGACTGACACAACGCAAATCTTGAACTCCCAGATAATCTGATACCTCAGGATACTATTCAACAATAAGGGACCTGTGGTACTGGAAACTGAACAAGAGGTTTTGTCAAGCTTATCAATCTGAATGGCATGCCGTAAGAACACCAGACTATGCCTTGAAGAGAAAGTGCTGGCAATCAACGTCTTCATTTTCTCAAAGTTGTAATACAGCGCCCATGTACTGCCAATAAGCCTGAACCTAGAGAAGAAAATCAGGACAATACTCTGTATTTTCCTGTGGTTCAAGGTAAATGTGGCGCCAATAGAACTGGAAAACCCTGTCAAAACCAAAGAACAAAGGAGGCATGGGCCTCCTGGACTTCAAATCCCACGCTTGGCGGATATGGGCGAAGTTGTTCCTTAAACTAATGCAAATGCACATGCGTTGCCCAACCCTAGAATAGGGCGTGAACTGGGCAAGAGTACAAAAGCCAAGGGCCAGTCTCACCCCACTCAATACATGGATGGATGTTACACCACCCACAAATACCATCCCAAAAGGGTATCCCACACTACTGGCAACTATGCAATCAGGCTGCGTGCCAGGGAAGATGGTCATTTGAGTGATCAGATTGGGATGCTGAACAAATCCAAAGGGATGTCAAGGCCCATAATTCTGCAATGATATCCTCAATGAGCTGGGAGGAGCATTACCAAATTGCTGACAAATATGCCACCAAGTTGATCAAAATAAGGTACAAATTGAGTACAGGGATTTACTCCTGAAACCCAGGCGCAACCCACCCACTTGGCCATGAATTCTAAATAACTGGGCTACCAAAGGCCATGATACCAACTACCTGACAAAGAAGGTAATTTCAGGCCTGAACTCCCATTTGGTAATGGCCAAGCAGTGGTTGGTAACCTGGCAGATACTAAACTGCACATTCAAATTGGGCAAATACAGCGGGCCAGATTACCCATACAAGGAGTGCCCCATATGCACTAAACTGGAAGCAGATATTGTCACTGATATTATGAATGTGCCATGTTCAAAAAATACTGGTCCCTTATGTGACACATCCTATTGGAAGAACAATTGCTAACAGAAATACATCCATTGCAGGATCTATTTTTCACAAAAATCTTGAGAATGGCTCCAGTCCAACTATGAGCCTTCATCTAACATTATTGTATATGGATAATTCATTTAGCTTTCATTGCTAAGAGTTTGAGCAATGAGTGCTCCATCACAAGAGTTTGGTGTTGAAGACCATTAAGATTATCTCCAATCAGCTCCAACGGATCTCCAAACTCTTGTGCTTAATCCCCAGGTGTTATAAAGCCATACATTTGGCTTTTCCCACCAGATCGCTCATCATATGCAACAAGGCAACTAATTGACTAAGAATCAAATGGCCTGTAAGCCCACCGATGCTAGAACTGTGGCTAGCAATGGTGATTGCCAATCAGCAATAGTCAGAGGTGCTAGAACTTTAGCAGCCCAAACTCTCAGTCCTTTATCATCAGCTGAATCACCTATATTCCGCCCTCCTCTCTTACTTTCCCTTTAATTTTTTTTAATAAAGTATGGAGTTTTACTAATAAATAATAAAATAAATCTAGCATAAATTTGCTCAGCTTTTGACTCTAACTTAAGATTTATACAGGTCAGTTGTTTGAATCCTAGCACAATAACTTATTTAATCACTTTTTATCATTTGGTTTATATCTATATAGCTGTTTATTCAAGGTAATCTTATTAGGAAAAGATATTAATGAAAAGAGATTAATAAAAAAATAATTAAATATATATAGCTGTTTATTCAAGTTAAGCTGATCAGGGGACAGAATTATTAAAAAGAGAATAATTTACATAATAAAACATACTCTCTGACTGACATACTCACTGAAAGGCTGATGTACTGACTGACTGTCTGACTGACATCTAAAACCTTTAAGTCTGATAAGTTTAATCTATTTAGGTGAGTGTGTGAGAATTGATGAATTACATCAAATATTTTACAAAATTGTTCACCCAAAACTAAATAAAAGTCAGTGTTAGAGTTTTAAGTAGATTATTATAGCTTATTAAGTAGACTTAAATTACCAGCTTACCAGCCATAAGGCAACAGCAAAGCTGTTAGCCCAAGTAGCTCAAGCATAGTACTGACACAGCCTTTAGGTTATGTCAGTGGAGCTTGTAAGCTCAAGATAATGCTGGGTAACTCCGCTTTCTTATTATTCTTAGTATAAAAGATAAAAATAAATGATTGGAACTAAGTCAGGTTTAAAGTATCTTGATTTTATTTTTTTGTTGAGCTTTACATACATAACAGGGATAGGTTATGTTATATAAAATTATCAACCCAAGCACACTGGGTAAATTGGCTAATCGTTGGATAAACTTGATTCTGGCACTGGTGAAGCAAAAGCTTCAAAGAAACTTTTGGCAGAATATATGTCCTATGGCTGGTGGTATTTTCAAAATTCAGGCAAGTATGATATCATAGTGGGATGAGTTTAAATTATTATAGATAACTATCATTTTTGCATGATCATAACTAATAAGATTGACAAAATTTGATAGAATGAATCATTGTAGATGGTGATCAGCAAATTTAGCATAAATTGACCAATAAAATCAACTAAAAAACCATTAAAATGAATTATTGTAAATATTAACCAGTAAGTTTAGCATAGATTGACCAATAAAAAACTTAATTTTATGGATTGGATTACCAGTATAGTTGTTTATGAGCTACTATATATAATACATAATCAATGATTTTTAAAATTTTAGTAGAAATATTGAGGTTTCAAAAATAATATATAGAGATAGTGAATTTTAAGATAAATTTAGGGAAAAAAGCACTTTTTAAAAAGCACTAATTTTTTGGAAAAAACTGGCTTTATTTTTTGGATAAAGAACTGCCTTAAAAACTGGGAAAAGATAACCTTCTTCAAAAAAGCTCTAAAAAGTAAAAAATAATTTAGAAATTTAATTATCCAATAAGGCCCTTTTTGAATTTGGCATTATATTCTAAAAACTAAATTATAGACTTTTGCTCCCAAATACAAATTAAAGTCTATTTTGTTTTTTGTCCAATTGTAAACTATAAGTAACTTGTAATATAAAGTGCTGAATATATATATATTTAATATAAATAGCTATCATAGAGCAGTTAAAAATATGGTATCAGCTTCAAAAGGGATTTATTGAGTATTCATAACTTCTTGATTATTTTATACTTTTTAGAGATTTTTTTAAGGAGGTTTTTTCCAGAAGTTTTATTATTTAAAGAGCTTCAAACATAAGCCATCATCTGTTCAGGTGACTCACAAGGGTTGCTAACCCACAGAAATTCAACGTTGCTGAATACCTCCTGTCCTGGATGGTAATTTTCTACTCACATAACAACATTTAATTAACCCTTTCAATGATTTGATGCATATATACATCTAAAAAATGGAGGTTTATATAAATCTAAAATAAAAATATGCATCAATATATGAAGGTGATATAAATCTGAACATATATAAAAAAATTATTCGAGGTGGGTCGACCTTGGGACAAATATACCACACCGAGAAGTTTTCCAGCCAGTACAGGTTTCGAACTCAAAACCTGCACTTAGGGTGGAAGCAATTTTACCTGCTCGGCTAACCACCCTTTAAATCTGAATATATATATGCATCCAAAAAATATGGGCAATATAATCTAAAAATGCATATATGCATCCAAAAAACAAGGGATATATATTTAAATTTTAGAATTTAATGAATATTTATATTCCAGACAAGGACAAGTAAGATATATCAAGTGTGAAGATTAGGTAAGAAATTTTGCCAAACTTAAGGGCCAAAAATAAAGTGTTTTTACTTGAAAATCAGTGAAAGGGTTAATAAAAATTAAGCTTTGTCATATTATGTATATAATACATTTTCTATGTGCTTTAATTTTGACTAAATTCATTAGCTACTGAAAAACAAGAAGATTTACAATACTGCTAATAACTTGCCATTATGTAACAACAAATTCCTTGCTAAACTGATCCATATAAAACCAGTTGTGATGGAAATAATCTACAGTTTGTATAAAGCTATAATAAATTACTGGTTTTTATGCAGAAAGTGGCAAATGTTTTAATATAGCACTAAAAGGAAGTTTCACAATTAAGAAGTAATACACTTGATTTAAGTACACTTGTCATGACCTTTTCAATATCCATATTAAACAAAACTTAGCTAAGTTGATTAGCCTATGAAACTATCCATTTAATCCATAAATTAATTTTGAGCTTCTTGTGCTCTCTGGTACTAGCAGTCAAGAAACAGAAAAGAGATGGTAAATTTAATGCTAGCATTATAAAAGATTTGTAACTAAGTTACCCAATCTAGTGCTGAAAAGTAGAATTATATAAAGATGATTACAAATAGCCTTTTTAGTTATAATATTTAATCTAATGTGACAGTGGTTTCATCATGTTTATCTATGAAATTTAAGTTTAGGGCCAATAAAACAACAAATTATTTTTAGATTTTCTAATAAACTAAAAATCTTTAAATCTTGTAGTGGATACAAAACTTTTTTTTATATTAGATTTACAGATATTCATACAATTATGATTTTTTACAATTTAAGCAGATATTAATTTAACTACACAAGTTTGGTGTTAATATTAATAGATAAAGTCATTAACTTAAGGTAGGTAAATAGAGTACATTTATACCAAGAAAATTAGTTTTAAAAACTTCTAGGCTATAAATTTTATAAAGTTAAAAATTTGCTAGGATTGATAATGATATAAACTAAACAAAGCTAAGATAATGAATCCCTATAGTTGTCTATTTTTAGCATAAAAATATTCAAGCTTCTTACTTACACCTGATAACCCTTATCATTTCAGCTCTATAATAGTATTACCTAACATAATTTATTTTTTTGTCCTCAACCTATTTACAATTTCAATATCAGTATTAACTAAATTCTATGAAAATAAAAAGATTTTTAGTCTCTTTTTTGATTTCTGTAAGCCATCAATTAAGTAACTTTATAGTTGCTTGAAAGTGTAAATATTAATATATATCCCAAATACCTAATCTATATAAAACTTTAGAGAAAATTTCATTTTGTCCACTTGAATCTTTTAATCTACTGAACTGATCAAATATAAATTTGCATGCTCATAGTAGTTATGACAATGAAATGTTATCTGCTGGAGTTTTTAAATTAAATAAGCTGTTTTATTTAAAATAGATGTAATCAACAATAAAGCTATTTCCAGTTATATTAATCAACTTAGTATTTACTAAACAAGGGGGTGAAGGGTAAGTTGGTAAACAAACCTTTCACATGTTAACCTCACTTTTTAAATTTAAAAAAGTGACCTGGTAAGAAGTTTAGTAAAGAAAAATTAGTTTACACCTATTTTTTTTAGTTGTGCAAAAATCACGACTTTTAAATGCTTCAGTTATAAAATGAAAATCTCACCTGACTGAGCTAAGCTCATAGAATTGTCAGCCCACAGTAACTATATTTTATTATCAATAAACCTACCCCACCATATGGTTAATCCAACTGGCGGGGGCATCCACTAAATTTAGTGGTAAAATTATGGCAATGCTGCCTGGGTGCACTCTACTAACTTGGCAACTAAGTCTGTTATTGACACAACACAGAATTGTTAAATGTAAAGGTGGTGGACTATGACCCCATAGCTGTATCTAAACCACAGGTAGGTCAGGCAGCTGCTCCAGCGGAATCCATGTTTCCCAACAACTGGAAAGTCCTTGGAAAAGCTAAGGTACCAGTGACCAACCCCCCAAAAAACTTCTGTCTCAATCAAGGGTCCCCAGTACTGGGAAACTGATCCCTTCAGGCTAACCATAACCCTCAGCTACTGCAAGGATGCCCACTGCTATTTCTCCTAATCAGGGACTCAATTGCCCTAATCTTAGTACTGCTAGTCAGTTTGATAGGACATTAATCCCTTAAGTGATAAAGTTTTGGCAATTGTCCCTGACAGAATTCAATCACCTATATTGAACCCATTGTCAGTTTATAACCCCAATCACATTACAGTTGCTTTGGCATCTGTTTCATATTTGATAGACTACCAAAATTTATTGCCCAAAAAGCAAAAGTATTATCACCACTCCCCAAATCTGCTGAGACTACCCAGAAGCACAGTGCCATGCCTCATAATTTCTGGTGAAGTATACCTCAGTGCAGAAGGAAATGCTTACCCATAGAGGTGTCTCCACCTGGAATGTGTCACAGTGGGAAATGATACAGTTCATATATGTGACAGCAACTCATTGGATATTGAAAACAATATCCCCTCAGACCACCGCCACTTGTGTGCTAGCAAGTTCTAGCTAAAACTGCAAAAAGGTGAATTAATACCCGGATTCTGATCAAATTGGCAATAATCTTTAATCATGCACCAGCACTGAGTAAGCCCTCAAGTGGATGAAGCTGCCAGTTGACCACCATGTGGTGGAAGCAGCGGTCTGGGAGGACCTTAAACCTGATGATGCCAAGGCATGGCTGGATGCAGGTATTGACTTCTTTGATGAAATGGAGTTCAATAAAGTGAGTATACCCATAAATATAGTACCCTTGGTGAAAAGCTTGGATCTCTCATTAGCAGAACTGACCAGTTATATCAAAGTGTTCCATAATGCTGCCATTGCGCAAGACTGGGCGCGCCATGCTATTTCCACCAAAGTTGCCCTCAAGTGGTATAGCACCACCTTTTTGCCTGAGGAGGCACTAATGTTGATCACAGCTGGGCTTTAGGCTACCAAGCCTTACACTGGTTTTACATGCATGTCTCTCATGCTATGACCTCTAACTTTCAGTAAATGGGTTAAACAAAAGAAAAAGCTGTTGAATGGGGCCTATCAGAAGTGGTCCCAAAAATCGTAAATAGCTAAACTCAACTATTAATTTTATCCTGGGTGAAATAAAGTATTGGCTCCTGGATAACACCACTTTTGATCACGTCTGGGACTAGGAAAGTTTGGGGTGATGAAAAACAACTACAAAACCCTGCATGGCTACTCCTTTTCACAAGCCAAAATGGAAGATATGGCAAGATCATGCCCCACAGCTGCTGCTGCAGATTAGAATGCGGCGGGGTTCACCCTTAAGGCTGCTCATGCCTAGATTAAGCATGAAATCCCACCTCAGGAAGTGGCAGCAATGCGTGGTGTTATGATATCTGAACTTGGTTAGGATTGACTTCAAATGGTCATTTGTATTGAATCCATTAGTGACTGGAAACAGTCCTTTCCTGAGCCCTCTCTGGCTACCCCCTATGCTGTAGAAGGATTTACCTCAGCTGAAGCATTACCGTGGAGTGAGGCAGACGTCCCCACAGAAGCAGCCCACCTGTTTACCAATTCCAGGTGAAACAGTGTTAATGTGCACAATTAGTATCAGTGGACCGCTATTTTGCTGGATATACTCCTCCAAAACACATGCATGAAGAGTGTGGTCCTGAAGCCTCATTAAGCTGATATTGGTTTGGCTTCTCTCCTGAAGATGCATTGGGATGTCAAGCCCTCAAAATTAGCGCTGCTATGGCCTGCACCATTTGCAAATGGGTCATTTATTTTCATCAAGTACAAGTGTTCTTGTCCCACAACTTTAGCCTTGATGAGGCCATCAGCTGGATCATATAAGAAATATCCTTGCGGAAGCCTCAACATCCTGAATTGATAAAGAATTATATTGCGTGGCAACTGCTCCTCACAATGATGAATTGTAGAACAGAGTGTAAGTCTGGAGGACATCCCCTCCATTTGGACCAGGTGGCGTTTCCATTTCCATCAAAAAGGGGCCAAAATACCAGCTGTCCTCCTCGTCACCCTGGGCAATCTTGCCCATGTGGTGGATGAGTGATGGGTAACAGCCTAACCATTATGGATTCTGCCACCAGTCCCCATATTAACGTCAAATGAATTGATATAATAAATCAAAAAGATTTGTGCTAAGCTTCTTGGATAGCTGACATTACTTTGGAATGAAAGGTTCAAACAGATTTGAGTAACAAAGCCTGATGGGCGTTCAATTCCAAATAACAGAGTACTAACTAACAAAGTATCAAGTGTAGAACTGTCTGTCAAAGGTGGTTTTTTCGTAGTGTGATTCCTGCTTTCACACTAGTGCAGGTTTTGTTCAACACAAGTTTGAAACCTGTACTGGCTAGGGTAAACATAATTTCCTCCACCCCTCTTATCATTATTTGATTAATGATATGAGATTAAAAAAAGGAAGATTTGGGTGGTTGTCATGCAGGGTGGTTCCTGTTACTGCTTAATCTTTTTAATTTAAAAAAGGTGTAGAACTGTCAGAAAAACTTGATGGCATTGAGCCATTGGAAAATGCTGATGACAGTTCGAAACCTGCCTTGTACACACATAAATCCCTGCCTAATGATTACTGCTTGACCAAACGGATGATGGAGTGACCAGGCACAGGTGGGTTGGGTATCCTGAACCTGTTACCGACCTCATGGGACTGCCC
Source organism: Massospora cicadina (assembly GCA_022478985.1). Lineage (NCBI taxonomy): Eukaryota > Fungi > Entomophthoromycota > Entomophthoromycetes > Entomophthorales > Entomophthoraceae > Massospora > Massospora cicadina. The sequence goes on from JAKSZP010014452.1 coordinate 194,694, forward strand.
CAATGTGGGGTGGCCATGGGAGGTTCCCATGGCTCATCAGGCAAGATGCCATTTTTCCAGCCATCAAAATCGAAGAGAATTGCAACTTGGATGTCCAAGGTCAAACCAACTGTGACTCAGCCTGTCATCAATAATTTCAAAGTTGGTTAAAAAATTTATTACCCCCACTTGAAGTTTGTTAGGTTTGAAAAATCCTTTTGGTACTTAATCCAAAGTGTTACTAAGCTATTCCCCAATTCAATCATCTATTTAAACAGTCATAAAGCACTGAGGATATTGGAGGTTGATTTTCTAACTTTATTTCTAATAAAAACCCACAATTTTATTATATTCTTATTTTGACGAAATTTAAACAAACCTTCTAAACCCAAGTTTGTCTAAATCTAAACCCGCAGGCCCTGGGCTGTGTTTGCCTGGTTTGTTGCCAGAATAATATACACAAAAATATGATCCATGGGCATTTGTTGGCTAAATCAGTTCCTAATAAAATAATTGTCGTTCAAGTAGCAGTGCCTCTGGCATTTGGGCTTGTCATTTGGGTGCTTTGGCTTTCAGACTGGAAGGCCAGTCTAAACTTTACTTGCCGTTTTCCTGAAATAATCAACTGTACATTACTTTCAACCATTTTCACCCTTCTCACTGAGATGGCGCAGCAGTGGTCATCTTCTATCAGATAAATAGGGTTTTGAAGGGGTTTTACTATTGTAGCACTGCCCCAGTGTATCCAACAATTACTCAGCCCACCCTCCAAAATGGGATTTTCATGCTAGAAGCTTCCAAGGTGGCCTTGGTTTCAAATCCCAGCTCTGAATCAGTATCAATATTGATTCCAAAAGTCACCACGGCCCCTGCGCCTGTGTTAGTATATTCTGGCTCTCCAACTTATAAATCATCTGCCCCTGTTGCAAACCTTGTGATTTCCCCCAAACTATTTTCAATCTCTTCCTTATTGACTTACTTGACCATATCTGCCAATAAAGTGAATTCCGCCTACTTTATATTACCAATGGAACCTAGTATCAAATCACACCAGGTGTCTCTTGAGGCCTTGGTTGACACTGGAGCAGCAGGTAACTTTATGATCCTAGAGTTGGCCCACCAGCTTGATCTCAACCTGGATAAGGGTCCTAATGTGATAGTTGCCTCGTCAGCCTCTCAGCCATACTATAAAGTTTGACGTCCCATGCCTTTCTCAATCCATCAGTTTAGTTTTTGTGATCGCTTCTCTGCTATGCCCAACCTTGAGTTTCCAGTAATTTTGGGGGTGGATCAGTGGCATTAGCAGTATGTATGAATCCACATGGAGAAAAACATGCTGGCTTTTTCCAAAAATCAGGTGGAGGGCAAGGTTTCATTGTTGGATACCATCACTAAAGCCTGTGGCCTCAATTCAATTGCAACCCTCGTTTTCCCCATTAGACTTCCGCCTGATTTTATTGCTGATCTGATGTGATATCAGAGCACTTTTGACTCTACTAAGGCTGACCTCCTTCCCCTTCATACAGAATTCATTTTTTATTTTCAAACAACAATGCATGTGGTTAACATAAACTGTCCACTGTACCCACATATGGCGGAGGAGGAGGTGACCCTCAATGCATGGTTGGATGACATGCTTAAAAAGGGTTGGTTGTTTCAGGAGACATCTCTAGTTGCCTCCCCCATTGTCTTTGCCAAAAAAGCAGATGGTCACTCCATCCCTGTGTTGATTATGTGCACCTCAATAAGATTACAGTCCATGACCCCTACTCCCCTTCCATTGGAGAAAACCATAGGTCAGGCATTTGCTAAGTTGCGGGTGTTCTCAAAACTTGATCTTGTGAATGCTTTTGTCAAATTTGGGTGAAGGAAGATCAGAATGGCTTACCACTATCCAAACAAAACGAGGCATATTCCAATTATGAGTGATGCCCTTTGGGCTGAAGAATGCGCCTGCAACATTCCAGAGAATGATTGATAGAATGCTAGGGGATCTCATGTTCTCCTGTGCAGTTGCATATATTGATGATATTTTGGCACACTCCACCATTACTGAACAAAGTGGAATAGATTTAGAGGCAGTAGTGGTTGCCTTGCACAAGGCATGTCTGTTTGTCAAGCCTTCAAAATGTGAGCTTTATTGGAAAGAGGTTACCTTTTTGGGAAATCTTGTCTTGAAAGATGGCTATGCTATCCCGCATAGCAAATTGGATGCTATCTGTGAGTGGTGTGAAATTCCAAGGATTGATCGCTTGATTATTTAATTCCTGCACGCTTAATCAGGCTGAAGTTCACCTGAATGATAATTGATTTTGCCAGTGGCTTATAGTTTTTGGAATGTTTGGGAACTCACTAGGCATACTCAAATGGCTCCAACTTTTCTGGCTGATTTTGGTTTTGATTTTACCTATATAATTGGGAACTTTAACTGAGAATGGATAAGTTACAAGCTGTGGATCCTAAGATCCCAGATTGCTGACACTCTCCAAAAGTGACTTAGGATACAAATCATAAAGAAGGTTAAATAAAATAAATATTAAGACTAGACTATTTGATAATTATTCATTAGGCCAGGCGCCAGTATTTATACCTCTAGGGCATCTCCTGGCCACATTCAAGTATGCAATCTCACAAATTATTTTCCACCTCAGTTTAGACCTTGAACTGATATGACTGAGATCTATTGTTAGGTTTATTAATGGCAAATTACTCTCATATTTGGGAGGACTTCAGGGACAAAATTCGCATCAATGAGCGTTAAAAATGGTCCTAGGATCATTTCAAAATGAGTTTTGTCATACAGCTGATGAAATACAAGTTCCAGGAGTTTTTTGTGGTCAATTTCAGAAAATGACATACCCTTAGTCAGGCCATTGGCAGGCCTCTCTCAATAGCACTATGTACTCCCATTTAAGCGGTCCATGTTCAAGTGCTATCATGCTGGTGACGCATATTGACATACAAAAGTTATTTTAGGACCAGCTCAAAATATGTTTTCATCATACATCTGACAAAAACGACTCCCTAATTAGGATGTCAACTGGCCCTCTTGATAGCACTAGGTACTCCCATTCAGGTGGTCCATGTACAAGTGCTATCATACCAATTACATGTACTGACATACAAAATTTTCCCTAAGGCAGAAATCAACTTTTGATCTAGCTCAATCATGTTTTCATCATACAGCTGATGAAAATAACTCCCTAATCAGTAGGTCAGCTGTTCCTCTTAATAACACTAGGTAATCCCATTTGGGCAGTCCATGTGCAAGTGCTAACATGCTGATTATGAGCATCAAAATATGAAATTTACCTTAAGGCAGGAAAAGGATTTTGTTTTTCTCATCTATTCGTTCATATGATTTGTAGACGTTATCTTTGAGTCAATCCTGAACGATTTTTATGCTGATTATTTAATACTAATTTCAATTAGTTGGGACTAGTTGCCAAGGTTTGGTGCAGCAATAATTGGCCCAACAGTGCAAGTGTATTTGGCCAAGCTTCTGATAGAATAATTGGATTGATTTGACATTCATTTAATCAGCCTGAGCCAAGAGTTGCAAAGAAGGTTGGCCTAAATAAACAAGTGTATTTGGGCCAAGCTTTTAAAATATAACTAAATCCTTGTAGCAATAATCAGCCTGAGCCATGTTATTGCAATAGGCTTTAATTAGAGTATTAGCTCAATCATTAGATGGGGAATTTTCTGATCTGTTGGTTGTCAAAGGATCTATCTTTAAGTCAATCACAGAATCTAACACATACCCCACTTGACTCAAACATAAGACCTATGATTTCTGATTAAAATTCATTGATCATAATTGTTAATTTCAGCCTGATTGGCTGATAAATATGGAGTTGAATTTTCTTATTGTTAATTTTGGCATGAATAGCTGACAAATCTGGAGTTTATCCTCTTGTTGTTATATTTGGCCTAAACTGCCAACAAATCTGGATTGGGATCCTCTCCCCATCTTCTAGTGTGAATTGAAGTAGTAATTAAATGATATGTATATATTTCTATTATTTTTATTTATATACTTTTTATAATTTTTATATATATTTTTTTCTTTTCTTCTTTTATTTACTATATTTTTCATTTTGTATTACAATGCTAATATTTTATATGTTTTTTATCTAAGCTCTTGAACCTTTTTATAAATTTAAGTAAATACAGTTGTATACAGAATTGGCCCTAAATTCTCTGTTAACATGTGTTTTTTTCTCCATGTTGATCAAGGTATGCAAATTTCCCATTATAACAACATTGTTAAGGCTGATTAGGTCTTTTATGTTTTTTTCAGTATTCATCTCGGTCTATACATAATTTTTAAAGTCCTTGTGCCTTGGACTAACGCCCAGGTATTTTTTCAGAAAAAAATGGTATGTATGTTGAGTTGTTCTGTGATTTAAGATGTAAGGTCAATCAGGCTTTTGTCCACATGAGCTCCCCCCACTGTGATAAGATCCAGGGAGTAGGAGGTACTTGTATCAGAGCTAATTTCCATCGTGTTGTTGCAATATCATCTGGCCAAATCTGCCAGAAACTGGTTATGTTGGTCTCTTTCATAAAGTTTCATCGATTTTGAGTGAGCACCAATTGTGAAGTTCTGAGAATTGCTCACTCAATGATTAATATCCTGCACGCTTAATTGGGATAAAGTTCTTTTAGATAATTCTCAATATTGCCAGTGGCTTACAGTATTTTCACCATTCAGAAACTCACTAGGTGTATTTGAATAGCCCTGCTTCTTCTGGTAAATTTTAGGCTTAATTTTCCCAACATAATTGGGAACTTCTTCTTTTTTAGTACTAGATGGTAATTGGGAACTTCTTCCAAGTCAGGTTTTGATACAAGCTGTGGATTTGGCACTTCCAGTTTGTCAATACTTCTCTGAAGTTAGGATTCAAATAAAGACCAGGAAATAGATAAAATAAACAAATCTACTAAAATAACTATTTATTAGAAATTATTCAAAAGCCAGGCGCCAGTATCTATACCTCTAAGGCATCTTCTGGCCAGGTTCAAGCACATAATCTCACAAATTTTTTTCCACTTCAGTTTGGCCCTTAAACTGATATGACTGAGACCTATTGCTAGGTTAATTGATGGCAAATTGATCTCATATTTGGGAGGATTTCAGGGACAAAATTCGCAACATTGAGAATGCAAAATGGTCCTAAGATCATTTCAAAATGAGTTTTGTCATACTGCTGACAAAATATGAGTTCTGGGAAATTTTGTGGTCGATTTAAGAAAATGACATACCCTTAATCAGGCCATTGGCAGGCATCTCAATAGCACTAGATACTCCCATTTGGGCGGTCCTTGTGCAAGTGATATTGTTCCAGTTACACATATGTTGGAATTATTGCCCATATTCCCAGCTTGCTAGATTAACAGGAATCACTAGGGGATAATTCCCTAAGGCGAGGTGAATCAGAAATCAGTTGACCCAGATTTTGGATTAGCTATGTTTGGAGGATTTTGGGATATTCGCCTGGTTGTATCTGTCAGGGATTGATCTAGATGAATACTTAAGATCTTGTCAAGTGGAGTTGCCAATAAAATAGAGGCATCTGATAGTGATTAACTATCAGGTGTACCAATTGGGATCAGTCAGGTTTCATCAACAACTGATTGGGAATGAGTAGTAAGTTGTGAGGTGAGTAATGCCATATGCAACTAATGAATCAATCAGTTGGTGCATGATCTGCCTTAATGGGTAATAAGTCCCTTGACCTAAGCAGGTTGCTAGCCAATTATGGTTGGTTCTCTTGGATTGAGTGGAAAATGTTAGGGACACGTTTTCTGACTTTTTTCCATTTTGGTATCAAGGATGTCCAATGATAAAACCTAGCCAGGACGGGGAAGACCATTGCTGCTTAGACAAGGATGGGTGATTCAATGGCAACGGCTGCTATTTCATTGAGGAGGTGTCAACTGAGAGTTAAACGACCAAATCCCCACTATAAATTCCCTAGAATTCACTCATAATAAAAAACAGTATTAACCAAAACAGTATTTACCAAAACATTATATAACAGAACAGTTAGATAGTACTACAGATATATAATTCCATAGTTTTTATCTGGTATATAGTTTAAGAGTAAACTATTATCAACTTTCAATTGTTCTATTCTTCTCAAAAATATTATTGCTGTGTGCGATAATTGGGAGACTCTTAAGGAAAAGAATAAAAATCTGAGCGGGGATCTAGAGAAGAAGGAGACACAATCAGGGATTGCTACCAACTGTGTGCTGGACCAAAGAGACTGTCACCAGGGAATCTCAGCAAAGATTGGGTTGGACAGAACGAGGGAACAAATCCTTAAGATCAAGACATCTTAAGTATTAATTGGGAATACTAGCCGAGCGTTGGGATGAGATATAAGAATTACACTCAACTACAGATAATAGTTGTCATACTATTATTAATTGATAATATCAAATACTATACAACACGGACAGATTGCACAAGATCTGAACCTTTGCAGTAATAAGCTTATTGGGTTTTATCTGCCAATAATAAACCTGAAACCAATAAAATTTTTACAAGTTGGTGCTCACTATGGGGGTGTAGTTGAGTAAAAGAACTTAGAACATGATGTCTTATAAAGATGTTTCTAATTATGGCAAACGTAAAGTGGACCACGTTCATTGGCGCTCACCCAGTTCAGAAGTGGAGCTTCAAGTGAAGCAAATTGAAGATACTCATTACCATGGAAAAGGACTTGTAGCTTAGATATGGAACTATCTAGAGCTGCTAGGAAACCTGTTCCACCTGACATCTAATTGAAATGAAGAGTATCAGCAGGGACAACTCAGGTTGAAATTGGGTCTGCTGGAAATAGTCCTGAGAAACAGCAGGATCAACTCAGGTTGAAATTGGGTTCACTTTAAATAGTCCTGAGGAGTGAGTGTTTAGATGAGGCGTTGGATTAAATAGGAAGCAATCAATCTGGAGAATTGGATTGCTATTCCAATGGAGAGATGAAATCAAAACAAGAAACGTTTGATCCAGGATAGTGGAGAGAATTGTTTGACTCAATAACACTCAACCAATAATCAGAAGTTGCTGGATAAGAGTTCATCAATTCATGAGAAATTGGATGAAGCTAATGAGACCAGAATGACCTGTGTAATTAAAGATGGCTATGAATGCCAAAAATCGTTCTCAAGAGAAAAACTATTTTAACAATCAGACAAAACTGTTGGCTAATGAGATATGAGGATCCAAGCATTAGTTGCCAAAATATGAGATGAAATTAGGACCTGTTGTATGAATAATTATCCAGGATCCAGGCCTATTATATTCAAGAGTATAGCCAGAGTTGGGAAGAGTAACCTATATGTGAAGAGACAGCACTGCTGGTATATTGTGAAGAAGGTCAATACTAATCATAGATATTGAACTTAAGAGAAAGTAGTTGCAATGTTCCCAGAAGACCTCTGAACCATTAAATGGTTATGTCATGAGATTTTGGTCAAGTCCTAGAAGAAGACCACTGAACCAAATGGTTGGTTAAATCTTAAGAGGATAAGATTTTGAACCATGATAACTGGTAGATCAGAGTTACTTTGGACCCAGTTTGGATGAAGGGGAAAAGATGGACCTCTGAACCTTTTTGTAGGTTGCAAGTACCATTGCAAAAGAAAAAATACAAAAAATATATAAAAGAAATAAAATATCAATTTTTATGGTCAATGAGTTTTGGACCTAAGCGACAAGAAAGCCCAACAGCTGAACTGAGGAAATTCCATCCTCAATGAGATGAATTATCAGCTGGGGTAACTGAGAGTATCAACCTACTGGTTGATCGAGAGCAAATTGCTGATCTGATGGAAGGCCATCAAGAGGAGGTGCTCAAATTGTTTGAAAAGTATTGGGGAGTATTCGCCCAAAAATGACTATTTTTTGGGATGCGTGAGAAATTTGATCCACAAGGTCAATACTGGGGAAAATCTGCTGATCAGGATGAGACTGATCCAACAATCAAAAGTGGCTGAAACGGTAGTGGAAGATGAAATCAGCAACCTAGTGAAGCATGGGATTCTAGTTCCATCATTGAGTCCCTGGGTGAGTTTAATTATAATCTTGAAGAAAAAGGATGGCTCCAACCAGGTGGTGATTGATTACTGAAAGCTGAGTAAAATTATGAAGAAGTATTAGTATCCCCTACCAAGGATTGATGATGCACTAGATCATTTGGAAGAAGCAAAGTATTTCTCCACGATGGATTTGATCTCAGGATCTTGGAAAATCAACTTGCCAAAAGAGACCAGGAAAAATGCATGATTATTACCGCGCAGGGTCTATATCAACTGAAGAGGATGCCCTAGGGTCTATGTAATGTGCCTGCAACGTTCCAGAGGGCCATGTATGCTATACTGAGAGACTTGAAGTTTTTGTGCATCATGGTATAGTTGGACGATATTAATGTGTTCAGTAGAACGTTTACTGATCACCTACATCACTTGGAAGAAGTATTCAAGCGATTGTCCGTGGCTAACCTGAAGATCAAGATGAGGAATTGTCACTTCTTCAAAAAAGAGTTAGAATATCTGGGATTCGTGATCAACTCTAGTGGATTGCAGCTGCAAGACCAGAAGGTAGAAGCCATAGAACGGACGGGTAGTGCTGAAGAGTGTCTGAGATATCCAACTGTTCCTTGGGATGGTCAGATACTACAGAAGTTTATTCAGGACTTTGCCCAAATAGCCGAGCCCTTATTCCATCTGTTGAAGGATCTAAAAAGGATTTGTATGAGATGAAAATGCAGGAATCCTTTGATGAGCTATGCTGGTACCTAATAGATTCTCCAATTTTGAAATATCCAAATTTTGATTGAGAGTTTATTATACAAACTGATGCTTTGTTGATGGCAATCAGCGCCATACTAAGCTAAGTAGATGAACTTAGGGAACGAACATCTGGTGGCATATGTGAGCCAGACACTCTCAGCTGCTGAGAGGAACTACATCGTAACTGAGTGTGAATGCCTTTCAGTCACTTACGCCTGTAAGCAGTTTTAATTGTACATCCATGGAATGCACTTTAAAGTGGTGACAGACCACTCTTCGTTGCATTGGATCCATAATTTAAGAGAATCAGAAGGATGACTGGCCCGATGGGCACTCAAGCTACAGGCTTACAATTACAATATTGTCCACCAAGAAGGGGCTTCTCACCAGAATGTGGATGGCTTATCACAATTACCATTGGTCTAGATGGTATACCCGCAAGTGGATGAATTATTCCAGAGAATGGTCTATGGAAAAAACAGGAATGAGCCCCAATAAATTCAAGGTGTGCTTTGGAAAGTGATGGAAAAAACCGAGACCATGGATGGATAAGTGTTTAAAATGATTAATGGGAAGTTGTTACTATTCCCAAAGCTGTCAGAAAGAGCAGCTATCATTCAAGCTGCTCATAAGATTGTTGGGCATGGAGGCCTGAGAAAAACAACTGATCATATTCACTAGTACTACTGGGAGTCAATCAACTATGATGTCACAGACTATCTAGCTTGTTGCGTGGAGTGCCAGTTGCACCATCCACATAAGAATACAACTTGATACTGACTGGTCCGCCCTGGATTTTCCTGGAATATGATGTCCATCAACATGATGGGACTGCTGACAATGAGCACATGGGGAAGTCAAGTACATTATAGTTGCCATCAACGCTCTGATGAGATGGGTCAAGATGAAGGCCCTGGCAAAAGAAGATGCTACCAGAACCACAAAGTTCATCCTGGATCAAGTAGTATATTGACATGGATGTCCGCAGGTCCTGCTTAGCAATAATGGGACTAAATTCACGTCTCATGTGATCCCTTGAATGATGAGATAATGGGGATCAGAGGAGTCATGTCAGTACCCTACTGACCAGAGACAAACGGACTGGTAGAACAAGTGAATGGAACGCTGGCTGTGACGCTGAGGAAGCTGGTCGCAGGAAGAACTTCTGCATGGCAGCTGAGTTCAGTGACGTTCGCCTAAAATATCAGTCATCATATGATGATGGGAAAAATGCCGTTTAAGTTGCTATACAGGAGGAAGGCTTCATTGCCACCAATTTTATATCTTGTGGTGGAACCAACATTAGGGATGAGTGCAAAATAGTACTTGAATTGAATGATGAATATACTGATCAAGATGCAGTTTGCAAGCATTTGATACTATGTTGAAGAAAAGGATATGGGTGAAATTGACAAATGATAAGAACTGACTGGCCTTAGCAGAATATTGAATAGGTGAAAAAGTTGCCTATTGCAATATTCATGGTTTTGGAAGAAGAAACAAACTAGATGCATTGTGGTCAAGTCCGTTTGATGTTATCACTAAGATGGCAACTGACACTTACTCCATAAAGAATCCCTTGGATAGAAGAGTTGTAAATTGAGTCCATGCTAAGTATTTGAAGCAATGGATCGATGAAAATAAAAATTTCCTGAAGGACTGATGAACCATTAAGTGGTCATGTCCTGATGATTAAGTCAAGTCCAAAAAAGGGCCTCTGAACCAATCTAAATGGTTAAGTCCGAAAAAAGGACCTCTGAATCATAAAAAACTGGTAGGTTTAAGTACCTAGGACCCAGTTTGGGGGAAAAAATAAAGAAATATGGACTGATGAACTAAAACAAGGTCAAGTCCCATGGAAAAAAGAAGATTAAAAACAAAAGATTTGTAAAAATATTGGAAAAAGAGATTATAAACTGCATAGAAAAAAACCAATATAGTTTTATAACTTTTATTTTATTATTTTTCCTTGATACAGGGATGATTCCGCCTATGTCACCTCTTGGGGGAGGGAGGATGGATCACAGTAGGAATGAATAGCCCGTCAAAATTAATGTGAGATCAGATGCTAGTGAGGGTAAGACTTACATAAAACCAAGTTCTTTGAGAGGATGCAGATCCCTGTGAGAAAGCAGCTAGGGGAAGGGAAATTGAAATGTTAAGAGAAGCAAATTGCAAAACCCAAGAGCGGAAAAAAACAACAGTATAAAAAGAGGCAGTCAGCGAATAACCCCAAGTAATTCCAATATGGTACCAGAGCCAGAAGATTAGCCTTGAGCGCCTGACAATGGGCTTCATCAAGAACACCATACATATGGGCTGTCAGCAAATAAGAAATGCTTTTTGGGGGTTGCCAAATCCTGCCCCCTACTAAAGCCATCAGCGGAAGATACTGATGGGAAGTGCAAGGAATGAGATAGTCATGCAGGGAACAAATGGCATCCTGCAAGCGATGACTACAGGCTTCTCAGAAGCTGAAGCTGAAGGAATTGTGAAACCTGGGAGAGGCTGAAATCTTTGTGACCAACTTTGAAGAACTTGGCTAGCAAAGTGAAGAACATAAGCAGCGATATCCCAATCTAGGATGATCTTAAGATTGGAGAGATTCAGTGCTAAAGATTATCCTCAGTGACTTGGGCCCATAATTCATCATAGGGGAGCTCAAAAAGAATAATGTTACCAATGGTGAGCTTGGTAGCCAAGACAGCGAGTTTTTAGTATTGTACAAGTCATAGAGGAACTCAGGAAGCAAGTCCAACTCAGCAAGACAAGAGCGATCAAGAGCAAAAGGAATATTCTCAGGAGGATATATGATGATGGTCGGTGCATCTTCAAAAGGAGCCAAATCCAGGAGAGCTTCAAAATCCAGCTCTAGAATTGATGACAGAGGAAGAATCAGATGAGAGTTGTTCAAAACAATTGCAAGACTGGTTTAGGAGGGATTGGTTAAAATTTCCAGTAATTAGATGGAAGGACTAGCCACTTGTGCCAGACTAGGCGTATGCATCCTGGAAAGACCATAGAAGAGGTTCCGTCATGCATCCCAACTCTTCTGCTGGAAGAGCCAAAGATCTTGATCAGACAAATTATTTAGAAGGTGCGGGTATTACAACTCAGAATTTGACATATGAGCTGGATGAGAGGGGGGATTTTGGACTTATATGGAAGTTGCATTATGCACTCTACAATCCATTAAGCTCCAAGTTTGGAGAAATTAATCTCAAAATTAATGGGTTAAGCTCTCCAGAGAAGAATTAAGAATGATATGAGTCAAGAGGTTATGAGAAGAAGATAACAAGGGCAAACATAAATCTTTATTCTTAATTAAGCCATTAAATGAACATTGATGGCAAGAGTCTCCTGTCTAGGATAAGGAGAAAATCAGGAATTCAAGAACGCCAGATTAAGAATCCTGAATATGACAGCGGGTCATATACCCTGATGGGGGAAAACCAGATCCTGGAACTAACATTTTCACAAGTAAATTGATCAGCCCAACATGACAGTAGATTGTGGGGAACGCGCTCTGAGAAGGTGGTAGCAAGGAGGAAGAGGAAGAGAGCGCATGCTGAAGGTCATCCTGAGCAGCGTTGAGTATTAATGATTGTACTCTGCTTGAGTCAATGAAGTATTTGACTGAGTGTCCAAAGTGGTGCTCTCATGCCCCAGTTCTTTTCTCGCTGGAAATCTAGGCAAGAGGGGGATGTGTTGGGATTTTTGCACATATTTCCAGCCTGCTAGATTCCAGGAATCGCTAGGGATAATTCCCTAAGGCGAGGTGAATTGGAAATCAGTTGACCCAGATTTTGGAGTAGCTATGTTTGGAGGATTTTGGGATATTCGCCTGGTTGTATCTGTCAGGGATTGATCTAGATGAATACTTAAGACCTTGTCAAGTGGAGTTGCTGATAAAATAGAGGCATCTGATAGTGAATAACTATCAGGTGTACCAATTGGGATCAGTCAGGTTTCATCAACAACTGATTGGGAATGAGTAGTAAGTTGCGAGGTGAGTGATGCCACCTGAAACTAATGAATCAATCAGTTGGTGCATGATCTGACTTAATGGGTAATAAGTCCCTTTATCTAAGCAGGTTGCTAGCCAAATATAATTGGTTTGCTGAGATTGAGAGGAAAACGTTAGGGACACATTTTCTGACTCTTTCCGTTTAGGTCTTGAGGATGTCCAATGACGGAATCCTAGCCAGGATGGGGAAGACCATTTCTTCTGAGACAAGGATGGGTGATCCAACAGCAATGGCTGCCATTTTATCAAAGAGGTATCAACTGAGTGTTAGATGACCAAATCCCCACTATAAATTCCCTAAAATTCACTCATAATAAAAACAGTTTTTACCAGAACAGTTAGATAGTACTACAGATATATAGCTTTATAGTCTTCATCAGGTATATAGTTTAGTAGTAAACTATTATCAGCTTTCAATTGTTTATTCTTCTCAAGGATAAAATTGCTGTGTGCAATAATTGGGAGACTCTTAAGAAAAAAGTTAAGATCTGAGCGGGGATTTAGAGTAGAAGGAGAAACAATTGGGGATTGCGCTGACTGTGTGTTGGACTGGAATGACAATCACCAGGGAATCTCAGAGAAGATTAGGTCGGACATAACTAGGAAACGAATCCCTATATCAAGACATCTCAAGTATTTTGAGTGGAAATACTGGCTGAGCGTTGGGCTGAGATATAAGAATTACACTCAACTACAGATAATAGTTGTCATGCTATTATCAATTGATAATATCAAATACTATACAACGTGGATGGAATGCACAAGAACCAAACCTGTGCAGTAATAAGTTTATTGGGGTTGTTCCCAATAATAAACCTGAAACCAATAAATTTTACAACAATTTGACATACAAAAATTATTTTAGGACCAACTCAAAATATGTTTTCATCATAAAGCTGATGAAAACGACTCCCTAATTGGGATGTCAACTGGCCCTCTCAATAGCACTAGGTACTCCCATTTGGGCTTATGTGAAAGTGCTATCTTGCCAACTATGCATACCAACATACAAAATTTGCCCTAAGGCGGAAATCAATTTTTGATCCAGCTCAATCATGTTTTCATCATACAGCTGATGAAAACGACTCCCTAATTGGGATGTCAACTGGCCCTCTCAATAGCACTAGGTACTCCCATTTGGGCTTATGTGAAAGTGCTATCTTGCCAACTATGCATACCAACATATAAAATTTGCCCTAAGGCGGAAATCAATTTTTGATCCAGCTCAATCATGTTTTCATCATACAGCTGATGAAAATGTCTCCCTAATCAGGATGTCTGCTGTTCTTTTTAATAGCACTAGGTACTCCCATTGGGCAGTCTTTGTGCAAGTGCTATCACGCTGATTATGAGCATCAACATATGAAGTTTGCCCTAAGGCGGGAAAAGGATTACGTTTTTCTCATCTATTCATTCATGTGATTTGTTGACATTATCTGCGGGTTGATCCCAAAATATTTCTCATGCTGATTATCTATTATTAATTTTTATTAGTTGGGACTAGTTGCCAAGTGTTGGTGCTGTAATCATCAGCCTAACTGTGCGAGTGTATTCATCCTGATATTCCAATAAAATAATTGGATTGATTTGACATTGAGTTAATTGTCCTGAGCCAAGTAGTTGCAAAGAAGGTCGGCCTAAGTAGATGAGTGTATTTGGGCCGAGCTTTTAATAATATAATTAAATTCTCATAGTGATAATTGGCCTAAGCGGTGGTATTATAATAGGTTTCAATTAGAGTATCAGCTCAAGCATTAGATGGGGAATTGCCTAATCTGCTGGTTGTCAAAGGGTTTACTATCGAACAAACCACAGAATTTAACAAGTGACCTACTCCAACACGCAGAAGCAATTGAGAAGATTTTTGAGCACCATCATATTCTGAAAATTTCATCTCCCACACTCTCAAAGTTGTCTGTGCCACTGCATCCACTCACAGGCAAGAATGTCCCTATCCACTGGATGCCTGAGTGGCAACAAACATTCAATTTGATCAAGAAGGTGTTCTTATCACCCCCATCCTTAAGCATTCAAATCTTTCCAACCTTATATTGTAGCGTGTGAAGTGTCTTCCACTGCAGTAGGGGCTGTCTTGCTCCAGAAGCATGATAGGTTGGAACATCTGGTTGCTTACTTTTCTTGCAAGTTTTCTTCCACTGAGCAATCCCGGGCCATCTATTAATAAGGAGTTGGCAGCTGTGTCATGGGCCTTAACCACTGGCAATTTCTCTTACAGGGTGCTCAGCACAAATTAACTGTGTGGACTGACCACCAAGCTCTTCTTTATTTTCACAAATTACAGAAGTTGGCATATGTTAAGTAATGCACATACCAGGATCTGTGTAGCTTCAACTTCAAATATAAGTTTGTTAAAGGAGCATTAAAAGTTTCCCCCAATCTCCTAGGCTGCAACCCCACACATTGTCCAGCTGATGCAGATGATATGGATCTTGTTATGATCATTCTCCCACTCAGATTTTGCTCTTGTTCCTTCTGTGGTTTTGGCAGTTTACTTGACTCTGGATGCACCTTTGGAGTCATGGGTCTTAGATGCGCAGTTGGCATGTGCAGAAGGGGTGGACCTCATGGAGTGGTTGTCTCTTCCAGCTTTCAAGCATACCCTATATTTCTTGGCTGGAGGGATCACCCAGTTTAAGTTTCAGGTTTGGGTCCCTCCTCTCCTCCAAGCTTAAGCCATTCAAGAACATCATGATCCCCAAGTGGTTGGTCACCAAGTGAACAAGAAGTGCATTAATTAAGTTAAGCATACCTATATCTGGCCTGGCTTGTCAAAAGATATTGCAGCCTGGATTGCAAATTTGTGTGACTTGTGTGCGGGCTAAATTGGACCAATCAGGTAGAAATGGACTTTTGCACCCCTTGCAGCAGTCAGAGGGTCCATGGACATTGATGTCCATGAAGATTTTATTGTTGAGCTTCCCAGCTCTAAGGGTTTACAGTGATTATGGTGGTTGTAGACATCTTTACAAATTTTTCCCTGTTATTTCATGCTCCTATTCTATTACTTCTAAAGAGACTGCCCGTTTATTTGTGCGGCAAGTGTTTTTGATGTTCTGTCTTCCATAGGAAATTGTTAGCAACCATGGGTCCCAGTTCACAGTGCAGTTTTGGAATGAGCTCTTAGCAATCCTGAAGATTATGCCCTCCGTTCTACCACATACCACCCACATTTAGATGGTTAAACTGAGAAAGTGAATCAAGTTTTGGAGCAGTACCTGCGGTGCTACACTTCAGCTGCTCAGGATACCTGGGCGGACAATTTTACCCTTGCCAAGTTCATGTATAACAATGGTACACATGCGTCCATTGGCTTTTCTCCATATGAAGCTACCTTGGGGTATAACCCTTCGTTTTTGGTAGGCCCATGCCTTTTCCCAGAGGTACCAGCTGCAGCTGACCATACTCAGCACATTTGCACCACACTGTCCTTGGTTTGTGATCACTTGACTAAGGCAATAAGTGATTATAACGGTTTGTGGATCAAAAAGAACTACCAGATCATGAAATAAAGGAAGGATCACGCGTTATGCTTGATACGCGCCACTTGCACATGAAGGTGCATTGTGAAGTTTCTTGTCTAAGCACTCAGAACCTCACTTGGTGGAAGAGGACTTGGAAAATGGAGCTTTCCGCTTAAAATTTCCAGCTCACTGAAAGCAGCATCATGTCTTCCATGTCTCTCAGCTGTCCCCATTCAAGGGGGTAGTTCCAGAAGATCTAGAGCCCATTATGATTCAAGGTGCGGAGGAAACTGAAGTGGAGGGCACCTGGCTTCCTGACACTCATGCCACTCCATTCAATATTTAGTCACATGGAAAGGCTTTCCACCTTATAAAAATAGCTAGGTCAGTGCTAGAGACTTAGTCAACTGTTTATAGCTGGTTGAGGCTTTTCACGCTACCCACCCTGATGCTCCTTGCCTTCCCCCAAAAATTGCTATGCTGATGGCAATTAAGTTGCTCAAGGCCTATAAAAATGTGGTTCTCGCTCAATTCCCCAGTGGTGGTGCCCCCTGACAAAAGGGAAGGGTAATATAAGTCTGTAGGAACGTCCCCTCTCTTTGGACCAGGTGGCATTCTTATTTCCATCAAAAAAGGGGCCAAAAAGGCCAGCTGCCCCCTCGTCACCCTGGGCAACCTTGTCCATGTGGTAGATGAGTGACGGGTAACAGTCTACCCATTACAAATCCTGCCACCAGTCCACATATGAACATTAAATGAAATAATACAACAATTCAAGGAGATTTGTGCTGAGCTTTTGGATAGCTGACATTATTTTGGACTGAAAGGTTTAAACAAAAACGAGGCAACAAAGCCTTATGGGCGTGCAATTCCAAATAACAAAGTATTTAATAACAAAGTATCAAGTGTAGAACTGTCTGTTAAAGGGTGGTTAGCCTGACGGTGTAATTCCTGCTTCCACTCTAGTGAAAGTTTTGTTCAACACAAGGTCAAAACCAATACTGGCTAGGGTGAACATAATTTTCTCCACCCTTTTTATCATTATTTGATTAATGATATGGGATTAGAAAAAGGAAGATTTGGGTGGTTGTCATGCAGGGTGGTTCCTGTTAGTGCTTAATCTTTTTTATTAATAAAAAGTGTAGAACTGCCAGCAGAACTTGATAGCATTAGGCCATTGAAAATATACTAATTTCAGTTTAAAACCTGCTTTGGACACACATAAATCCCTGCCTAATGATTCCTTCTTGACCAAACGGACGCTAAACGAACAGGCACAGGTAGGTTGGGTATCCCAAACCTTTTCCTGACCTCATGGGACTGCCCCTAAGTGGGGTGGCCATGGGAGGTTCCTGTGGCCCATTGGGTGAGACGCCATCAATACAGCCCTTAAAATCAAAGACAACTGCAATTTGGATGTCCAAGGTTGAACCAACTGTGAATCAGCCTGCCACCAAAAATTTGAAGTCAGTTCATAAAAATTTTATTCCTCCCGCTCAGTTTGCTGGGTTAGGTAAATCCTCAAAGGCCTAATCCAAAGTGTTACTAAGCTATTCCCCAATTTACTCGTCTATTTAAACAGTTGTAACACACTGAGAAAATTGATGGTTGATTTTTTAACTTTATTTTCAGTAAAAATCCTATATACCAAATCAATTTTTATTATGACGAAATATAAACAACCTTTCCAACCCAAGTTTGTCTAGATCCAAAACCTGCAGGACCTGGGGCTGTGTTTGTTTGATTCGTCGCTGGGTTAGTATACACAATTATGACCCATGAGCACTTGTTGGCAAAATTGGCTCCTAATAAGATAATTGTCCTTCAAGCAGCAGAGCCTCTGGCATTTGGGATTCTCATTTGGGTGCTTTGGCATCCAGACTGGTAGGCCAGTCTAAAATTTACTTGCCGCTTTTTTGACACAGATCCTGTAGTATATTTATTCTATTTGTTCATTTTTAAGTGCAGATCTTCTGACTTCCAGGCCCCCAAATCTTATCTTCAGGATGCAATCAACATCCACCTTCAGTTTTTTTTTGAAGAAATAGTCATATATGATTATTACAATTCTCAGAAGATCTACCATGTACTGACTGGTGATAATTTCAACCATCATTGGGTACCAGAACGTCAGTACATCAATGTTTTGATCCCCAACAAACTTAACCATAAGTTCCGTATGGAAGTGGGCTTCCATTACAAGGACTACTACCTGCATAACGAAACACCCATTATGTTAACAGACCATTAAATGATTGACCTTTTATAATTTGCCAACAGACTTACCCGCAAATGAGTTCATGAGGCAATTTATACTGGCCTATAACTATGAGGGAGGTACGCAAATTTTGGCAAACTAGTGGGAATCATATCGCTTGGTGTCTTTGCCCCTATACAGTGGAAGCACTGTAAGAGCCTTCACTTTGGACGAAAACTAACAAGTTTGTTCTTACTCAGTTTATCCATATTCCAGGCCTCCAACGGGTGATTTGCGGGGAACAAGAGGACGTTAAACAGGTTTGTCTCTATTTCCAAACCAGTCACATGATGGCACAATGTCATCATAAGAAAAGCAAACCCCCCATGATTATGAGTAAAATACAGTTAGTGGAATAACCAAGGTCAGGATCAAAGTGTTCCTTTGTCCTACAGCTAAAGAGTGTCTGCCACGTAACCTATTGGAATTTACTGACATGAAACGTCAGCAGAAAAAGCTAGATTAGGCGTTTAAAGAAGTATGGACGCAAGAGCTGACCAAGCATCTAGCGGCAGCAAATGAGCCTTTTTATGAATCCAAACCCGTAATAATATGATATGGACGAAGAACCCAGAACTGGGTCACCTCAAGCCCATCTCACCCAGGCGGAGTGGGAAGAGAAGGTGGAAATCCATTGCAGAAGTTGGGGCCAAAAAACCCTCGCCAAGATATAAGGATAAAGGGGCTGAGAAGTCAGCTCCACTGGCTGAGAACCTCTCTAGTAGTACAGCCAATCTGGCAGCTGGCCATAAAAAGGGGAGAAAACCCCAACACCCTTGGGCTAAATGCGCATCAAGTTCAGTCAGCAACTGCTGCCAATACTAAAAATCAATTGGGAATCAGCCCGCTTCTGCCACTCACCCACCCTCACTGCATTATAAATTCCAGTTTGTGCTCAATATATCTCTCTATTGATTGACAAGGAGACTGGGATGGCAACAGAGTACCCCGTGCATGCTATTCCTGGCAAAAAATCCCTGTTCTGACCAACAATACCTGGCATTCCTTTCCATCTCATCACTCAGCTGCGGCGCCATCTGCTATTAAAAAACCAATATCAGTTCACAATTAAATACACAATCTGAAAAAGCCTAATACCTATGGGTCAGGCAGCTGTCAATGATCATTGCGACCTTTAATACTAGGGGGATGGCTAGCATGCAAACCCATATGAGGAAAAAGCAGCATTTAAAAACTAATAATTATATTAACTTATTTTTACTATTTAAAACTCAGGACCACACCTAGCGCAAAATGGTTGCTAATTCAAACAAAGACCCCAAGCATCACCCATGGTCCCTGCAGATTAAGTATCAGGCATTTTGGTCAGACCTCATGGTGATCATAGTGTGACATATATATTAATATGCAATTTGTGGAGAAACATATGCTGCCAGATTTATTATGGCCATGGCTCATGACAAGTGTACTGGTAAAACTCTCTGGGTAATTGAGGTATATGCATCGCCCAACCCCCACAACAGTGCCAATTCTGGAAATTCATCTTGGAAGGGAAAAATGAAGCCACAACTGTTATCACAGGTAACCTAAACTGTTGGATAACTGCGAGCAGGGATATATTCCCAACCTGCGGGCATCTTCCTAGTATGACAGATGATATGCTTGCATACCTGGTGGTATCAGGAATGTGCCTTATAATTTATAAAGACAATGACCCCAAAAACTTATGAGATGGGAGTTTTATTCCCATTATGAGCTGTTACATGGTGCACAACTGGATTATGTCCTAGTCTCATCTGAACTCTGACTTTTTTCAAACAGCGAGGTCTCTATTAATATGGAAAGTGACCATATGATTGTTCAGGTGGTCATCAATCTAGACGACAACCCACCATGGCAGGAGTGGCAAATATCTTTTTCAACGTTGTGAGACCCCAACTGGTTATAAACAACTGAAAGTGGGTTCAATCAGGTGGTACTGCACTTAGATCAGCAGCCAGCCCTTGATCCTCTCACCCAATAGATTAAACAAAAATATTCTTATGAGGGATTGTGCCAAGTATGATAACCCCTAAGCATACAAGCGAACTGCGGCCACCCACCAGATGAAGGAGGCTCTGATAGGCCTGAAGCGTGGACTTCAGGGCAGCAAGGCATGGTGGTGTGAGTATCATACAACCCATAAGCAGTACCAAGCACTCCTTTTCAAAAAGGACACTAAAAGCCAGCAGAATGTAACTTTTCATCACCAAAGCCTGCTGGGAACAATGACTAAGGAGAACTTGGCCATTACAAAGAAATCTGGATCCAGGCCAAGCTCCTCCGGGTAGAAACGCCTGATGGCGTTATTTCCAGTGATTCCGCCACAATCAAGTATGAAGTGGAGCTGTTTTAGGCAATCTATTCCACTTGGGTGAAACTAATAATATGGCAATGGAAACCCACCTAGACTTATATAAGCTGGTTCTCCAAGGGGCTCACTGGTTGACAAGCATGAGCTGTTGGCTGTAATAACAGAGGCGGAGGTGACTTGAGCACTTAAGGAAGGCCAAAAGGTAAGGCCCCATCCCCAAAAACATGCGGGTTGAGATGCTGAGTGCACTCTGCGACTTAGTGGCATTGGAACTGGCTTATTTTGTTCAATTATCTCTTGGCACATAAGTGTCATATCCTAGGGGACCATAAGACCCTTATTGTGCTTTTGTACAGAAAAAACCTCAGCAGCTTCTTCTTAACTGGCGCCTAATTGCACTTTTTTAAAAGCTGATTATAAGCTCCTTATGAGAATCCTCTCAAACCTCCTGATGCGTACTGCCTCATGGACCATCCATAAAACAAAAATGGTTTCATCAGGGGGCGCACTATCTGGGAGATTATCAATTTCATCCAAAACATTCTTCAAGATGTGCGCTGGGCCAAATGGCTACTCAAGTTCTAGACATGTAGACGGCTTACAATTGGGTAGCATGGCCATTCCTATGGGTGGCAATGGATGCCATCGGGATCTCCCACTTTTATCACCTGGATTGTTACGCTGTACATAGGTCTTATGACTATGGTTATTGTACCTGACGGCTTAATGGATCCAATTTTAATCAGACAGGGCATTCGCCAAGGCGATCCCATGTCCCCAATTTAATTTACTTTGCATTAGGTATCCTGTTGGCTAAATCAGTAGTACAGTTGCAGGGCATCAGTCACCCCAGACAGGCCCCAGTTCAGATGCAAGCATTGGCATATGGCATCATGGCGGAGACCAGTCCTGAGAACAACCTTCAAAGCGCCAAGAACCTCCTTACCCCTTTACCAAGAGGCTTCAAACACAAAAGTTAATATTGACAAGATGGTAGTAGTTAGTATTGGGCAGCCCACTTCCCTCCGCCATCAGGTCTCACTCTCTTGCCACCCACCCAGAAATTAAGTTATTTGGGTATTCTTTTTACCAAATCAAGATCAGAAGTGGAGGCGATGGAGCAAACGGTGCTTTCCAGTATGCCATCATGGATGGCCTACTGGAATACACTCTCTTGAACCTTAAATGGAAGGTGAAAGCGCTTAATGTTTTTATATATTTAAAGCCCTAGTATGTGGTCATCATTCTCCAACTGAGACCCTTCTTGGGAGGTAAAATAAAATCCCTCCTCTACACCTTACTTTGGTTTAAAGACTGTGCGGCGGCTATTTAACTGAACATTCTTAAACCCAAGCGAGAGGGGGGAATGGTCTTGCTCAACTTTGAAGTTCATGTCCACTGGATCTAGGCCAGATTGTTTCACCAGATGTTACAATCCCACATGCGCTGCTCCACACTCACATGGGGAATTAACTGGGCCCAGATAAAAGGGATCCTAGCAACTATCACATCCCACTCTATATAAAAGTAGATGTTTCTTAACCCATGGCTGCGGTCATGGCATCACAACCCCTATTATTGGCGTCTATGTAGCCAAGTCATGTGGTTGGGTGGCTGGTCATTCATAAAAGTGCCACGGGAGGAAGCGCAAATACAATATTATTCTGAAAACCAAGTTTCAGCAATGATTACAGCTTTGGCATGGGATGAGTGAAACCAGATTGATAATGAATTTAATAACAGGGCTGTTTGTATCCTGTATAACAACTCCCCAATTTTCGTCAGGACACGCCCCAAAATCACCACTGAAACCAAAAACTCACCCCTAAATCCTTAGCGATTGGGTGGAAGAGGGCCATGACACTAACTACAATCTTAAAGAATTTATGGTGGGTTTTAACTGCAAGTTGGTAATTTACAACTAGCACTCAACCACATGGCAGATTTTGCATCGTGTATTATGAATGGGCAAACACTGTGACCCAGGGTACCCTTATAAGGATTGTCCAGTGTGCACTGAACCAAGGCGGATATTGCCCACTGCTATTTTAGTGTAGTATGTTTAACAGGTTTTAGTCTATTATGAGGTAGTACTATCCAGTGAGCAGCTGCAGCCAGACCTACATCCCTCTCATGACATATTCTTTGTGAAGATGCTTATTTTCAGCCGCTCCAGCTCTGAGCTTTTTTACTAATATTGTATATGTGTTGTACACTCGGCATTGTTCCTGAGAAATTGAGCCATGAGACCCTCAATACATGAGAATGGTAAGATAAATGGTTTAAATTTTCTCTGACCAGCTTGAGAATATCTCAAAATTCTTACGTCTTATCCCTGGATGTTTTTGCACCTCAGAATTGGCTTTTGCTCCATGGTTGCTCATTGAGCACAAAGAGGCATCATTTATACTGAAGATTCAATGGTGTGTAAGCCTGCCAATGCTAGAACTGTTGTAGCAAAGGCGATTGCTTACTAGGAATGGTCATATGTGCTACCCAGCTATCAGCATCCATTCTCAGTTTTTGTTCTAATGAATGAAACCCCATTCCACCACCCCTCATGCCCTTATTTCATTTTTTTATTCAAATTCAATAAAGCTATGGATTTTTTTCCAAAAAGGAAGGTGAGATAGTAGGACATACAGCTACCAATTTGAAGGTTGCAGGTTTAATTTCTGCCCTTTGCACATCAATTGGTTGTCAGCTAAAGGAAGCTATTTTAAGTTAGTAGGTCTAACAACACGAAAATCTTACCCATGATTGAACCAGAAAAATTAGAGTACTTATTGGAGGTAAAAACTTTCTTCCAAAAAAGTTGACCCTGTTCAGGTTTCATGTCAATGGTTTCTTCCTTTATTTTGGTAATTTCCATTCCATGGTTGGCTTTCCTTGAATAAACAGATATTTATTAAACACTAGTGTAATTACCCATCATTGCTCAGGCTTATTTATTACCAGAAGATATAAACTGATTAATTTAGGTTTCAAATTATAGATAACACAAAAATGCATACTCATTACCATTAAACGTACTATACTGATAAATCACCAACCACTTACCTAATACAGTTGAACCTATCAAAACAATCAAAAACTTTAAGCACTTTATAAAAACCAATTGAATTTATAAAATTAATCTAATTTCATCAAACCACTTGGCAAAGCCTAAGAACCTATTAATCAACCAAAACCCGCCAACCACTCAGCCAAAACCACTTGAATGTAAGAAACAATTAATTTCACCAACTCCTTAGCCAAATGAAATTTAGCTTTAACAAATTGATTAAAATTCAACAAACTTAGCTAAATCTAATTCAAATTTTGAATCTATAAAAACCACCAACCACAATGTGTGGCGGCTCCACTTTTTGGGTTAGGCACCACTAGTGCTAAAAAACCACCAAACACTCAAAATAAAAACCAATTAAAATTATTAAATTGCCTAAAAACAATCTTACTCAGCGAAACTCAGCTAAAAATTAGAATTACCTAAAACATCAACCACTCAGCCAAGACCAATTAAGACTTGAATTTATTAAACCATCAACCATTAAGTCAAAACCAATTATTGAACTTATAGAATAAAAACTAAAACTACCAACTGCTTAACTACTTATGAACCTATCAAACTTATAATACAAAAAGATCAGCCAAAATGATATACATGATTACCATTAGAATCTAATTCAATTTAAGTCAGATATATACTTCTTTATTAAATTTAATATATACTTTTTTGAAAGAACCAAATTTAAATTTTACTAAAGAGTACGCAACTATAGATGATGCACTCAAGGACTGGGAGCCAAAAAATGGGAAATAAAATTGAATACCTCCAACCAAGCAGAATTGACAAAATGCCTATCCAACCAAGGTGGAGGGGAGGGAGGTTGGGCGCCTTTTTGGTGGCTGAGATCCTGTAGAATACATGAGACATGGTAGAGAGTGATTGAGTGAGGACTTTGGTTGATGGCGCTCAAATTCTTTATAAGGTGGGTTGTTAAGGATCAGTAAAGCAACAAACACCAAGTCTAAAAATTTTGAAAAGGTTGCATTCCATCCAAATGCAAAAACAGGGAGGGAGGCAAAGGCAGTGAGATTCATGTGCATTACCTTTGATTTTGGGTTAATTTTTTTTTGTAACAATGGCATGGACTGAGTTGGTTACTTTTAAGTGAATTTTGAGGATTTTGCGCTTGGTGACAACAGGAAATCAGGTGGGAAGATGGGATTGCGCACCCCCAAAGACCAATAAGGTGCAGATTTTGAAACTGCCTTGTGGAATGGTTAATAATCAGGTGAGGCCACCGCTATCATTGCAAGCTGCTGGCTACTTTGTTATTGGTATGGGGCGGCGCATGTCTTTGGTTTATAATGGCAAGGAGTGAATAAAAACCATATACCTTATTACCCTTCTCAAGATTTATAAAGTACTACTAACCATTCACCCAAACTCAATTAATCCTATTAATCAACCTAATACCACCACCCGCTTTTAAAAACAGATTAAACTATAAAAGTAGGTAATCAATTAATACTTACTAGAATGATTAACTTGATAATTAGAAATATGACCACCAAACACTTGGAGAAAACCATTTAAGCTATTGAATCAACCAAATATATAACTGCTCAGCTACAACATTATACCTATTGCTATTAAAAACATATGATATTTTCAGGACCATCTAGTACTAAAAATATAATATTTTCACTTTTTATATAAAGCTTTTTAATTTAAAAGGAAAATAATTCTAAAAATTCAAAAGCCATTTTGGGCATGCGCACAACAAGTCACAAAATTTGTAAAGTAATATTATAAATGGTATAGGAATGCTACTTTTCTTTCTCATTGCAAACACTTTTGCAAACTATTCAATTCAAGACTAAATCTAGTTTGATAATCTCACAGAGGAGATTAGTCTGCGCCCATGTCAGGGAGCAGTTGGGCAAGCAAGGTAAGAGGAGCAGGCGGAAGGCCCGCGGCCTCCAATGTTCAAATATGCCCTGGAGAATCTGGCAGAATGGATAAAAATCTCAAAAAACTGGTGGTCACAATTTCCCCAGAGATACTCGCGTGGCAAGCATGATGCAACCAGTATATCAACACGCCACACTCCCAGCCACTTTCATTGGTGGAATTTGGAGTCTGTGTGTATCTGGATATCCAAAAAACGGCCTTATGGGAAAAATTTTGTGATGATGTACACAAAATTTTCCTGACCGCAGTGTACGTTGCACCTCACTCCATGTCACGCGGTTGGCTGGACCTAGGTTTCAAAAGCAAAATAGCAGCATATGAGGCTGCAGCAGTGCGCATAGTGGTCAACCTCCCCGAAGGGCAATGGGTCATCAAAACCAAACGCACCAGATGGACAAAATCAAACCAAATTTTCCTCACATTTGACTTTTTGCCTAGTACAGTAAAACGTGACATTTTGGAGCAACACCTGAAAGATGGTCTCACCGTATATGGCGAAATACAATCTTTCAAAATGCAATGCTTCACGCTGATGCCACATCAGTGCACCGGCAAAGCCATCGCAGTTATGACCCCAACTGAGGAGATCGCGAAGGACCTAACCCAGATCCCACACTCCACTTTTATTGATATTGCAGGGCATATTACCCACCCATTCCAGGTAACCATGGTCAGCGCGCCCCCCATTTGCACCCACTGTGATGCGTTCAGCCATAAGGCGCACGCATGCCCCATCAAGGAGGGTGTCACATTCCAAGAGCACCCCTCGGCGGCCATGGCCAGCAGAGAGGCGCACTATGAACCAACCACAAGCACCAAGGAGGCTTTCCCGTGGGGAGCATAAGGCTGCTACCTATTGGTAAAGCCCATCTCCCCACAGGAGCAGAAGAAGGCCAAGCAGGCCCATAGGGCCACAGCCAAGGAAGCAGCCAAAGCCACCACCGCCATCCCACACTCACAACGCCAGGAGGACATGGAGACCTTTGCGGTGGAAGCAACTCAGGAACCCATCATCTAATCAGATTGGGAAGCCCATGCCGAGTGGGCCACCCAATCTGAGGATCCAATGGGAGATTCGATCTCACCCAATTGCTGCACCCAAGCTCCAGTCAAAACTGACTTGGGACCTATCCCAACTGAAAATTTTTTTTGACCCACTTGACGGTGCACCAAACTCATCCGCACTGCAAAAAATTTGTCCGACGTTGGGAAAACAAAAAGCGAAGGCCAAAGCCAATGCAACTCTTTCCACAAAAATTAACAAAAACCCCAATAGCGTTGCTGCTAACACCTGCGCTGCTGTGAAAGCCCGTGGGGACCTTGAAGAGGCTGGTGGGCCCAGGTGCCCACCCCCTCGCACCTAAGGTGTGATGGGGGAAACCTTCACTCTAGGGACATCGAATATCACCGGACTTAAGGCCTCCCCATCCTGGGCTAGGAAACTGAGTTTTTTACAACACATTTACCCGTGGATATCCTGGCCATCCAGGAGTCCCACTGTCCATGAGGTTCCGAGGAAGCTTGGAAAACAATGCTCCTCCCATCCCTATCCTTTTGGTCGAAGCACTGTAGGGTGCTAATTTGGAAAAATAATTTTTTCAAATTCATATCCTCAGAAACATTCCTAAATGGCCGAGTGCTCATTGTCACCTTCTCGTGGGCTGATGTTGTGCATGCAATCATCAACATCTATGCCCCAAACGGTGCACACAAGCGTTGGGAATTTTTCTCATCAGTCAAATCCCTCCCACTACCCCCTGATTCTTTTCTAGTTGGCGACATGAACTGTTGGCTAACCTCACCAATGGACCGGTGGCCTCCCTCACCCCACACCCCACAGGGTCATGTATAACTATGTGTTCTAAAAGCCACCCTTGGGTTAATGGATGTGCTGCCATGACATGCCCCACTGCTCAAAAACATGACGCATCCCCACGTCCACAATGGCTAATTAAGGTCCATGACCCACATCAACCTTATTCTAATGCCAGCGAAATTCCAACCCCACATCTCCCACTTCAAAACAACGAAAATGGAATTCTCCAACCACCAACTGGTCTCAATAACCTACCACTTACCCGTCACAGTTGCAAAGGCCCCACATTGGTGCAAAATCTGCCCCCCGAGCTCGTGTCACCAGGATTTTCCATGTGGGTGGAAGAGGCAACTTTGGCAAAATCATTTGTTGCACTATTTTGTGTGGACCCCATTTCCACATGGGCAACTTTCAAAGAGGACACCATCCGCCACTATCGCCATCTCTCCTCCAGATGCTCACGAGCCACATCAGCGGTTATCTCGCGCGCTCTGGCAGAATTGGCCCACTTAGAGTCCAACATTCCAGCCACAGGATACAGCCCTGCATGGGGCCAGAAGTGGGCGGAGGCAGCCGCCCACCTCAACACACTCGAAAGGCAACACAAACATTGGGTTTGTGTCCAATACAGGGCCAAATGTATTACTAAAGGCGACAAGTGCACCACATACTTCTTTAAAAAATTTTTTATACCATGCCAGAGTGTGGCCTGCACACAGGTGCAAAGATCGGATAATTCCATTGTGGACACACCAGCTGAAGTGGCAATTGAAACGCAAAAATATTACTCCAAGTTATACTGAGCTGAACCAATTCAGCTGACTGAAATGGCAGAATTTCTCGACTGAGCTCATATCTGCACCATTTTCCAATACCCGGAAATAATGAATTTAATTACTCCAAACAAATTATGGACAGCCATTCGCAGTGCGCCAAACTAAAAATGCCCAGGCCCAGATGGCATTCCATATGAGTTCTACAAAAAATATTTCAAATATATATCCCCATTGCTGCTCGCCTCACTTAACCAAAGCCTGATGGAAACGCGCCTCCTACCAGGAGGACATGAGGCCTTCACTGTCACACTCTTCAAGAAAGGGGATAAGCTAGACTTAGCCAACTGGTGCCCCATTTCTCTAACAAACACAGACACCAAAATTTTAACAAGAATCATGGCTAACCGTTTAGGGACTGTAGCATCTGCCACCATCTCCCCAGAACAATTCAGTTTCATCCCCAGAAGGTTGATTTGGGATCACGTGCACTCTGTGGCTAATGTATGTCAGTCCACAGCCTCTGGGGCACTGGTATTCTTGGACCAACAAAAGGCCTACGATAGAGTAAACTGGGAATACCTAAGGGCCTGCCTCCATCAATTCCGCCTACCCCCGCTTCATAAACTGGGTAATGCTGCTCACAGAATCTGTGACAATGGCAGTGCGTGGCCCAGGCTTTTTAATGGAAGTAGTCCGCCCTCAAAGGGGCTTGCGACAAGGGGACCCCCTCAGCCCACTCTTATACAACTTCAGCCTTGACCCACTACTGCAAAATGTGAATGCCCAACTCACTGGGGTCCATGTGCCAGGCCAAGCCCCAGTCAAGATGATGGCATTTGCAGATGATTGCGTGGTGGGGGTGTCTAATAACAAAGATGCACGTGCGCTTAAAGCCCTCATCCAGGACTATTCCCGGGTAAGCAACGCGGCACTGAACGCCTCCAAAACCAAAATCATCCTCCTTGGTCGGTTTCAGAACTGCTGGGCCCCAGCAATTAGTTCCCAACCTGGCCCATCTGCTCGCCCACGTCCACGCCTTACTAACTCAACACACACCGCTCCACTGGTGCACTCCTTCGTGCCACGTCCTACCATAGGACTGGTGCGCCATCTAGGCGTGTGGATGGAGGCAGGCGGATATGCGTCAGCAGTAATGGAGTGCCATATACTGGACAACGTGACGAAGCAAATCGCCTCTCTCAGAGCCCACCCTACTACCCTCACTGGCAGGGTTGTTCTTGCCAACTCTATGCTCCTATCTAAAGTCTGGTTCAGAACCCACGCCATCCCCTTCTCCCCAAGCTTCTTCAAATCCCTGTATGCTTTGCTGCAAGGATGGCTTTGGTCAGGCCGCCCTCCACCAGTATGGCTAGAGGTCATGTTTGGCCCCCATCATTAAGGTGGCATGGGCCTGCTTGACTTCAAAGCCCATGCTGCCAAGATCCTGGGCACCTGGATCGCGGCCGTCACCGCTCCTACACTCCCATCCCAACACTGGTCCCGCGCGGCCTGCTCCAGCTTCTCCTGAGCCTTGGGCCTCAACAATCCATCAAACCCCCACTCCCTGATAAAATCCCTCGCATCACACACATCAGCCACAGGTCCTCACGGGACTAAAACCCACTACAAACGAATCCTACTCTCCATGCGAAGCGCAGAGTGGAGAATTCATATTAGTGGACATACAACCTGAAGAGGCCACCCCTCTCCTCAGTTCACACAAGAGGTACAGGGACTACCCATCCATGATGGCGTGATCCCCATTCGACCCCATGTCCTATCCAGGGTGGACTACCTGGACATGATGGACATCCATTATTCCACTGAGACCCAAAAGACTATCTGGAAATATGCACACCATCCTCTGTTGCAGCCTCAAGTCCGCTCCCATGTGTGGCGCTGCCTGAGGCGGGTGTATCATACAGCTGAGTGCTCTAACGCTTTACACTCATCCTGTGTCGTGTGTGGCCAGTATGGAACGCTGTTCCACCGCCTGGAGAAGTGCCCCACCTCTAAAGTGATATGGCGCGAAGTTCAACGTCTGCTGGGCCAGGATCAAACGCATCCCTTCAGTCTGTCAAGAGATATGTTTGCTTCATCAATGGTCTCCCCCTTCCACCCTCCCTCCGTGCTCTGGTGGTTGCAATCGCCATGTGGACTATCCACACGATTGTCTTGAATGCCATCGCTGGCTCCATCCCCACCCTCCCAGAAGCTGTCCACAGATTCCGGTCTCATTTGGTGGACCACTTTCAAGCGTGGATGTTTGGATACCTCCCACCGCGTCGCTGACAGCTGGTCTCCTCCTGGTTCCCAGTCTGGTTCATCAAATCAGACCCCTTCCTCCACACATGCTTAATAGTGGCTACGGCCCCTTCACACGTTCCATCCCCCTCCCCATAAGTGGCATTCCCGATGGCAACAAGAGATAGCATCGCTTCTCTGGGGTGCCTCCCCTGGTACTAAGTTTGTCTTTCCTGAGTCATATTCAGAAGTGTTTGTCCCATGGTCGGCCTTCCCCACAATAAATTTAAATTTAAATAAATGGTATAGGAATGCATAGAAGATGAATATATACATTCATTTTTATATTGAATTTTATCCCAGTAGTTGAACTTTAGCCAGGGAATATCTATAAGCTCTTACTAGCACAGCCTGATGGCTCTGTCGCAACTATGCTCTGTTCCCCATTTACCTTTAAAACTATCATTTGTGCCACTTGGACTAACTGCTTTGCTGTTGCCCTTATATTTTATAATTAAAACAAGCAGAAAAAGGTAAATGAATAAGATAAAGACAAAAATATTATAGAAACACTATAAAACTAAAATGTAGCACACTGACAATTGTTACTTTAATTGAAGTGCATAATGTAATTATACTAGTTGAAATTTGTAGCTTTAGATGGAGGGTACACCAGTGGTAGAGTATGGACTTTTTGGGATTTTTGCCCATATTCCCAGATGACTAGATTACCAGGGGTCACTAAAGGGATAATTCCCTATAGTGAAGTGAATTGACATTCAGTTGACCCTGATTTTGGGGTAGCAATGTTTGGTGATATTAGGTAATTTGCCTGGGTCAGATCCATCGGTTAGAAATCCAGGTGAATGCTTAAGATCTCATTGTGTAGAGTTGCTGACAAAAATAGGGGCATCTAATAGTTGATTGATGATTAAATATCAGGTGTACTGATTGAGAATATAATGATCAAGTTGTGAGGCAAGTGATGCCACCTATGATTAGCAAATCAATCAGTTGGTTCACGACCTTCCTTAATGGGTAACAAGTCCCATTACCTAAGCAGGTCACTTGCCAAATATGGTTGGTTCAATGGGATCAAGAGAAAAATGTTAGGGATACATTTTCTGACTCTTTCTGTTTAATTCCTGAGGATGTCTAATGATGATCCTATCCAGGATGGGGAAAACCATTGCTGATGAGACAATGATGGGTAATTCAATGGCAGCAACTGCCATTTTATTAATGAGGTGCCAATTGAGGATTTGGCGCCAAATTTCCACTATAAATTCCCCTAAGAATTCACTTAATAAATATACTTATATACCAGTAATTATTATAATACAAGATATACTTTACCAGAATATATTTCAAGTTCTATTCTTTCTCAAGAAATTAATGCTGTGTGCTTTAATTAGGAGACCCTTTAAGATAAAGAGTAAGGATCTGAGTATGGATCCAGAGAAGAGAAGCTGAACTGAATCAGGGATTGCTGCTAACTGTATGTCATCAGAGAGAAGACATAAATTAGGAACTTAGCGTGGATCAAGTTAGGCAGTATAAGGTATATATCCCTATTGAGGACATCTTAAGTATTTTGAGGGGAAATACTAGTCAAGCGTTGGACTCAATACTAGTGCTTATTCAGCTACAGATAATAGTCTCCATACTATTATCAAACTAAAACATATTACTATCAGACAAAGTGGAGATTTGCACAACAATGAACATGTGCAGTTAATTAATATAAGGGTTATCTGTCAAGAATAGTCATAAAATCTTATAAATTTTTATAATTGGTGCTCACTACAGGGGCGTAATTTTGTAAGATACTAGGACATGATGTCATATAAGGATAAAATAAGAAAACTTTGGACAGAGTTAGCAACCATCAACCAGAATTCATTAATTTCAGCGGATTAGTGAGAATTTGCTGCCTTAAGGAGAGAGTTACCAAGGTCAAGGAAGGGGTCAAGAATGTTTCTAGTTTCATAAACGAGTTACTTGGAAAAGTAACTTCATTGAAGGAAAAAGGGATTTAGTTTGATAAGTCTTATTCTTAAAAAATGGAACTTTTCTTTCCCATAACAATCACTTTAGTTACTATGATTCAATTCAAGCAGCAATTTTTGATAATCATACAGGAGAGATGGGCGATTTTAATAATAAATTTAAACATCCTGGCCGAGCGTCACATCAAGAGGTGCACAAAACGTGCACCCAAGGGCAAGAAACGCTCTGGAGGGGGACCAGGAACCCAAGCTGCAAAGAAACCACAATTTTCAGACACCATCCAGATTTATGGTGTTTACTATAAAACAAGATCAATACATGTATATCCAATGTAACCAACCCCTTTCAAAGGTGGAGCATGGGCTCTGACTCTTCCTGGGGATGAGTCACTGACCCTGTGGGAGAAAATATGCGAGGCACAGACCTCCCTTTTCCCCACACGGTATATGTTGCCACCAACAACATGGGCTGCGGATGGATCAATATTGGTTTTAAAACAGCTGAAGAAGCAGAGGCCGCAGCAAAAGTCTGCGTCAAAATTGCCCTTTCCAAGGGAAAAAAATAGTGCGCACCATGTTCGCCAGATGGAACAAAGCAATGACTTTGTTCATCTCATTTGACTTGCTCCCTACAAACCTTCCTCATAAGGTAATTGAGGAGGAGCTCCGCAAAGGGCTCATAACTATGGAGAAATTATGCAACTCAAATTACAAAATATTTCGCCTGATGTCAACCCTGTGCACAGGCAAAGCTATCACCGTGATCAACCCATTCCCTGAAGTGGAAGATGACTTATCAAGAATCCCCCCACACAGCAGAGTTTCACTTTGTGGATGGGGGACAGTCATCCGCATTCCAAGTTACACCAGAAAGTGCACCGCCTATATGCAACCACTGCAGTTCATTGGGACACAAGGAACATGCATGCCCCGTGAAGGAAGGATTAATGGAAGCAGACTACTTTGAGGAAGCCATGGACGAAAGTAACAAAAACTTTGTCAGAATGACTGACGGTCACCACCCATTCCGCTGGGGTGAAGATGGACTTTACTCCATTGTGGACCCAGTTACACATAAACAAGCAAAGCGGCACAAAAAGCCTGCAAGCGGGCAGTGGCTAAGGTGGCAGCGCACGCAGAATCATCCATCAACCCAGACAAATTCAAGAGGATATTTTGTATATACACTGAGCCAACCATTCAGAACAATATGCCCAGGTTGAAAATTTTCACAGCAATTTGACTGAGTCACCATGTGACATCAATAATGCACACTTTGAGGAACAATTCAACCACAATATGGGTGAAAATGTGTTGCATAATTCTCCAAATATGAATCCAAAAATTGCAGAACCCAATCAGCACCCCGCATTGAACCATCATGAGATATGTGCGGGAAAAGATAATGCAAATTCCAAAAACCGCAATTTCCACGAAAAATCTAGTCAGTTCAAGGGAACTGACATTGTCACTGAGAGAGTTGGTGTACAGATGCGGAGCATGGCCAAAATGAGCTGTGGTGGGTTAGGGCCAGAGGGCCCTCCCAACTGCTCCTGAGGTGCTGCGGGCACCTCAGTGTCAATAGGGATGCTAAACATTGCGGGAGCCAGGGCTCAAACGTCCCAAGCCAAAAAGCTGGGCTTCCTGCGAAAACCCCTTGTAGACATCTTGGCCATTCAAGAAACTTACTTTCTACAAGGGGAAGAAGGATCCTGGTCAGCCAGGGTCTCACCATCACAATTGGTATGGACATCTCACTGTGGGGTGATCATCCAAAATAACAAAAAATTAAAAATTACAAACTCCTTGTCATACCTTCACAGCTGCGTCCTGGTAGCAACGATCACATGCCAAGAGGAAACAATCTTGATAGCATGCATCTATGCACCATGCACCACAGCCAAGAGAAAACAATTTCTTGAAGCTGTTCCAATACTCACCCTCCCACCAGATATCATCCTGTTGGGTGACTTTAACTGCTGGGATAACCCTGACATGGACCAATGGCTGAACCCCAGGGGATACCCACCAGGACACAACAAATTCTGCACAATGAAGGCATCCCTTGGCCTACAGGATGCCCTCCCCCCAGATCACCACTCCTTCCCCACATGACATGGCCCAAAATATGTGAGGATACGCTCATATCAATAAGCCACATTGATCACATCCTCATTCCGCAGTCCTAACAATCAAGAATTTCCAAATTTACAACAAAAAAAGTCAATTTTTCTGACCATCAACTTGTTTCAGTGCAGTTATCACCAACCTGAACCCACTCACAGGTGTCACCCTGAAGAAAGTTACACCCAGAAAACATAAAATTACCCAAAATAACCAAATGGGTTGAACATGAGGCCACGAACCAAGAATTTACAGCCCCATTCACTTTGGATCCCATTGCAACATGGGCAAATTTCAAAAAGGAACTAATAAACAAAACCCAACACATTGCATCACATAAGTACACCACCAATACAGCCACAATCAAGCGTACCTTGGCGGAACTGGACTGCCTTGAGCATAACACTCTGAGACCCAGTTATAGCCCCAACTGGGGACGCAAATGGGCGGAAATATCCGCCTGACTAAAAACCCTCATCTTTGAGCACCAACACGGAATCAGAGTATCAAACAAAGGTAAGTTCATAAAGGAAGGAGAAGCATATTCAACATATTTCTTCTGCCAATTCCACTCCCATGGCAACCAGCCCATGTGCACACAGGTCCGCAAGACTGACAGCACTGTGGCAACTGACCCTGAGGAGGTCAAGGTGGAAGTACACCGCTATTACACTGAATTATACCGCAATATGCCGACAGACCCACAAGAAATCACAAAATTTATACAAACCATTGGAATAAAAAGCACACCGCCAAACTACAATATTCTAAATCTAATTACATGGGAGGAGCTTTGGGATACAATCCGCGGTGCACCACGTAGGAAATGCCCAGGGCCTGATGGCATACCCTACTAATTTTACAAAAATATTTTCAACAAATTGTCCCCTCCTATTTGCGTATATGAACCAGTGCTTGCTGGAAACACGCCTCCTACATGGTGGCCATGAATCATATGTCATAACCTTATATAAAAAGTGTGACAGATTGGACCTAACCAACTGGCGTCCAATCGCACTATCTGATACTGACACAAAAATTCTATTAAAAATTTTAGCAGCCATATTAGGCGCAATTGCTTTTGACGTCCTATCACCCAACCAGTTTGGGTTTATACCAGGGCGCTCTATCTGGAACAACATACACCCTGTTGCAAACATATGTCAGTCCAAAGCAACTGGAGCCCTAGTCTTCTTAGACCAGGAAAAGGCATATGACTGCTTTAGCTGGCCATATTTAAAGGAATGCCTACACGCTTTCAAACTCCCACCCAGATTCATAAACTGGGTGATGCTCCTCACAGAATCTTCAACCATGGCTGTATGTGGCCCTGGCTTCCTAACTAACAAGATCACACCACACAGAGGGCTCAAACAAGGGGACCCCCTCAGCCCACTACTGTATAATTCCAGTTTTGATCAACTCCTCCGCATAACTGACTCACGCCTCATGGGCATAACTGCACAAGGACAGCCAACAGTCAAGATAATGGCCTTCGCGGATGACTGCATGGCAGGTATAGCTAACAACAATGATGCCTGACAGCTGTAACAAATCCTAGAGGAATACTCCATGGTGAGCAACGCATCGCTCAACAAAAGGAAAACAAAAATCATTCTCTTAGGCAAGTACACTAACAACTGGGCTACAACACCAGAACCTCATACCCCCATACGAAAGAAAAACCCACTCATCTTACCCTTTGCATCACCTCCCACCACCACTCCTGTCCGCCACCTTGGGATATGGCTGGAAACAGGGGGATATTCCAATGAGACAATGGAAAGAAACTATACTACAGCGGGTATCCAAACGTGTCGCCTCCCTCAAGGGGAGATCCTCAGGACTAACGGGGCGAGTAGCAGTTGCTAACTCACTCATCCTCACAATACTATGGTACTCTGCCCACGCAATCGCCTTCTCACCCACCTTTATAACATCAATCTGAGCGCTCATCCAGGGCTGGCTGTGGCCCGGATCTCATCCTCCCATATGGATGGAAATACTCTTTGGCCATGCTCAAGCGGAGGCATGGGACTAAAAGATTTTGAGAGCTACGCTAACCGCATCCTGGGTACCTGGAATAAGGAAGTCATTGCACCAGACCTCCCGCAACAACACTGGTACAGGGCAGCGAGGACTAACTTCGCACAGGCTATCAGATTAACCAACCCACATAGCCCACCCAGACTATTATCATACCTTGCTAAACACCCTACCACAACAGGCCCGCATGGAACCCCCCTCACTTCAAACATATCCTCTAAACCGTCCGCCGCATGGGATGGACCGTAGAGAACACTGGCACTGTGCAGGGAAGGGGACGACCCAGCCACCACTTTAGTTTAAGAAATCCAGAAAACCACCCCCAGAGAGACATGCTTGCTATGACCCCAACCATTGCTAGAATCGAATACCTAGATAAGTTGGACATCCCCTATGATTTAACCATACAGAAGACAGTGTGGAGGATGATGCACCACCCACTCCTACAGCTGAGGGTAAGAGCTAATGCCTGGCGCTGTCTGAGAAGGACCTAAAGGATGGCGGACCGTTCCAACTCCCTCCACGCAACCTAAGCAGTATGTGGAGGGGAGGGCTCCCTACATCACCGCCTAGAAACATGCCCCCCAACCAAAGCCATATGGCAGGAAGTCGCGCGCCTGCGTAAGATCCAAAGTGAGCAGGAATTTTTTTATATCAAAGAGCCTCCTCGCGCTCCAGATTGAATCAGTAATCCCATCTACCCTCCGCTCTTTAATGATACCCATTGCAATGTGGACAATTCACACCATTGCCTTAGATGCGTTCAGGGGCACGGTCCCAACCATCCATGGGGTTATCAACAGGTTCCACGTCCACTTACTGGAGCACTTCCAAGCTTGGCTCTATGGATATATGAGGCCAAGGCAACAGGCGCTCATAGAATCATGGTTCCCACTCTGGTTCCTCCACACAGACCCCTTCCTTCACACCTGCTCCATAGCAGGGGAAACCCCCTTGGAGTAGTGCACTAACCCCCCATACCTGGCAGTCCCGCTGGCAACAGGAGTAACCTGAGTACCCTGGGGTGCCTAATTTTATCTATCTTCGTTTTACACACATACTCAGTAATGCCTGTCCCCTGGTCGGCTTGCCTCAGTTAAATAAAATTCTTGAAAATGGAGCGTGAAGCAGATTGAGTTCATTTAAGAGCATTCAGCACAGATATAGAGTGACTTGTTAAGCAATTTTGAGGAGTTGAAGACTCAAAAATGCAAATGTGAGCCATATGTGGTGACTAATGTCAAAAAAAAGAACTCCCCATACAATAATTGGAAAGATGACTACCACAAGTGAGAAGGACAACTGGAATGATGAGCATTGAAGTTACAGGCTTATTGTTACAAATTGGCATTTTTGTTGAGATATGCCGTAATAATATTACACAGGGTTTGACACATTAAGCAGTAGGACCAATGATATGAGGATCGTTGCCCTTGAAACAACAGAAATAAACTTATTTAATAATTATGGAGCACTTTCTCCAACTATACTTCTTTATTGATATAATAATCACAGCGGATCCTCGCTGTTTTGCTTCCTCTAAACTATTAACAACCAAAATTTCTTGATCATCTCATCTTACTTGTATTGTAGTAACTTCAGATGATACCACTTTCATGGCTTAGTAATTCACTTCGCCATATCTCTTTGATTCCACCAATTTTTTATCCATTAAAATCCCAATCACCTAATTTGAGGCAATTTCCCTAACAACCCAATATTGCCTCATTTTGAGGCACTCAAATTACCATAATTCATATTAAACTTGGCGGATTCCATCTGTTCTGCCATAAAGAATTAGGGCTTATCATCCAGTCATATCAGAATTGCGACATTACCCCCCTCCTTGATTGAACAATGAGGATCCTATTGCTTATATGCCTGAAGAAACTTTGCTTGCACTTGGTTGATGATACAACCGCTAGCAGGGTCCTTAATAGTGTATGCATCTATACCTGTCTTCTCAATGACTTCAAATGGCTCAATCCAGATACTGGCCAGCTTGTGTTTCTGGCCAAACCCATGTTGATCATGGAATAGGACCATGTCTCCATCTTTGAACTGTGCTAGGCCACTTCACTGTATCAGATTGCCAGCCTGGCTTTTGATTTTCTTGGCTAAGCTAAACAAGTACACTTCAGTTTAAAAATATAAGCAGCGTATTTGTTAGGATGGTCAAACAGCATTGTGGAACCATTCCGCCAGTGTCCTCCACACAGGCATACAGAAGTGCGGGCAGAGCGGAGTGCCGTCCTAAAGCAATTGGAATAGGCTTTTCCCCATGTAATAATAGTAGCTAATGTTGTAGGTGAACACTGCGGTGGAAAGTAGGTACTCCAATTGGAGGGCCTATCAGCAACCAACTTACGGAGAATGTTCACTAGGGTCCCATTAACCCGTTCAACTATTCCATTGGACTCAGGGTGATACAGAGTTGTTAGAACCCCACGGATGGCCATCATTTTGTTGAGTTTGGGAAGTATGTGAGAGTTAAAATTAGTAGATTGTCAGCAATGATAAACTCTGGGCGCCATGACGATGAATGATGCATTCCATTACAAACTTAGCCACAGTAACCTCCCCCAGATTCCAAATGGCCCATGCCTCAACCCACCTGGTCAAGTGGTCAATTGCCACAGGATATATATGGACTGGTTAGCTCCCATTGGCAGAGGGCCGATGACATCAAGGGAAACTGTATGCCAAGCAAAGTGCATCTCACTAACTGGTATGAGGTCTTCCTGTGGAATGGCTTTTCCACTTGGCACTGGTGACAGGAGGAGATAGTATCAAGAACATCGAAGTTCATGCTTTCCCAGTAATACTGAGGCTACAATAATTCCAACGTCTTTTGCACACCACCATGCCCAACTGCCCTATTCGCACTCATGATTATGTTAGGCTGTGTTGAGGGTCATGGAAAATTCTCCATGGAATCACCAATCCGCTTGTACAACTCACCATTCCACTGTAAAGTATGGCTCACATTTCATTCAACGCCTTGATGACTTGGGGCGGCTCATCATTGTACTTTCCGCTGAGCATCTTGTCATACATAATATCGCTCAGATCTACCATAACTGCAATAGTTGGTAGCTTTGATAAGAAATAAGAATTCTGGTGTTTTGCTCCTGGTCAGTGAAGGATCTCAAAGTTGTAAGCTTTAGTTTAAGGGCCCATCATGCTAGCTGGCCCTCAGGCTCCTTAAGGTCCTGCAGCCAGCGTAACGAGGCGTGATCTTTTACACCATGAAAATATACCCTGAAATGCTTGTAAGCATAAATCAGTGCTAAGCACTCCCACTTGGTCACAATATAATTTCGTTCATGGCTATTCAGGCTCTAACTGCAATACGATAATGGGTGCTCCTCCCCCTCATCATCTTTTTGAGACAGAACTGCCCCACAGCAGAAAGAGATACCTCCATCTGTACAAAAAATTCCTTTTTAAAATTTGGGTAACATAGCACTGGCGCCTCAATAAACGCTGTTCAAAGAGTATCAAAGGAGCGTTGACAGTGTTCCTTCCATTAAAACGTGGCGTTCTTTTTTAATAACTCAAACAGCAGACCTCCAATACAACTAAAATTAGGTATGAAGCGGTGATAGTAGCCAACAATCCCTAAAAATACTTGTATACCTCGTTTACTACTTGGTGTAATCATCTTCTGAATGGCCTCCACCTTAGCTGGTTGGGGCCTCAGCCCTGTTGCATCAACTACAAACCTGAGATACTCTAGCTGATCCTTGAAAAAGTGGCATTTCCAGGGCTTGATTTTGATGTTGGCCTCAGCCAACCGACGGAATACCTCTTCCAAATGGCTAAGGTGCTCAGAAAATGTGCGGGAGAAAACGTTTATGTCATCAAGGTATACAAGAACGTATGACAGCTTCAAGTTGCCAAGGATAGTGTCAATTGCTCATTGGAAAGTAGCCGGGGCGTTACACAGCCCTTGGGTCATATGTGTCAGTTGAAAAAAGCCCTTTTAACGTGATAATGGCGCATTTTTCTTGTTCCACCGCAGGTAACTCAATCTTCCAATAGCCAGATATCAAATCCATGGCGGATAAGTAACAAGCTCCCCCAACTGGTCCAACGCATCATCAATCCATGGCAAAGGGTATGAGTCTTTTTTGTAATGCTGTTGAGCTTTCAGTAGTCTATCACTACCCAGTTAGTACCATCCTTATTTTTGACAATTAGGACAGAGTAAGCTCATGGGATCTTCGATGATTCAAGCATTCCTTGATCCAACAGTTTGTCAATTTCTGCTGTGACAACTTCTTTACTTCTCTAGATTGGCAGAGATCTAATAGGGGATGATCCCCAGTGTCCACTCGATGTATCACTCCTCAGGCGCACCCTAAATCATGATCATTGACAGCAAAGATATCTTTGTATTTTTTAAATAAGGCTTCCACTCAATACTTCTGATCTTCTGTTAAACCCATTAAATTTTCACGCGGTACAACTGCCATTACGCCAGGCTGTGTTTTGACAGGCAGATAAAATTCATCCAGTGAACCAAACTCATAAATCCCGAGGACCTCCTCAACTGGAATGAAATGTAGGAAAGCAACTTCTTGGTGTCAGCGGATTTGCATTGGTTTATCCTGGAGATTCGCTACCAAGACCTTGATCTCCCCATGCCCCAGTAGTATAATGCCAGGGGCCACATGAGGCTCGAGCTATAATTGTTGATAGGGCCCAATGACCTCCCCATATAGCCCAGCAGGCACTTCCACCTCTAACTCAGTGCTTATGATTGCTTGGTGTCCAGATGGAATAGATATAGGGCCATAGGCTCTTAGCGGTACCCCTTGATATTCATAAATTTGGTGAGGAAAGGCCAGGTCTTGCTCTTTAGTCAATGATAGCAAACTGTAACCACTCCATCACCATATTCAAGGTTAATGTGACTCATGTGTGCAGGATCCTTTGGCATTCCGCTGAAAATTAAGTAGATTGGGTATCCGCTGCCCCATAATTTCAAATGTCTCTTCTGTCATATCAAAAACTGCTCCAAAGTGACGCATAAAAGTGGTTCCAATAAACAGGTAATAGTTATTGTTTGGTAACACTATAGCTGGGCTAAAATGACAATTGACCCAAACCGCAAAGGTAGCGCACTGTATGCACCTTCAGAGACTGTGCTTTCTGCGCCTGCAGTTCCATAAACCATACAATGCTTTACATCAGGATTTAATGTTAACTTTTACACCAACTTTGAGGACACTATTTTGATTGGGGCACCCGTATCAATTACTGTGTGAACTCAGATTTCGCTACAACAGTGTCACAGTAAGTACACTCAGAGTAAGATTTATTTAATTGTTTTAAAACATGGACATTTAACTGATATCTTTTTCCAAGGAAGCTCATAATACCCTTCCCCACTTTAGGGTATTCTTAAACAATAGCGTCCACAGGGAGGGCCATGTTTACCCCTTTTAAAAGGAGCGCATCAGCTAATGGATCTGGTTCATCTGTAGGAAGGTAATCAAACAATTGGCAAGCATACGGTTTTGGGTGCTCCTGGGAGCCTGCTTCTGCCATGTCTATGAATTGCGCTTGTGTCAGCTCATTTACCTTTCCAACCAGATTCTGGTATAGGAAAGTCTCATCATATCAGGAAACATCTGCTAGCTGTGCAGGAATAGGTTCAGGTGGGACGTTTTCTGTCATAATAACAGAGGTTGAGAGTCTCATATCTACTCCGCTCTGACTTTTCCCTGATTATACTTCTCCCCAGTAGGTACTGAACCCAATTGATTATGACAGCTCCTAGCCAGGTGCCCAGGGCGACCACACAAAAAGCAATTAACCTTATGAGACCTGCGTCCTTGATTGTTGTAAAATGGGCCACCTGAAAAGGTGGACTGTTATCATACAGTGTAACCAGGACCATCCTGGTAGGTGAACAGCTGTTGGCAACTTGGTTGAAAACGAGGCTTGTGATGATAATAAGCCAGGGAATGCCAACCAGGCGCTGAAAAGGAAGGGATGATTCCTCCAAATAAATATGGCTAGCAGCGGAAGTGATAGGACTCCTCTCTATACTTGGTGGAGGAAAGGTAGCAGATAAATGGCGTATAATTCGAATAAGTTTAAGCAAAGGTATATCAACCTCTAAATATGGAGCCAATGCATTAAAAAGCTCTCGGTATGTTTTCACAGCAGAAGTCAACGCTATGCTTATGTCACATTCACTCAAAGCTCCTGCCCCAATTAACACATAGGCTTCTGCTGAGAATCAATCAGCAAACGCAGTGAGGTTCTCATTATATTGAAACCCAATGGTAAAAGACTCAGACTATCATTGCGCCATTTTTGAAGTTTCTCCAAATAACCACAAAACAGTATCCTTCACTTTTTGATAGGTAACGGAACTGTTTGGAAGATAGCAAGTAACTTGGTCGGCGCTTTCAACGTTAAGGGTGGAAATTTGGTAATTTGGATTTACGCCGACCTAAAGCTCCTTCTACTGAAAACTCAAATCGTTTAAAGAATCCATGGATGTTCCCATTGTGATTATATGGGGGTAGCTTTTCAATACAACATTCTTGCACAAACTCCTTCTTCCATTTAAGCACAGCGTCCAGGGCAAGCTTGAGCTCTGCATATTCAGATGTTTCAGTGTGTTGAGATGATTTCTTAGTAAGGAAAGCTGGATATGACATGACTAGCGACTGAGGAATGCTTATCAGTCTATGAGATTGATCAATGGGCCCCCTGTAGTAAGCAACACTGTTACAAAATTGGCGTTTTTGCTGAGATACGCCGTAATCAATATTGTGCAGGGTTTGACCCACTGAGCAATAGGACTAAGGATATGAGGATCGTTGCCCTTGAAACAACAGAAAATAAACTTATAATAATTATGGAGCACTTGCTCCAACTATACTTCTTTATTAATATAATAATTACAGCAGATCCTCTCTGTTTTGCCTCCTCTAAACTATTAACAACCAACTTTTCTTGATCATCTCATCTTACTTATATTGTAGTAACTTCAGATGATACCACTTTCGTGGCTTAGTAATTCACTTCGCTGTATCTCATTGGCTTCACCAATTCTTCATTCATTATAATCCCAATCACCTAATTTGAGGCGATTTCCCTAACAACCCAATATCGCCTCATTTCGAGGCACTTGATTTACCATAACTCATATTAAACTCATCGGATTCCATCCATTCTGACATAACAACTTAGGGCTTATCATCCAGTAATATCAGAATCACGACACTTATGATCATGAGATTTTCCACTGAGCGGGGGCTTCTCACCATAATGTGGATGGCTTATCGCAATTACCAATGATCCAGATGGTATACCAGCAGGTGGATGAGCTATTCCATAGAATGATTAATGGAGAAATTGGGAAAGAGCCGCAAGGTATATAAAAATTGCTTCAAAAAGTGATGGAAAACACCAAGACCATGGATGGACAAGTTTTAAAGACAATCAATTGAAAGAAAATACTATTCCCAAAGCCATTGGAACAAGCAGATATCATTTAAGCTGCTCAAACTTTTGTTGGGCATGGAGGCCTGAGAAAAATGGATAACCATATTTGACAGTACTACTGGGAGTCCATCAACTATGATGTTGCAGACTATCTGGCATACTGTGTGGAGTGCCAGTTGCACAAGCCACATAGAATATGACTGGATACCAACTGGTCTTCCCTGAATTTTGCTTGGCATATAGTGTCCATTAACATGGTGGGACCATTGACAATGAGCACAGGGGGAGTCAAGTACATAATAGTTTCAATTCACCATCTGACAAGATGGATTGAGATGAAGGCTCTGGTGAATATATGCTACCACCACTGAAGAGCTTATTCTAGATCAAGTAGTGTACTGACATGGATGCCTGCAGGTCCTACTGAGCAACAATGGGATACATTTCACATCTCATGTTTCTGCAATTAAATGAAATAATAAAGACTTAAGGAGTCATGTCTGCACCCTACCATCTAGAGATGAATGTACTGGTAGAATGAGTCAATGGGAAATTAGCCACAATACTGAGAAAGATGGTCACAGGAAGAACTTTCAAATGGGGAATTTATCTGAGTTTAGTGAAGTTTACCTACAATATAAGTCATCATACAGCAATGGGAAA
Source organism: Massospora cicadina (assembly GCA_022478985.1). NCBI lineage: Eukaryota > Fungi > Entomophthoromycota > Entomophthoromycetes > Entomophthorales > Entomophthoraceae > Massospora > Massospora cicadina. Next base: position 239,687 of record JAKSZP010014452.1, read on the forward strand.
AATGCTGTTTGAGATGCTATATGAAAGGAAGGCCGCGTTGCCACTGATTTTATATCTGGCGGTGTAACCAAAATCAGGATAAATGCTGAGAAGTACCTGAACTGATTGACAAATATCCTGATCAAAATGCAATTTCACGCATTTGATACTATGTTGAAGAAAAGGATATGAGCGAAATCAACGGATGATAAGAACTGACTGGCCTTGGCAGAATACCAAATAGGCAAAAGAGTTGCCTATTGCAATACGCATGGTTTTAGGAGAAAAAACAAGTTGGATGTGTTGTGGTTGGGTCCATTTGAGATTATTGCCAAGATTTTGATGGACGCCTACTCCATTAAGAACCTCTTGAATGGAAGGATAATAAATTGAGTCCATGCTAATTATATAAAGCAATGGATAATGGAAAAAATAATAAAAATTTCCCAAAGGACCACTGAATCATTAAGAGGTTATGTCCTAATGATTTAATTAGGTCCAAAAAAGGTCCTATGAACAAAACTAGATGGTTAAGTCTTAAAAGTAAGACCTCTGAACCATAGAAAACTGGTAGGTCTAAGTATACCTAGAAACCAGTTTGGGGGAACAAAATAAAAACATGGACCGCTGAACTGAGAAAAGATCACGTTTTATAGAAAAAGAGTAAAAAAATAAAAAGGCTTGATAAAAAGATGGAAAAAATTATTAAAAACGCACAGAAAAAAGATATATTTTTATAATTTTTATTTTTTTATTGGTTGTCCTTGACTCAGGGATGATTCCGCCCATGTTACCTCTTGTGGGAGGGAGGATGGATCGCAGTAAGACTAAACAACCCATCAAAATCTATGTGATTTTGGACGATAGCAAGGGCTAGACCTACTCAAAACCAAGTACGTTGTGCAGATGCTGATCCCTACAAGAAAGTGACCAGGGGAAGAGAGATGGAAATCTTAGAACATTCCAAACGTGATACCCCAGATTGGTGAGGGAAGTAACAAAACAAGAAGAGGCAGTCAGCAAATAACCCCAAGTAATCCTGATTTGTCACTGGAGCTGGAAGATTGGTCTTGAGCACTTGCTGATGGGCTTCATCAAAAACACTGGACGTAAGGGCCAGTATCAAGAAAGGGATCTAGGTGCGGGTTGCCAAATCATGCCCCCTATTAAAGCCATCAGTGTAAGAAATTGATGGGATGCGCCAGAAATGAGATAATCATGCAAGGAGCAAATGGCATCCTGCAGGTTATGACTACGAGCTTCTCAGAAGCTGAAGCATAATGAGTGATGGAAGTCAGGAGAGGCGGGAAGCTTCATATGCCAACTTTGAAGAACTTGGGTGGCAAAGCTGAGAGCATGGCTTCAACATCTTGATCTAGGATGTTTTCAAGATTGAAAGAGTTCAGAGTTATGGACAAAGCTCAGTTACTTAGGCTCTTAATTCTGCATAGGGGAGTTTAAATGTACACTGTTTCTGATGTCTAGTTCAGTGGCCAAAACAGCTGGCTTGTAATACAGGCTGAGTTGGAAAAGAACTCAGTAACCAAATCTGATCTGGTGAGGAACAAATCATTGAGAGCGGAGGGCATTGCTTCAGGAGGTTTGATGATGATAATAGGAGAATCTTCAAATGGAGCCAAAATCAGGAGAGTTTTGAAATCTGTCTTGGGAATCAATGACAGAGGATGGATTGGTCACAAGTCATTTGAGACAATTGCTAACCTAATTTTGTCATGGTTGGTTACCATTTCTGGCAATACCATGGAAGGACTGGAAATGGGTACTTGACTGGGATTATAAGTTTTGGAAGGACCATAGAACAGGTTCCAGCACATAGAATGACCTTTTAGCTGAAAGATCTGAAAGTCTTTATCAGACATGCTATTAAGCAGCTGAAGGTACTGAGACTTGGTATTTAACATAATAGCAGGACAAGAGGGGGAGTCTGACTTTTATGATAGTCAACATTATTCAATCTAAAATTAATTAAGCTCTAATTTCAGAGAAATTGATCTCAAATTAATAGAATGAGCTCTCCAGAGAAGAATTAAGAATGATATGAGCCAAGAGGTTATTATGAGAAAATAACAAGGGCGAATATAAATGAGCATTCTTAATTTCACCATGAAATGAGCATCAATGGTAAGAATCTCCTGTCAAGGATAAGGAGAAAATCAGGAATCTGAAGATGCTGGACCAAGAATCCTGAATATGACAGCGGGTCATATGCCCTGACAGGGGGAAAACCAGATCCCAGGATTAATATTGTCATGAGTAATTTAATCAGCCCAGCATAACAGAAGGTCATGGGAACCACGCTCTGAATAGGTGGTAGCAAGGAGGAAGAGGAAGAGAGCCGCATGTCAAAGGTTGTCCCAAGCAGCAATGAATAAAATTGATCATACTCTGCTTGAACAAAATAAGTATTTATCTGAGTGTCCAAAGTGGTGTTATATTGTCCTGATCCTTTTCTCGATGAAAATCTCATCAAGATGGGGTATATGCTGGGATTTTTGCCCATATTCCCAGCTGACTAGATTACCAGGGGTCATGAGGGGACAATTCCCTAAGTCAAGGTGAATTGGAAATCAGTTGACCAAGATTTTGGAGTAACTATGTTTGGAGGATTTTGGGATATTCTCCTGGTCATCTATATTGAGGATCTATCCGGATAAATACTTAAGATCTCGTCAGGCAGAATTGCCAACGAAATAGAGGCATCTGATAGTGATTAACTATCAGGTGTACTAATTGGGATCAGTCAGGTTTCATCACCCACTGATTGGAAATGAGTAGTAAGTTGCGAGGTGAATGAAGCCACCTGCAACTAGCAAATCAATCAGTTGGTTCACAACCTGCCTTATTAGGTAACAAGTCCCATTACCTAAGCAGGTCACTTACCAAATATGGTTGGTTCACTGGGATTGAGAGGAAAATGTTAGGGACACATTTTTGACTCTTTCTGTTTCAAGTCCTGAGGATGTCCAATGATGGAATCCTAGCCAGGATGGGGAAGACCATTGCTGATGAGACGATGATGGGTAATATAATGGCAACAACTGCCATTTCATTGATGAGGTTTCAATTGAGGATTTGGCACCAAATTCCCACTATAAACCCCCCCAAGAATTCTTTAATAAATATACTTATATACTAGTAATTATTATAATACAAGATATACTGTACCAGAATCCATTTCAAGTTCTATTCTTTTTCAAAGAAATTAATGCTGTGTGCTTTAATTGGGAGACCCTTTAAGATAAAGAGTAAGGATCTGAGTATGGATCCAGAGAAGAGAAGATGAACTGAATCAGGGATTGCTGCTAACTTTATGTCATCAGAGAGAAGCCATAAACAAGGAGATGAGAGTAATTAAGTTAGGAAGTATAGAGGGTTTATCACTATTGAGGACATCTTAAGTATTTTTAGGGAATTACTAGTCAAGCGTTGGACCCAATAATAATGCTTCTTTAGTTACGGATAATATTCTCCATACTATTATCAAACTAAAACATATTACTATCAGACAACGCAATGAATTGCACAACACTGAATCTGTGCAGTTAATTAATTTAAGGTTATCAGCCGATAATAATCAAGAAACCCTATAAATTTAACATGACTCAATGACTGCCTCCCAAGTTTGATCCTGGTGATTAACTTTAAGTAGAGGAGAATTATGGCTGTGTTGGCGTTTCACATCATTTCTGAACTGAGATAGCAATAGCAAGGTGTCTTTGGACTTCCTGGCCTATCATAAGCTGGGTGGAGGTTTTTGGGCTTTATCATTCTTTCCTATTAATTTAAATCCCCTTAAGTGGTGCAGTATTGTCCTCAATTCAGCCCACCTCAATAAAATTAAAGTTTATAAATTTACTCATTTAAGTTATATTACTATATAAGAGTGATGTTGTTTAAATCAGACTAAGGGTGATAATAGCCTGTTACATTATCTTAAGATCCTGTGACACTTGTTCTTATGTATAATAGTATATTCTTAATTCAATTATAGAATTATATATATGACCTTATTGCATTTATTACTTTAAAACAAAGTATACAAATTATTATGAGAATATAGTTGAGAAAATTCTACTCATGTCAATAAAAATGGAGGGAACACAAGATTTGACTATGATTACAAAGTGCTTAACTATAAGTAGACAAAGAATATCTATTATTTCAGAACCAAATCATCTAATCTATCTATATAATATATAAAATGGATGCTTTTTTGTTTGTCTGTTTGTTTGTTCATCTTCTATGCATTCCTATACCATTCATATGATTATTATAAAAGTTTTATGAGTTGTTGAGCATATGTCCGCAAAGGGTTTTAAATTTTACACCCATTAATCAAAGTAATATAGAAAGTGTTATATGTAACAAGTGAAATTCTATATGGTTTTAAATGGTAAAAGATATTGTTATGTCTGAGCAGTTAGATATTTGGTTGATTCAAAATTTTAAATGGATTTGCCAAGTGGATGGTGGTCATTTGGCTAATTATCAAAATAATCATTTTATAAGTATTAAGTGATTGGCCAAATCAATAGTTTAAAATGTTTTGCAAAGCAGTTGGTGGTTTTAGGTGGTTCAATAGGGTTAATTGATTTTAGAGAATGAAGCGTAGTACTTTATAAATTTTGGGAAGGGTAATAAGGTAATTATTTTTACTCCCTGCTTGCCATTATGCGCCAAAGCCATGCGCCAACCCATACCAATACCAAATTGTCCACCAGTTTGCAATGATGGCGGTGGCCTCACTTGAATATTGCCCACTCTGCAACGCAGTCACAAAATCTGCTACCTTATTGGTCTTTTGGGGGTGCATCATACCACCTTCCCACCTGAATTCCCTGCCATCGCCAAGTGCGAAATCCTCAAGATTTACACAAAAAATGACCTTTGCAGTCCATGCCATTGCTAAGGCAGCAAAATCTAACCCAAAATTAAAGTTAATGCATATAAATATCACTGCCTTTGCCTCCCTACTGATGTCCACATCCAGGCTGAACACAACCTTTTTTAAGTTTAAGATTTGATGTTTGTTGTCATATTAATCCCTGACAACCCACCATACAACAACTTTGAGCCCCATCTCATCAAAGCCCTTAATCCATTGGTCTCTACCATGACTCATGTAGTCTAAGAGATCTCAGCTGCCAAGGAGGTGCTCAACCCCTCTCCCTCTGCCATGGTTGAATAGGCATTTTACTTATTCTTCCTGGTTGGAGGGTTTTGATTTAAATTTCCCATTTTACCTCTCCATCCTCAAGTTCATCATCTCCAGTTGCATACTTTCAAATAAAACTTAGTAGGGTATTTTATAAAAGATATAATATTTTTAATAAAAGTTATATATAAGATTTTTAATGAATGAGATTTTAGTTTAATTTTATACCATTTTGACTAAACTTTTTGTCATTATTTAATGAATTTGAAAGGTTTATAGGTTTTGTTATGCAGTTGGGTGTTTTAGTTCTATAAGTTCAATAATTTGTTTAAATGAGTGACTGATGGTTTAGTAAATTTAGATAGTTTAATTGGCTTTGGCTGAGTAGTTGATGTTTCAAGTAATTTAATCTTTTTAATTGGATTTGGATGAATGGTTGAGGTTTTAGACACAAGAAGGTTTTTATTGGTTTTTATTGAGTGTTCAGTGGTTTTTGGTGTATTCAAAGGGTTTAATAGTTTCAGGTAAGTGGGAGATGTTTTAATCAATTTGATAGGTTCAATTGGTTTTGCTGAATGGTTAGTAATTTTATATTGATTCAATAGCTTAAATTTTTCCTACTTATCAATAGCCATCTACTTGTAAAAAAACAATTAATTAGTATCATCTGGTAGATTTAAACCTGCATGTAGTGCTGGGTGAAACGCGCTGTCAGCAAAACATAAAGCTAAAACTTTATATAACTATCATTATGTGTATTTATACATTAGACATAATATCACATAAACAAATGACCCTATTTATCTCCAAACTTGGCACAAATAATCATATTATGTAGTACTAGTGGTGCCCAACCCAAAAGGGGGAGCTGCCATGATCTTTATTTGCACATGAGCCAAACAAAGGGATTATCATAAATAAAAAATTCCTATTATAGCCCCTAGGTTACCAGCCTAGGAAGCCATATCAGATGTCAAGGAGGCTTTGGGGATACTTTTGTACAGCTCCCGCTTTAGCTGGTGGACCATGGTGGACAGCATTGGGTTGGGAGCATCAGTGACATGGGGCATAAGGAGGTATAGTTGGGGGGTTTTTTTGTTAATGAGGCTGGTGGTGTCCATCGCCTCAACATATTGAGCAAGTTGATGCTCAGCAAAAATGATGAGAGCTGGCACACAAGTAAATGACTTGATGCGCCAGCACAAACTAGACTATAGCTTTTGGGACTTGTAATAGATTTTCTCAAAAAATGTAATAAAACTAAAGTTATATATTTATCTATATATATTAATAAATGTTTCTATCTTTGTTTCTTTGTTTGTACTGTATGTGTTCCTATACCATTATCCAATTGTGATAAAACTTTGATGAGTTGTTGTGCTCACAATTACATAGTTTCTGAATTGAAAAAACCTTTAAATATTAGTAAAATAAAAAGTTTCATATAAAATAAGTGAAAAATATATATGTTTTAGTAGTAATCAGTATATTGTTACAGCTGAGCATTTTTGATATTTAGTTTTATTTATAATTTAAAAAAGGTTTTCCAAGCGGTTGGGATTTAGGTTGATTAAAAAGCTTGATGGTTTTTATAAGCAGTCAGTGATTAGTTGATTTGATAAGTTTATTGGTTCTGGTAAGTTGATGGTTTTTGGTTATTTTGATAATTTTGGTTTGGTTTTACCAAGCAGCTAGTAATTGTTTGATTTTCTATGTTCAATGGTTTTAGCTAAAATTTTAGTGGTTTAGAATATAGGTAGCTAAGACTGATATTGCAAATGATAGTTAAAATTATAGATAAAATGATGAGCCAATGAAGTTATCAAATTTATTGAAAAGTATCATGCATCTTCATTAACTTTGGTTTTTCTTTGAACAATATGATGTTAAGTTCTACATTTTTAAGTAATTTTCACTCAAACCTAAAATAATTGCTTACAACTTAGGATATGTTAGCTTGGCTATTAATCATCTGATAACTTTTTTAAAAGTAACTGTTTCATTTGGTTTTTCTTAAATTAACTAAAATTATCTATTAAAGATAATTTTCTAATTCAAAAATTTATCAGTGCAAGTTAGTTTGAATTTAGTTTAAAGTTTAAAAGATGACACGTAATATATATTCTCATAATGATTTTTAAGTCTTATGATGTCTTAATTAGCAAAATGGTGGATTTGATTGATCTGATAGGTTTGATAGTAATTGGCTTAGTGGTTAATGCTTTTTTGGTCAATTTTATAGATCTAATGGTTTTTTGTATTTAAATGGTGGTTATTTATTGATTTGTTAGGTTCAACTGTATAGGGTAAGTGGTCGGTGACTAATTAATTTAATATGTTCAATGGTGATGGGAAAGCAGTTTTGTTTTATCTATATATAGCCTAGATTTTTCAATTCAAATCTCCTTATAATAAAAGACCTGAGCAACTCTGGGTAACACAGCTAGTACTCTATAAATTTAGGAAACGGTTATAGGCTATTTTTCAAAAAAGTTATAATAATTTTAATAAAAGTTATATAGGATTGAAAAAATTATAATATTCTAATAGCAATAATATATCATCTAAGCTAAGAATTTTGGTATTATTTGTTTAATTAAATAAGTTCATAGTTTTTGATAAGCAGTTAGTAGTTTTTGGCTGTTTTTTAAGTTCAACTATTGGTTTTGGTTAATTGAATGGTAGTTTTTAGTTGATTTAATGGTCTCAATGGCTTTGGGTAAATTGTTGATGATTAAGTTAATTCAATAATTTCAATTGTTTTGGGTAGTGTCAAAAGTGTTTGGTTAGTTTGATAGTTCAGATGTTTTTGGCTAAATGATCAATAATTTTGCTAATTCAGTATGTTTAATTGATTTTGGCCAAGTGCTTGATGGTTGGATAATTCAATAGATTTAATGGTTTATACCCTTAATGGTGGTCATCTTTTTTAGTACTAGGTGGTCCTAACCTAAAGGGGGGTAAACTGATCTACCCCCATTGATGGTCATCTACCTATATAAATTTATATTTTATATATTTTATAATAATATAAAAAAGCTACTTATGGTTGTTTCCCTCTTGCATAGATATCTGTGCTAAGGTTGGTTAAATTAATTCATTAGTTTGAAATTGAAATACCCATAAATAATTTGGGTCTATTGAATCAAACTAAAACCACTAATCATTTGAGTAATCTATTTAAACTATTAAATTAACTAATCACTTACTACTTATTAATAATAAAAACTTATTAATCAGCCAAATGACTGCCAACTGCTTGAAAACTTTAATGAAGCTATTGAAATAAAACCTTTACCAAACTGGCCAATTGTAACAATATACTGATTGCCATTAGAAACAAGTAAAATTTTTTACTTCTTACATATATAATATTTTTATCTTACTTTTAAAAATAAAAAATTATAGTAAAATATTGATTTTCATCCACCCTTAGTAACTATGAAAATATTTAATAATATCATATGTTGATAAGTTTGTTAGATGAAGGTGTAAGATTCCAGGAAAGATAATATGGTGAGTTAAATAAAAGCAAGTGGTAAAAACAATTGCTTATTATCATTTGGTAAACTATAAACCCAAACAAGGCTGGGATATTTGGTTAGTTACTATTTAAAGTTCAATTAACTATATATTGTGTTTTAATGCAAAATCCAAGATTGTCCTAGAATTTAAGTGAGTTTTGAAGGACTGGATTCAATTTACTAACAGATTTGTGTGAATTCTGATACTAGTATTTCTTTCAGGACATTCTGAGATATATCAAATAATTAGTTGTACTAAGGATAACAATAGTAAGACATCAGATATTTCTATGTGAAACAGTGTAAATTCAATTGACTCTGATATATCGAAATATCTGCTTTGGAATGGACAAAATCTAGTATCTGTAAAGGGTGCTTTTACAACAAAACCCTTTGAATATGATACAAAAGCCATTGTCCATTTAAGAATGCCCAGTCAACTTAAGAAACTTCTCGCCCTGTTAGATGTACATGAAATATTTTAAAAGATGTTATTGAGCAACAAAGCCAGCATCATAAATTGAAAGGATTAGAGATGGCTATATCTTATTACAAGAATATGGAACTAGTCTATAAGTCTCAGCGTAACAGTTCTCTTGACTGTTGCAAAGTTCAAAAATGGGCTCAAAGTTGAAAATTAAAAGAGAGGTCAAAAAATGAAAAGATGGTGCAAATACAGACTCCTTTATTACAGTAGAAAGCGTCAATATTTATAGAGCGTCTGGGGACATGGTGCTCAGGGACCTTCATGGCCCTGTAAGATCAGGATCTTTTACTGTCTTCTATATTGACATCCTCATCAGCGCCCTCATTGTACTGCGTCATCCTTGTGACCACAGTGATGTGGGTTGCGCCTCTCGATATAAGGAAATGGTGAAAAGATTCCTGAAGGTGTTCCCATCAATTCTTATAAGTGTGATGCTTCCTGATTAATCTGGTTTCAGCGCCTTCAGGTTAAGATTCTGTTTTCAGTGGTTCAAGAGGTTATCTGTCAAGGTTGAATTTAGGAGCAGGGATTTTGGATTGCTCATCATCTCAAATCCTAACAATGCCCCCTCAAGATCCTGTCAGAGGAGAGTATATGGCTGGAGGAACCACCATACACTCAATTCACCACTGTCCCTTAATTGACATCAGCAATGGAGTACTCAGAATTCACTTATGAATGACCTTATAAGGACTGGACCAAAGAACGTCAAGAATATTCTGTCAACCTCCGCTCAATGGTGATAAAAGAAAAGAGGCTACCTAATTGAAAATGGGTTAGGAGGGTTGACTGACATTAAATAGGGATGTCTCCCTTCCTGTGGTGATAACGATGCCTTGCATGGATAGGGCTTAAAGCAAGGCAATTTAATTGACTAGGGACCTCATGGTTAAATCAGAGTTCTCAGGAGCGGAGGTCTCAAGCAGGGTCTGAACACTACTTGGGAGCTTGGGAGCATGTCCTTATGGAGTTTCAAAGGGGGACATCTTGATGACTAGGTAGTTTATTCTATAGACAAGCAAGGTGCTGGGTAAATAATGATTCCAGTGAGAAGGGTCAGAGGCGGCATTTTATGAAAGATAGAGACAAGGGTTTCCTTAGCACGTTTCACCGCACCATTGGTTGATGGATTGTAAGGGGCGGTAAAACTTTATTTAGTGGCAAAAACAAAGTACGTTCTTGGACTACCTGTGAGGTGAAATTCAACCCATTGTCCAAAAGTAAAGTTTGTGGGCATCCATGCTGGGTGAAAACAGTTTGAATAAGGAAGAGAGCCATGATTTTTGCTATGTCAGCAAAGACTGAAATCAATTCGACCAATTTGGTTATATGGTTCATGGCTAGGATAATATTTATGGCATGCAACTCAGTGTAAAGGGGGCCTACCACATAGATGCTAACAACATTGTAGGGTCCTGTTGGGGCAACATGAGCGTTGGTATCAAGGGCTGGCCTGATCTTGGGATTGGCATGTCATACAAACCTCCAGGACCTCTTAGATGGATTCCACAATTTGGTCTCAGTAACATCGTGTTTTTAACCATTCATAAGTCTTCTTAACTACCCCTTGTCCCACAATCATATGACCCTCCAGGTTAGCGTCAGTTTGAGAAGAAGGGCAAACTTAAGGGAGCTAATTCTTATTGACACTCTTATATAGCAGCTCAACTTGATCTGAGTATCTCAGGTTATCTTTCTGGCTCAGCTTGGATCTTAAAGGTTTCAAGCTCCCAGAGTTCTGTTTGGCCAATCAGATCATGCAGTCATTCTTCCTCAGGGTATAAGACAGCCAGTACCGGCATCCTAGAGAGGTCATTAGCGTTCTGTTGAATTGCGCCCATACAACGAACTGTAGTAAAATCATAGCTTTATAGTCTTAAGCCCATCTGGATAAAAGGCCATCTGGGTCCTTCATATGCTGGAGCCATTGGAGTGAGGAGTTATCAATGATGATGGTAAAGTGAGTACTATAGAGATAGGACTAAAAGTTTTTAATAATTACCAAGACAGCCAGGCATTCCCGCTCAGTAACGCTATAGTTCCATTCTTCCTTACTCAGAGTCTTTCTAAAATATGCCACTGTGTGATCAACCTGATTTTCGTCATGCTGGGTTAGGATGGGCCCAACGGTGACATTTATCACATCTGTGAACAACAAGAAAGATTAATCAGAACATGGATGGACTAATTGGGTTTAGTACAGAGAGCGGTCCTCAACATATTAAAATCCTGTTCTTGTTCCATTTGCACTACAAAAGACTCGTTCTTCTGCAGGAGGTAAAATAGAGTCTCAGATAGGTTGGCAAAACAAAGGATAAACTAATAATAAAAACCCATCATGCCAAGGAATACCTGAATATTACTCATGCTCTGAAGGCATGAAATATTTTCTATGGCGTCAACTTTGTACAGTATGGCTAGATGCCATCTTTTGACACCTTATTTACAAAAAACTCCATTTATTATCGGAATAATGAGCACTTTGAAAGTTTGAGTTTTAACAAAGCCTTCCTAAGCCAATTGAAATCTTCCTGAAGATGCTCCACATGTCCATTGAAAGTTCGCAATAAGAATTTGATATCATCAAGTTAGATGAGGACGCATGATAATTTTAAGTCCCTGAGGATACCATCCATGGCGCATTGAAAAAGTGATCGCTGCGTTACAGAGGCCCTGGGGGCATTCTCGTGGTTTTGAACAGCCCTTCGTTGGCTATGAGTGCACACTTGGCTCAATCTTTGGGGCGAACTTCACTTGCAAATATCCACTGGCAAGGTCCATTATGGAAAAGTACCATGATCCAGCAAGTAGTCAGAGATAGTCATCAATATAGGCAAAAGGAAACTGTCCTTCTTAGTGATAGAGTTTAGCATTTGATAGTCCATCACCACCCATTGGCTTCCAACTTTCTTCCAAACCAATAGGAGAGGAGAGGACTAAGGGCTGCATGAAGGCACAAATAGTCTGGCTCTAAGTAGCTATTTGAGTTCAATCGTGACATGGGCCACTTCAACCTTACTTTTTGGTGATTTTAGGATCAAAGGGGGAGCATTCCCAGTCTCCACATGATGCAGAACCCCGCTCATCTTTCCAAAGTTGCATGTTAAGGCTGTAAAAGGTCTGAGTACTCCTCCAGTAATTTATGAACTCAGCGCTGTTGTTCTCCAAAGAGATCTTTTCCAATACTGGTGTCATCAGGGCCACCAACTAGGGGAGTCTCCAAACCAAAGTACCTTAGGATCCCAAAGCTGCAGACGTCATCAACAGACGCTACTAGTAGGAGGTGGACATAGATGGTGGGAATTTTGGGCCTACTACCCTAGGTCTTTTGTTAAGGTTAGCCAACAACACTGATTTAGACCCGGCATAAGATGGATCTAGACTCCCAGGAATGTTATAAACTCCTTGGCGGACGGGTTATCTAGGTCTCAGATTTCCATCAGGTATCTGGAGGTGATGTTAACATGGACCCAGGTATCAGCATTAATTTAAGACTTTTGAGGTAAAGTGGCGCCCTAGGTAAGTAGATCAGCATGTTTTCTTTTCCATCAGCAGGTGGGAGCAGACGGACCCAAGAGCCATATACATGATATTTGAGTCAGTCAATTTGGCTCTCATTTTCTATTAGAAAAGCTCAGGCCTTAGCCTCCATCTTGGAGTCGCAGGAAGTTTCAAAGCTTAGAGGGATCTAATGTCCTAGTGGGAATAGAAATTCGTCACCATTATGTACCACCGCGAATAATCTTTGAGAATCTGAGTTCCAAGAGGAAGGTCATAGCTCAGGTTATTCAGTGTGAAGGTGGGGTATTTACAGAGAGCTTCTCAAATCATATAGGTAGGGAACAATAGGCCCTATAGATTAAGTACAATGCGGATCAGCCAGGCCATACTCCATATACTGTGGCAAGTACAAGTGATTTGGATACGCTTCATCAACTTGGATGATATAACTTTTATGGGGAACCACTGTCAACTACGGTGAGAACCAGAATCTTATGAACATGTTCAGCAACGTGGTTAATCAGACTTCTGACCTGCGAAGGTAGCATGAGAAACATGGGAGGTTCATCAGAAGATGAGTAAGTAGTATCAATTTCGTTATTGATGGGTACTAAAACTTCTTCTTCAGATTTTATAGCTCAAGGTTAGTTTAAGGTCATGGATTTTTCTTGAGGCATGGTAGGGATGTCATCCAGCGCCTCGTCCTTCATGTTGACGGCCCTTTTCTTGCCTCCTTGGCAAGTCATTTCCAGAATGTCTTAGCGCTGTGATGGAAGCCATTGCAGTAAGTGCATCAAGGTTGAGGATTCTTCTGATTTTTGATCACATGGACCCAAGGACGGTTAGATGAATCTGTAGAGACATCCTTAGATGTAAATTCGTCACAGGATCTCATTAATTTCTTCCTTAATTTCTCAAATTCATGTGAAAACATCCTTTTGGCCAATCATATGCATTTGAACCTCAGTATATGATCCCAATGTGGAGATGACAGCAGTAATGGCGTCTTTTAAAATATGATTGGTGGTAACCAAGGATTGCACTTGGGCGTAGAAAAGGCTAGCGAACTCCATGGGGCTCTCCCTTTATTTAGGCGGATAATCATGAATGTTTGCTTTTGTATTGACCAAGGTTTAATTGCTGCCAAAATTTGTATTAAGGCCATATGGACCTGCTCCCAGGTGGTGCATTATTTCAGGTGGGGAGTCATGATCATCTTAGAGAAGTGCTGTTAAGGCAGGAGAGGATATTCTTCACTTTTTCCAGCCAGTGGCCTCTTCCATGGAACTCTCAAAGGCAGCTAGAAAAGAGGCGATGCTTCCTGGCCAGGGGTGAACTTCTCCTTAAAACTAAGTCAAAATTAGTTAAAAGTGGAGTAAGAAGGTGTTAACGCCAGAAATTGGTGCAAGCTCAGAGATCTCAGTCTTTGAATAGTTGTGTGGGGCCTGCTGGTCCAATAATTATCTTAGTCCCTCGAGGTCCTCCTGGATAGCATCCCAGTTTCAGTTGAGGAAGGAAATAGAAGCCTTATGAGCAACCTGCTCCTTTAGGGCTTGAATATCGGCACCCTGAAGAAGAACTGACGCTCTAGGCTGATCAAATGGGTCTTAAACACTCAACAAGTTTATTTGAGTTGAGAAATGTGCCTATCAGTAAGCTTAATGAAGATGCTAAGCTTTCCATTTTTTCTGACAATATTTCAATTGAGACACTAGGGTAAAGGGGGACTCCGTCTAATCAGAGTTTACATCCTTGGGCTATAATCCGGATTTGATAATGTAAGGCAGATAGGGCTGCCAAACATCTTTTTTGTCAAGGGTCGTCAGGGTCTCCAGGAGTAGGTTCTATGGGGCCAAGGGCCTTTGAGGCCCACGGGGACCTTCAGGTTCTTTGGGTCTCTCAGGACCTTTGGGCCCCCTAAGCCTTGTAGGTCCTTCACTCCTGGATGCGTAGTAATGAGAGGCCAGCTCCTGATGATGTTGTTGTAGGGTCTGTACCAGATCTTAAACTTGGAGAAGCCGCTGGCTCAAAGCAGCCTCAAGGAGTTGGATATTATGACAAAGTTGGTATTTGGGGTAGCCATAAATCTCACTATCCAATACCACAATTCTGCTTGGGCTTTATTAATTAATTGTCAGTTACCAACAATGGCTTATTGGTTGTCATGGATGTAGAAGGAGGCTGCGGTGTAGAAATTGGCAAAATGGGAATGTAAAGTTTAGGCAAGACCTAGTTGTTGGGTACTTCATGGTGGTGAAACTCAACTAACTGAGTAGGTGATGAACAGCAGGGTGAACAAAATTCCAAAGGTACCTCTTGGTCTCCAAGGTCAGTTATATTTTTGGTAGTTGGGCCAAGGTATAAAGATCCTGCAAGGTAGAAGGCACTGAAGAGGCGCGGGAGTATCTGGAGCGGCACCCAGGGAGTAAATGAAATTTAAATTTAAATTTAAATTTATTGCGGGGAAGGCCGACCATGGGACGGACACTTCCAAATATGACTCAGAAGAGACAAAACTTAGTACCAGGGGAGGCACCCCAGAGAAGCGATGCTATCTCTTGTTTCCAGCGCGAACGCCACTTATGGGGAGGGGGAAGAAACGTGTGAAGGGGCCATAGCCACAATTGAGCATGTGTGGAGAAGGGGTCTGATTTGATGAACCAGACTGGGAACCAGGAGGAGACCAGCTGTTGGCGACGCGGTGGGAGGTATCCAAACATCCACACTTGAAAGTGGTCCACCAAATGAGACCGGAATCTGTGGACAGCTTCTGGGAGGGTGGGGATGGAGCCAGCGATGGCATCCAAAACAATCGTGTGGATGGTCCACATGACGATTGCAACCACTAAAGCACGAAGGGAGGGCGGAAGGGGGGAGGCCATTGATAGAGCAAACATATCTCTTGACAGACTGAAGGGATGCATATGATCCTGGCCCAGAAGACGTTGAACTTCGCGCCATATCACTTTAGAGGTAGGGCACTTCTCCAGGCGGTGAAACAGCGTTCCATACTGGCCACACACGACACAGGATGAGTGTAAAGCGTTAGAGCGCTCAGCTGTATGATACACCCACCTCAGGCAGCGCCACACATGGGAGTGGACTTGAGGTTGCAACAGAGGATGGTGTACATATTTCCAGATATTTTTTTGGGTCTTAATGGAGTAAGGGATGTCCATCATGTCCAGGTAGTCCACCCTGGATAGGACATGGGGCCGAATGGGGATCACGCCATCATGGATGGGTAGCCCCTGTACCTCTTGTGTGAACTGAGGAGAGGGGCGGCCTCTTTGGGTTGTATGTCCGCTAATACAAATTCTCCACTCAGCGCTCCGCATGGAGAGTAGGATTCGTTTGTAGTGGGTTTTAGTCCCGTGAGGACCTGTGGCCAATGTGTGTGAAGCGAGGTATTTCATCAGGGAGTGGGGGTTCGATGGATTGTTGAGGCCCAAGGCGCGGGAGAAGTTGGAGCGGGCTGCGCGGGACCAGTGTTGGGAGGGGAGTGTAGGGGTGGTGACGGCCGCAATCCAGGTGCCCAGGATCTTGGCGGCATGGGCTTTGAAGTCAAGCAGGCCCATGCCACCATGATTTTAAGGGCCAAACATGACCTCTAGCCGCACTGGTGGAGGGCGGCCTGACCAAAGCCATCCTTGCAGCAAGGCGTACAAGGATTTGTAGAAGCTTGGGGAGAAGGGGATGGCGTGGGCTCCAAACTAGACTTTGGAGAGGAGCATAGAGTTGGCTAAAACAACCCTGCCAGTAAGGGAAGTAGGGTGGGCTCTGAGAGAGGTGATTCGCTTCATCACGTTATCCAGAATATGGCACTCCATTACTGCTGACGCGTATCCACCTGCCTCCATCCACACGCCCAGATGGCGTACTGGTCCTATGGTAGGACGTGGCACGAAGGGGAGCACCAGTGGGGCAGTGTGTTTTGAATTAGTAGGGCGAGGACGTGGGCGAGCAGATGGGCCAGGTTGGGAACTAATTGCTGGGGTCCAGCAGTTCTGAAAATGACCAAGGAGGATGATTTTGGTTTTGGAAGCGTTCAGTGCCGCGTTGCTTACCCGGGAATACTCCTGGATGAGAGCTTCAAGCGCGCGTGCATCTTGATTATTAGACACCCCAACCACACAATCATCTGCAAACGCCATTATCTTGACTGGGGCTTGGCCTGGCACGTGGACCCCAGTGAGTTGGGCATTCACATTTTGCAGTAGTGGATCAAGGCTGAAGTTGTATAAGAGCGGGCTGAGGGGGTCTCCTTGTCGCAAGCCCCTTTGAGGGTGGACTACTTCTGGTAGGAAGCCAGGGCCACGCACTGCCATTGTTGCAGATTCTATGAGCAGCATTACCCAGTTGATGAAGCGAGGGGGTAGGCGGAATTGATGGAGGCAGGCCCTGAGGTATTCCCAGTTTACTCTATCATAGGCCTTTTGTTGGTCTAAGAATACAATTGCCCCAGAGGCTGTGGACTGACATACATTAGCCACAGAGTGCACGTTATCCCAAATCAACCTTCTGGGGATGAAACTGAATTGTTCTGGGGAGATGGTGGCAGATGCTACAGTCCCTAAACGGTTAGCCATGATTCTTGTTATAATTTTGGTGTCTGTGTTTGTTAGAGAAATGGGGCACCAGTTGGCTAAGTCTAGCTTATCCCCTTTCTTGAAGAGTGTGACAGTGAAGGCCTCATGTCTTCCTGGTAGGAGGCGCGTTTCCATCAGGCTTTGGTTAAGTGAGGCGAGCAGCAATGGGGATATATATTTAAAATATTTTTTGTAGAACTCATATGGAATGCCATCTGGGCCTGGGCATTTTCAGTTTGGTGCACCGCGAATGGCTGTCCATAATTCGTTCAGAGTAATCAAATTCATTATTTCCGGGTATCAGAAAATGGAGCGGATGTGGGCTTGGTCAAGGAATTCTGCCATTTCAGCCGGCTGAATTGGGTCAGATCGGTACAACTTGAAGTAATACTGTTGCATTTTAATTGCCACTTCAGCCAGTGTATCCGCAATGGAATTAACTAATCTTTGCACCTGTGTGCAGGCCACGCTCTGGCATGGTTCGAAAATTTTTTTTAAAGAAATGAGTGGTGCACTTGTTGCCTTTTGTGATGCGTGTGGCCCTGTACTGAACACAAACCCAATGTTTGTGTTGTCTTTTGAGTGCGTTGAGGTGGGCAGCTGCCTCCGCCCACTTCCATCCCCATGCAGAGCTGTATCCTGTAACTGGGATGTTGGACTTCAAGTGCCAATTCTGCCAGAGCGCGCGAGATAACCACTGATGTGGCTCGTGAGCATCTGGAGGAGAGATGGCGAGAGTGGCGGATGGTGTCATCTTTGAAAGTTGCCCATGTGGAAATGGGGTCCGCGCAAAACGGTGCAACAAACTTTTTTGCCAAAGTTGCCTCTTCTACCCACATGGAAAATCATGGCGACCTGAGCTCGGGGGGCATATTTTGTACCAATGTGGGGCCTTAGCAGCTGTGACAGGTAGGTGGTAGGTTAGCAAGACCAGTCGATGGTCAGAGAATTCCAATTTTGTTGTCTTGAAGTGGGAGATGTGGGGTTGGAATTTCACTGGCGTTAGAATAAGGTTGATGTGGGTCAAGGACCTTAATTGGCCGTTGTGGACGTGGGGACGCGTCTTGTTTTCAAGCAGCGGGGCATGTCATGGTAGCGCATCCATTAACCTGAGGGTGGCCTTTAGAATGCATAGTTATATGTGACCCTGGGGGGTGTGGGTGAGGAAGGCCACCGGTCCATTGGTGTGTTTAGCCAACAGTTCATGTCACTGACTAGGAAGGAGTCTGGGGGTAGCGGAAGAGATTTGACTGATGAGAAAAATTCCTGACGCTCACATGCACCATTTGGGGCATAGATGTTGATGATTGCGTGTGTTACGTCAGCCCACAAGAAAGTGACAAAAAGCAATCGGCCATTTAGGAATGTTTCTGAGGATAAAAATTTGAAAAAATTATTTTTCTGAATTAGCACCCCACAGTGCATCGACCAAAAGGATAGGGGTGGGAGGAGCATTGTTTTCCAAGCTTCCTCAGAACCTCGTGGACAGTGGGACTCCTGGATGGCCAGGATATACATGAGTAAATTGTGTTGTAAAAAACTCAGTTTCTAGCCTGGGACGGGGAGGCCTTGAGTCCAGCAATATTCAATGTCCCTAGAGTGAAGGTTTCCCCCATCGCACCTTAGGTGTGAGGGGGTGGGCACCTGGGCCCACCATCCTCTTCTAGATCCCCGTAGGCCTTCACAGCAGCGTGGGTGTTAGCAGCAACGCTATCAGAGTTTTTGTTGATTTTTGTGGAAAGAGTCACTTTGGCTTTAGCCTTCACTTTTTGTTTTCCCGACGTCGGACGAATTTTTTGTGGTGCGGGCGAGTTTGGTGCACCATTGAGTGGGTCAAAAAAATTTCTTTAGTTGGGATGGGTCTCAAGTCAGTTTCAACCAGAGCTTGGGTGCAACGATTGGGTGAGATTGAATCTCCAATCGGATCCTCAGATTGAGTGGCCCACTCAGCATGGGCTTCCCAATCTGATTGGTTGATGGATTCCTGAGTTGCTTCCGCTGTGAAGGTCTCCATGTCCTCCTGGCGTTGTGAGTGTGGGATAGCGGTGGTGGCTTTGGCCGCTTCCTTGGCCGTGGCCCTATGGGCCTGCTTGGCCTTCTTCCGCTCTTGTGGGGAGATAGGCTTTACCAGTAGGTAGCAGCCTTGTGCTCCCCACAGGAAGGCCTCCTTGGTGCTTGCGGTTGGTTCATAATGCGCCTCTCCACTGGCCATGGCCACTGAGGGGTGCTCTTGGAATGTGACGCCCCCCTTGATGGGGCATGCATGTGCCTTATGGCCGAATGCATCACAGTGGGTGCAAATGGGGGGCGCGCTGTCCACAGTCACCCGGAATGGGTGGGTGGTATGCCCTGCAATATCAATAAAAGTGAAGTGCATGATCTGGGTTAGGTCCTTCATGATCTCCTCAGTTGGGTTCAGAACTGCAATGGCTTTGCCGGTGCACAGGTGTGGCATCAGCGTGAAGCATTGCATTTTGAAAGATTGTATTTCGCCATATACGGCGAGACCATCTTTCAGGTGTTGTTCCAGATTGTCACGTTTTACCATAATAGGCAAAAAGTTAAACGTGAGGAAAATCTGGTTTGATTTTGTCCATCTGGTGCATGTAGTTTTGATGACCCGTTGCCCTTTGAGGAGGTCAACCACTATGTGCACCGCTGCAGCCTTGTCCGCTGCCATTTTGCTTTCAAAACCTAGGTCCAGCCAACTGCGTGGCATGGAGTGAGGTGCAACATACACCGCGGTTGAGAAAATTGTGTGCACATCTTCACAAAATTTTCTCATAAGGCCATTTTTGGATGTCCAGATATACGCAGACTCCAAATTCCACCGACAAAAGTGGCTGGGAGTGTGGCGTGTTGATGTACTGGTTGCATCGTGCTTGCCATGCAAGTATCTCTGGGGAAATAGTGACCGCCAGTTTCTTAGTGTTTTTGTCAATTCTGCCAGATTCTCCGGGGCGTTTTTGAACGTTGGAGGCCGTGGGCCTTCCACCTGCTCCTCTTACCTTTGCTTGCCCAACTGCTCCCTGACATGGGCGCAGACTAATCTCCTCTGTGAGATTATCAAACTAGATTCAGTCTTGAATTGAATAGGTTGCAATAGTGATTGCAACGAGAAAGAAAAGTTTTTTTGTAAATGCAATTTATAACTGTTAAATAATTTCATTAAGGTTCTTATACTGAAGTTGCTACTGATTTAAGTCAACTGAAGGTAGAGAGAAATGGAACGTAGCCCAAATTTCTAGACTTTCAGGCTGCGTGGTGGTTCTCATATTGTGAGGTACTAATCCATTGAGCGACGCTTCTCAATTGATCTCAGATTAATTGTATGACTGATAGTTTTCTTCTTTAATCATAATAGAAGTTTTCACTTTGGACATCTCAGAGCTCCTATAGTTAGCACTACTTCTCTTGGTGTAAAGTTCTCTTAACTATCACTGAAGTTCAAAAATGGGCTCAAAGCTGAAAATTAGAGGAGAGAAAAAAAATGAAAAAGTAGAGCAAAGATAGACTACTATCTAGTTAGAAAGCGTCAATAATAGGGCGTGTGGGGACATTGTGCCTCAGGGACCTTCGTGGCCTTGTAAGATCAAGATCTTTTACTGCCTCCCAGATCAACCTCTTGGTCATAGCCCTCATTGTAATGCATCATACTCATGACTGCAGCAGTGGGGGCAGCGCCTCTCGTGATTTGGGAAGTGGGGACGGGATTCTTAAAGGTGTTTCCATAGATTCTTGTAAACATGATGCTTTTTGATTGAATCTAGTTTTAATGCCTTCAGGGTAAGGTTCTATTAACAGTGGTTTGAGAGTCGATCTGTCAAAGCTCAATTCAGGAGAAGATTTTGGCTTTCGCATCATCTAATATCCTGACAATAAGGAATATTGGAACTATTTCAAAAGAAGTGCATGGGAAGAGATTACTCAGAAAAGTGCTTACTGGATTCTACACAATGTTATAGTTAACAAAGGAATTATAGTTAAATTCCTACTAAATTAAAATTTTATATAAAGAAATTATCCAAGCTATGATGTAACCTCCATTCTAAAGATGTTAATATCCAGTGTGCTATTGCTCATAGCTCACTTGTTCAACCTTTTGACGCAATTTTCTTGCCGGGGCCCACTGCCATTTTGAAGTTGCCATTGGATCAACTGAATAAAATGGTTTCAAAGTGCCAACAGTTGATTTCCAACCCAATCTTTAAATTGTGAATACTCTTCCAAATGATTTGTATCATATTATTCCAAACGTCAAGCCGTATTTCCCCATTAATTCTCAATAATTTAATGATTATTTAGATTGTATGAACAATTTTGGTAGTCTCATTGTAGTTAAAGAATCTATAAATTTTAAAAACCTAAAGGGGTCCTATTGCAGGCAACTTTTCAGGATGAAGCTTAGGGTACTGCCCTCACTGCACTAGGGCTGTTCAAATCTGAGCACCACCGAATGTAGACCAAATGTGTTTGGGTGTAGCTCACAATACCCTAAACTGACATATTCCCGCCCTTTCTAAGTATTTGAAGGCCTTCTACACCATCCAGGACAGGTTATTTGCCTTTCATCTCCCTTGCAGGAGACAAGACCTGTTGACATTCAGGATTAAGGCCCCTGAGGGTGTGAGGAGAAGCTGAAGCCCTCTCCTGTCACCTGCTCTTTTAATTATTTATGCTCTCTTGCCCCTTTTTGTCCAGGAAGCCTTAGAGTCTTTTTAGATTACACTTACTTTCCTTTCATGATCACATTTGTCATCAGCCAGCTCATGCCAGCTGACTAGCAGCTAGATGAGCTTCAAGCTAACCTGGCAAATTGTGAAATTTATTGTAGACAGGTGCACCAAAGTGCAGCCAACCAAGATTTCCCCGTCCATGTCCTGGGTCCACACCTGCACAACCCCATCTTGTGGGAAAGCAGTGTGACAGGCTCCATTGACTGTTCTTACTTTCCCCTTCCTTCTAATATTATCCCCTCAGGGAGTGATAGACACCCACAAGAACATGTCAGCACAGCCATCAATACCATTTGCACCCCTTTCAGGCCACTACAGGGCCTAATTATTGCACCTCAGTTTTTAGCACTAGGTGGTCCCAACCTAATGGGGGATACACTGATCTTGATTTTATTCATGCCCAAGCTCCTACGAGCATGAGCTGAAGGCAGGGGTAAGAGGAGGTACTGAGAAATGGTGGGGGAAGTTTTTCCAGAGCCAGGTGTCAACTTGAACTGACCAATTGGCCCATGGCAACATGGTAACTACTCTCAGGGCCATCTTGAAATGAACCTGAAAGTGGGTGATCATATGGGGCAGCGTCCACAAAGTGGACTCAAAAGTGGCGCGAAGATATAAATCATGAATAGTACATATCACTACGCAAAATGCCAAGACCCTTAATGATTAAGAGCAAGTGGGAAGTAAGAGGTTGACCATGAAGTCCTGAACAGGGTGCCCTACCCAGGGTTCTGCTCGCAGGAGTTCATGGGCCTTATTCCAGAAAGGGGCTATGAGGGGGCAAGTAAAGAAGTGGTGGAGGTGGGTGTCTGTCAGCTCTGTGCATCGCGGGCAGCTCTTGTACTGGGAGGTGGGACCCATTTAATCCCCTGTCCTGCATGAGCAGTGTAGAATTCGCCACAATGTATTTGACATTTTTTCTGAAAGAACAGGGTGGGTAACGTCCTTCAAAAGCGCCTTGAGATTCCATTCCACAGCGGGGGGAGGAGTTCAAGGAGACAAGGCCGCATTGGGGGTTTGTCCAAAGGATGGAGGCTGTAGATAACAATCCTCCCATTGTGGACCAGAATTTGATGCCGGGGGTGATCCCAGGGCCCCTCCTTTTATAAGAGAAAGTGTGATAAACCCGTACCGCTAACCTTTAAGCGCAAGGAGAGCCTGGTTCCAGTAAAAGCTTGATGGGGGTTTGAGGCGGTGGCCTGGGTCGTTTGTTAGCCTTCCCCAACAGCTGTTGGAGAGGCCTATGGGAGCCCTAGCGATGCTGCTAAACCCAGGCATAAGGCTGGATCCCACTGGGACATTGGAGCAATATCTCAGCAAATGATGGTCTTAAGGAACTCCGTCAGTATTGAAGTGGCATGGGACTTAGCATCCAAAAGACCTAGTCTCCCTTTACTGTGGGGCTATGATATTGTGGTCAGAGCTGTGGGTAGTTGGTTGGATCCCCATATTTAGCAGCAGAGTATCACATGAAACCTCAAATAGAAACTGTCCTTAAAGGGGCAGACATGAGCGAGGAACCATACCTTTGATAGCAGAAAAACATTATCAATCAGGGCGCGTCCCAGGGGGTGATATAACAGCAGTTCCAGCTGGCTACATGTGAGTTTAATCGAATCCAGCAAGCGGTCCTCATTAATCGTGATTGTAACCCCTTTTGGTGTGGTGAGGACACCTAGGTGCCTAAAGGTGCCTCAGGTAGGTTCCAGACCAAAAGACTGAGGAAACGAAGGAGTACCAACTTGCACTATAATGGTTTTAGAAGTGTTAATCTTTTCATTGGACGCCTTGAAGTAACGATCCAGGGCCTCCATGGCCAGGTCTAGGTCCTTTTTACATCCAACTGCCACTGCTATGTCATCAGCAAAGGCTATGGTGTGGTTGGGGGTTTCCCAGGAACCTAAATACCAACCAGATGTTCTGGAGTAGGGCCAGAAGAGGATCCAAAGCTATTTTTAACAATATTGGGCTCATTGGATTCCCTTGATGAGGACCCTTTTCAACCATCACCGCTGCTGTAAAGCCCGTTGGGGACAGTACCTTAGTGTGAAGCTGGGCGTAAAGCTCTGATAGTCATGTCCTAGCTTGTGGTGGGATGTGGAGACGGGTTAGGGAGGCGTCAAGATACTTCCAATTCGTCCAATCATATGCTTTTTCCAAATCCAGAAGCGCCACAAAACCATGCATTTGAGACAAGTTAGATGATAGGGTTGCCAGAAGCTTATTGTAATTGTTCCAAAGCGATCTTACTGGGATAAAGCCATTCTGAGCGGGGTTGAGGCTTAATGCTGCCCACTTAGTCATAAGGGTTGCAAGAAATTTAGTAAAAAGCTTGTGGTCTGTATCCAATAGTGATATTGTTCACCAGTTTGCAAGGTCCTCAAGATTCGCATTCTTATGGATAAGGGTCATAATTGATACTATCAAGTCAGTAAGTACTCCCCTTCTTCAAAGAGGGTCAAGGAGAGGGGCTAGAGGGCCTTTGTAACTGTGACGGGATCCACAAGATATACTTTAAATGGAATACCAACTGCAAAAGGGGCCTTCAGGCGCAGTCTGTGGAGTATAATGTCCACTACTTCTTGCTGCGTGATTGGTGCAAAAAGTTCAACATCTGCTTAGAAATTAATCAGTGGTTCCAGAGCCTCTCTAGTGAATTTCTAAAGTTCCGCTAGGTTCGCCCAGGAAGCCTTGAAGAGGGCTGAAAAGTAACGATGGATCTCATTGGTGATTACCACCTTGTTTGTGGTGATTGTGGTCCACACCCTAAGGGTTGTCATCTCCTGATCCTTCGAGAAAGCCTTTTGTTTCTGGTAGAAGAAACGAGTGGGACTTTCCCACTGGGTGTAGTAACATGACGATGTGAAGTTTTCTGCCCGTTCTTCTTGTTCAGTAAGTTCCCGCTGATACATCTCTTAAGTCACTTCCCACACCTCCACCTTTTGTGAGGAAGGCGCCAGTCAGCAGTATCTTTCAAGGTGACGTATTCTAGCTTCAGCCCATATGACTTTAGCCTGATCTTCCATTATTTGAGCTTTAGCACAGTTGTATGCTACCTTTAAAATCCTTAATTTTTATCTGCACATTTTTCTTGAAAAGTTCGCAAATGAAGAGAGTCCAAGTTTTCTGGCTCCCAAATGCCTCATGTATTTTCTCCTTTGCAAACTGGTTGTTCATGAGCCCTGGAGCAATCCTTGGCCAAAACCTCCTTGATGGTCTGAGGAAGGTTGTCAGGAGCAATGTGAGGGATATGTGGTCTCTTATAGTGTTGTTTTGGGTTATGGGAGAGGAGACTCGACCCACCAGCAAAGGCCCACGAGGGCCTTATCAATCCTTGAAGCTAAATTGAAATCCCGACCTGCACCTTGGATCTGAGACATACATCCAAGGCCAGATGCTGATGAGGGAAGGGCATCCGTGAATCCACTTGACCTGAGGAAATCCTGAAGTTGAGCAGTACCTCGTCTGTCTTGTGTTGCAGGAGAAAATGTGTCCCATACCTGAATTAATATTTTATTAAAATCAACCATTATCATGTGTTGCTTGGGAGTTGTAGTAGAGAAAGTTCCTCCAAAAGCCGGTACTTCTCCAGGCCTGCATTTGGTAGGTATATGCTTGCAGCAAAGAAGGAAAACTCAGGGGTGGAAAATTTAGCCAAGATAAGGCGATCATCAAGGTATTTCGAAACTTGATGGGAATTCACCCAGGGTTGAGAATAATAAGGCCTACATATTTTGTCCAACAAGAGTTACCAAAAATTGGTCATTCATGATTCTATTTCAGAAGGTTGACATGGGGCTCCTGGATGGCTGCGATATCCACACAAGTCAACCTGAAGTTGTGGTGAAGGCGGGCTCTCCACTTGTAATCCCACAGCCCATTAGAGTTAATGGACTGTAGGGTCAGGGTGCCACTTTGGGGCCTCATAGCTGTCCCCACCGTATCTTGGGGAGTTACTGAACCTTAAACCTGAATCCATAAGGTTGCTCATTTTAAGTCCTTGAGCCCGACTTTTAGCGGAAATCCAAGTAGATCAGCATGGCGGAGGGGGTTATTCTAAGCTGAAGAGCCTGAGGAGCCTATAAGCAAGCCCAGGATACTACCCCACTGCTCTGCATGGGATTATCCTGAGGGCGCTCCATGGAGTCCTCCATTTTGGTATCCTCTGAAGTATCATAGTCCTTGTTCACCTCCTTCAATACAGAGAATGAAGTCTGAGTTGCAACCCCCTTAAACGGTAGTGGGATTGATGACTTTGAGTCTCCACCTCTACTTGGGGTACTCCATACCTGCTCCACTCTCTGAGTATCTTATGGTACCAATTTAGTTTTAGATGCCATCCCTGGACTAGCTTTCTCTAGGTTAACTATATGTGAAGCAGATTTGCGCTTAATTTGTGCTGGTGAAGTTCTGGCAACTTAGAAGGTGTGCCAACTGGCAGGGGGTTTTAAGCACTAAGGTAATAAAGATGTGCTATTGGATGTGCCTGCTCAACCTCCACCCAAAGGGCAGCAGGGGTTAGAACCTGTACCAGTACTAATGGGTAGGTTGTGGGATTGCCGCTGCTTCTGTATGGGAGCTTTTCTTACCTGTCACAGGGACTTGGCTAATGGATGAGAGAGCTTGTTTACGAGTAGTGAACTATTGTATAGATAGCCCAAAGCTTACACCATGAGCAGCGTGGTCACGCCTGATCAGGATCAACAAAGAAGATTTCTGAACATGATTCAATGAAAGCCACACGTGGAATAACCTCCATGTTCTGGGCAACCATAGGGTTAGGAATAAATTATGCTTTAGCAATATGAGCCTATTAGGTTGTGGCATAGTAGGCTGGTTAACAAGAATCTACAGTTAGAACAGACCCAAACTCCATCAATCCCCGATGTAGGGAAAGCTTTAGGGTTTCTGGGTCCAATGTAGTTTAGAGTAGATAAAGTCACCCAAGTAAATTTCTCCAAGTTAGATTGCATTCTAGATAAATGAAGAGTCCATGTGGAATCTCTATTTAAGTAAAAGCTGCCCTGTCTTCATCTGCTGCATTTGTAAACCGTGCATAAATATAGTGGCTTTACACTACTTCATGAATTGTGGTATCAACTGGAAAGGCTCTTGCTATTGCTTCAAAATAGGTAAAATAATCTCTTATATAAAACTCAACTGGGTTATGCTGTTAGATTTATAAGGTTCTTGCTTATTCTCAGCTAATAACCTCTAAATTTATTTAACTGCACAGGCTCATAGCTGTGAAATTCTCAGCATTGTCTGATAGTGAAATGTACTCATTTGATAATATGGAGACTATTATCCATAGTTGAATAAAGTACTATAATTAGGCCCAAAGCTTGGACAGTATTTCCTCTCAAAATACTTAAAATGTCCTTAATAGGGATTTATTCCCTGGTACCGCCTAACTTGATCCACTCTCAGATCCCCGTTTATATCTCTCACTGATGACATACAGTTGGCAGCAATACCTGATTCAGTTCAGCTTCTCTTCTCTGGATCCCTGCTCTGATCCTTACTCTTTATCCTAAAGAGTCACCAAATTAGAGAACACAGCAATTTTCTCCTTGACAAATAATAGAACTCAAGATGGATTCTTAGAAAAGTATTATAAATTAATACCCTAGTATTTTTTTTAGTACTAGATGCTCCCAAATATACCCTGGTATTTTTGTGTTTATTATTAGTATATTCTTAGGGGAATTTATGGTGGGAATTCAGCTCCCAACCCTCAGTTGGCAACTCTCTATGAAACAGCATCTGTTGCCATTAAATTACCCATCATCGTCTCATCAGCAATGGTCTTCCCCATCCTGGCTAAGATTCTGTCATTGGACATCCTCAAGATACAAAACGGAAAGAGTCATAAAACGTGTCCCTAACAATTTCCTCACAATCCCAGCAAACCAACTATATTTGGCAAGTGACCTGCTTAGGTAATGGGACTTGTTACCTATTAAGGCAAGTTGTGAACCAACTGATTGATTTTCTTGTTGCAGGTGGATTCATTCACCTTACAACTTATTCCTTAAATTCCCAATTGGTCAGTGATGAAACCTGACCGATCTCAATCAAAACACTTTATAGTTAATCATTGATCAACTATAAGATGTTCCTATTTCGTTGGCAACTATTCCCAATGAGATCTTAATCTTTCATCCAGATCGACCCCATGATGGATCTGACTCAGGTGAATAACCTAAAATCCCCCAAACATTATTACCCCAAAATCAGGGTCAACCAATATCCAATTAACTTCACTATAGGAAAATATCCACTAGCAACCCCTGGTAGTCTAGTCAGCTTGGAATATGGGCAAAAATTCTAACACATCCCCCTCTTGCCTAGATTTCCAGCAAGAAAAGGATTGGGCAGGAGTACACCGCTTTGGACACTTGGTCAAATACTTCATTTGTTAAAGTGGATTAAAATTAATCATGACTCAACGCTGCTCAGGACGACCTTTGGCATGTGGCTCTCTTCCTCTTACTCCTCACTACCACCTTCTTAGAGCGTGGTCATCACAACCTTCTGCTATGCTAAGCTGATCAATTTACTCATGAAGATATTAATCCTGGGATCCAGGTTCTCCCCAAAAAGGGCATATGACCCGCTATGTTATTCAGGATTCTTGGTCCAGAATCCTCAATTTCCTGATTTTCTCCTCGTCCTCAACAGGATATTCTTGATATCAAGGTTTGTTTCATGGACAATCAAGAATGCTCATTTATGTTCATCCGTTGGTATTTTCTCATAATAACGTCTTTGCTCATCTCATTCTAAATTTTTCTCTGGAGAGCTTATCCCATTAATTTTGGATTAATTTCTCCAATATTAGAGCTTAATTAATTTCAGAGTGCATAATGTCAACTATCATATAAGTCAGACATCCCCCCTCTTGTCCAGCTCATATGTCAAATTCTGGGTCTCAGTACCTTCAGCTGCTTAATAGCATGTCTGATAAAGGCCTTCAGCTCTTCCAGCTGATGAGACATTCTGTGAGCTAAACCACTTATATGGTCCTTCCAGGACCCATACTCCCAGTCAAGCACCCGTGGCCAGTCCTTCCATAAAAATGGAAATGGTAACTAACCCTAATGAAACCTGTTTAGCAATTATCTTGAATGACTTGCAACCAATCCTTCCTCTGTCATCAATTCATGAGTTATATTTCAAAACTTTCCTGGATTCAGCTCCATTCACAAATTTTCCTACCATCCTTATCAAACCTCCTGAAGCAATGCCCTCCATTCTCAATAGTTTGTTATTTTCAGATTGGACTTGCTTCTAGAGTTCCTTTTCCAACTCAGCCAGTATTACAAGCCAGCTGTTTTGGCCACTGAACTAGACATCAGAAACAGGGTACATTTAGAACTCCCCT
The DNA here is from genome assembly GCA_022478985.1 of Massospora cicadina. Classification (NCBI taxonomy): domain Eukaryota; kingdom Fungi; phylum Entomophthoromycota; class Entomophthoromycetes; order Entomophthorales; family Entomophthoraceae; genus Massospora; species Massospora cicadina. The sequence continues at coordinate 269,066 of JAKSZP010014452.1, forward strand.
ATGCAGAATTAAGAGCCTAAGTAACTGAGCTTTGTCCATAACTCTGAACTCTTTCAATCTTGAAAACATCCTAGATCAAGATGTTGAAGCCATGCTCTTAGCTTTGCCACCCAAGTTCTTAAAAGTTGGCATATGAAGCTTCCCACCTCTCCTGATTTCCATCACTCATTATGCTTCAGCTTCTGAGAAGCTCATAGTCATAACCTGCAGGATGCCATTTGCTCCTTGCATGATTATCTCATTTCTGGCGCATCCCATCAATATCTTACACTGATGGCTTTAATAGGGGGTATGATTTGGCAACCCCCACCTAGTATCCCTTGCTTGATGCCAGATCATATGTCCGGTGCTCTTGACAAAGACTGTTAGCAAGCGCCCAAGACTTATCTTCCAGCTCGGTGCTATATCAGGATTACTCAGGGTTATTTACTGACTGCCTCTTCTTCTACTGTTGCTTCCCTCCCCACTATGAGGTATCGTGTTTGGCATATTCTATCATTTCAATCTCTCTTCCCTAGTCACTTTCTTGCAGGGTTCTGCATCCGCTCAACAAACTTGGTTTCAACTAGGTCTAGCCCTCGCTAGCATCCAATCTCACATGGATTTTGATGGGTAATTTAAACCTACTGTGATCCATCCTCCCACCCCAAGAGATAACATAGGCGGAATCATCCCTAAATTGAGGATAACAGATAAATAGATTATAAAAATATCATTTTTTCTATGCTTTTTTCAATAAATTTTTTCCAATATTTTTATCAACCTTTTTTTCTTCTTTTTTCCATGGGATGGCCTTTTATCAGTCCAGCGGTCCTTCCTTTTATTTATTCCCCCAAATGGGTTCCTATTTGTACTTAGACCTACCAGTTTTCTATGGTTTATAGGTCTTACTTTTTTAAGACTTAACCATCTAATTTGGTTCAGCGATCCTTTTTTCATACTTATACAAATCCTTATTGACATTTTCAACTTAGTGGTTTAGTAGTCCTTTGGGAACTCTTTTTTTATTATTTTTTTCATCAGTCCATTACTAAGATACTTAGCATGGGCTCAATTTACTATCCTTCCATTCAAGAGGTTCTTGATAGAGTAGCATCCGTCGCTGTCTTGGCAATAATCTCAAACAGACCTGACCACAATACATTAACTTGTTTCTTCTCCTGAAACCATGAGTATCACAATAGGCAATTGTTTAGCCTATTTGATATTCTGCTAATGCCAGTCGGTTCTTATCATCCATCATTTTCACTTGGATCCTTTTCTTCAAGGTCATATCAAATGCGTGCAATTGCATTTTGATCAGGATATTCATCAATTGGTTCAGGTACTTCTCAGCACTCATCCCCAATGTTGGTTCTACAAATGAATATAAAATTGGTGGCAACGCGGCCTTCCTTCCATGTAGCAAAACAAACGGCGTTTTTTCCATTGCTGTATGATGACTTATAGTGTAGGCGAACTTCACCAAACTCAGTTATGTTCCTCGTTGTAGTTCTTCCTGCGACCAGCTTCCTTAGTGTCATAGCCAGCGTCCCATTAACTCTTTCTACCAGTTGATGTATCCAGCTGGTAAGGTACAGACATGACTCCTCAGATCCCCATTATTTCATTTAATTTTAAGATCACTTGAGATGTGAAATGTATCCTATCGTTGCTCAGCAGGACCTGCAGAAATCCATGTCAGTATACTACTTGATCTAGGATGAACTTCGCATGCTGGTAGCATCTATTTTCTCCATGGCCTTCACCTCACCCATTTTGTCAGATGATCAATCACAACTATTATGTACTTGACTCCCCCTGTGCTCATCATCAGCAGTCCCATCACGTCAATGGACACTGTATGCCAAGCAAATCCAGGGTTGCTCAGTCATTATCCGTTTGTATTCTATTGTGGTTTCTGCAACTGGAACTCAACACAGTAAGCCAGATAGTTTGCGACATCATAGTTGATGGACTCCCAGTAGTAGTACTGGCGAATATGGTCATGCATTTTTCTAGGCCTCCTTGCCCAACAACCTTATGAGTGGCTTTAATGATAGCCGCTCATCATGATGGCTTTGGAGGTGTTAATTGCTTCCCATTATTTGTATTAAAAACTGGTCCATCCATGGTCTCAGTAATTTCCATCACTTTTTGAAGCACATCATGGATTTCTCGGGGCTCTTTCCCAAATTAACCATTGACCATTCTCTGGAATAGCTCATTCGCCTGCTGGTATACATCTTTGACCATTTGTAACAGCGATAAACCATCTTCATTCTGATGAGAAACCCCAGCTTGGTGGACTATCTCATAATTGTAAACCTGTAGCTTTAGTTCCCATCAAGCTAGTCATCTTTCTGGTTCTCATAAATTGTGCAGCCAACGCAACAAGGAGTGGTCCATTACCACTTTGAAGTGCGTTCCATGGATGTACACCTGGAACTATTTACAGGCGTAAATGACCGCAAGGTATTCACACTCAGATATTGTGTAATACCTCTCTGAAGCTAAGAGTGTCCAGCTCAGATATGCCACTGGATGTTCTCCCCAAGTTCATATAATTGGTTCAATATGGTGCCAATCACTGTCAACAAAGCATTGGTTTGTATTATAAATTCTTGATTGAAATTCAGATATTTCAAAGTTGGAGAAATCTATTAAGTACTGCCTTATTTCATTGAAGGAATTCTGAACTTCAACAGTCTAAAAGAATCCTTTCTTTGGATCCTTCAACAAATGAAAGAGGAGCTCGCCAATTCTGGCAAAATCCCAAATAAATCTTCTATAGTATCTAACCATTACAAGGAACACTTTAATCTCAGACACTCTTCAGCACAGCCATTTGATCTATGGCTTCGATCTTCTGGACTTTCAGCTGCATCCACTAGAGTTTATTATGAATCCCAGATTTTCCAACTCTTTCTTGAAGAAGTGCCAATTCCTTGGTTTAATCTTCAGATTGGTCGCAGATAGTCTCTTTGACACTTCCAAATGATGCAATTGGTCAGTAAACGTCCTACTGAACACATTTATATTGCCCAAGTACAACAGGACACATGTTAACTTCAATTCATTTAATAATGCATCCATGGCCCTCTGGAACGTCACAGGAACATTGCACAGACCCTGGGGCATCTTTATCAGTTGATAAAGTCCCTGCGCGGTGTTAATTGCGCATTTTTCTTGGTTTTCTCTTGGCAAATCGATTTACCAATATACCAATATTAATCCATCTTGGAGAAATACTTTATTTCTCCCAATTGATCTAGCGCATCATCAATTCTTGGTACTGAGTACAAATCCTTCTTCATAATCTTGTTCAGCTTCCAATAATAGATCACCACCCAATTAGAGCCATCCTTGTTCTTCCTGATAAGAATTGGACTTACCCAGGGACTTGATGATGGAACTAGAAGCCCATGCTTCACTAGTTTGCTAATTTCTTCCTCCACTACCACTTTGGCTGCCTTCAACCATCAAATTGTTCTCATCCTAATTGGAAATTTTTCCCCATTATTGAGTATGTGGATCCCATCTCTTGCACATCCCAAATCTTGGTCATCCTGTGCGAATACTTCCTGATACTTGTCAAACAATTTGAGCACCTTCTCCTACTGTCTGTTCATCAGATCAGTGAGTTGCTCTCAAGCAACCAATAGATTAATACTCTCAGTTACTCCAGATGGTAAACCCATCTTATCTTAGGTCTAAAAGTCATGGATAAGTAAGATTGATATTTAATTATATATTTTTAACTGTTCTTTTTGCTTTTTTCTTTTTAATGGGACTTTCAACCTCCAATTAGGTTCAGAGGTCCATCTTTTCCCTTCATCCAAACCGGTTCCTAGGTATACTCTGGACTACATGTTTTTATGGTTCAGATCTTATTCTCTTAAAATTTAACCATCTCTTTGGTTCAGTGGTCTTCTTTTAGAACTTGACCAAAACCTTAGGATATGACTATTTTAATGGTTTAATGGTCCTCTGTGAACATTGCAATTAAATTTACTTAATTCCAATACTTCCAATTTTTTAGCTCTGACCTTCTTCACTATATGACATAGCGCTGTTTCTTCATGTATAGTCAACACTTGCCAACTTTGCCAATACTCTTAAATGTTTTCATTCATTAGGACTTCAATCCTGACTTATCATTCGTCCAACAGGTTCTAATTTAATTCGTTTTTCAGCAACTGATACTTGAGACTTAATATCTCCCACAATTGTGATTCCTCATTAGTCAACAGTTCCATTTGCTTATTCTGATTGTTTTTCTCTTAAAAATAATTTTTGGCATTCATTGCCATTTAAACATTGGGAGTAAATTCACTGGTGGATCTGGAAACGATCCCTTAATCACACAGATTGATCTACCATTGTTAGCTTCATCCAATTTCGTCTTTAATTGATGATCTTCATCTCCAGCATTTTCTGCTTCATTGATTAAATACTATTAGGTCAAGCGATTCTCTCCACTATCTTGGATCAATTGTTTCTTGTTTTGACCTCATACTCTTCATTGGTAATGTAATTCTTTACTCTGAATTGATTGATTTTCATATTAACTCATCTAATGTCTCATCTACTGTCTCATCTAACACCTCACTCTTTATGACTATTTCAAGTGGACCCAATTTCAACCTGAGTTGGCCCTGCTGCTCATTTTCATTTTAGGTAAATGTCAGTTGGAACAGGTTTTCTTTCAGCACTAGACAGTTCCATATCTAGGCTGCAAGTCCTTTTCCCAAATCTTTAATATCTTCTTTGATTGGCTTCACTAGTATCTCTACATATGAGCTGGGTGAACGCAATTGATAGTGATCTATTTCACATTCAGTCTTTAATGAAGTTATTTTCCCTAGTAACTTATTGTTAAAATTGAAAACATCTTCATGACATTGTCTAAGTATATTCTACTCAACTACACTCCTGTAGTGAGCATGAATTGTTAAAATTATAGGGTTCTTGATTATTCTTGGCTGATAACCCTTAAATTAATTAACTGCACAGGTTTGTCATTGTGCAATTTTCCACTTTGTCTGATATTGAAATGTATTTGTTTGATAATAGTATTGAGACTATTATCCATAGTTGAATAAAGTACTATAATTAGGCCCAACGCTTGGACAGTATTTCCTCTCAAAATACTTAGGATGTCCTTAATAAGGATGTGTTCCTGTGTACCGCCTAACTTGATCCACTCTCAGATCCTCGTTTATGGTTTCTCACTGATGATATACAGTTGGCAGAAATCCTCAGTTCATTTCAGCTTCTCTTTGGATCCCCACTCAGATCATTACTCTTTATCTTGAAGAGTCACCAAATTGGAGCACACAGCAATAATTTCCTAAAAAGAATAGAACTTGAAATGGACTTTGATAAACTATATTGAGATAATACTCTGGTAATTTTGTATTTTTATTAGTGAATTCTTAGAAAAATTTATAGTGAGAATATGGCACCCAACCCTCACTTGGCACCTCCTCAATGAAACAGCATCTTTTGCCATTGAATAACCCAACCTCTTCTCATCAGCGATGGTCTTCACTATACTGGCTAAAATTCTGTCATTGGACATCCTCAAGAACTAAAATGGAAAGAGTTAAAAAACATGTCCCTAACGTTTTCCTCTTGATCCCAGAAAACCAACCATATTTGGCAAGCGACCTGCTTAGGTAATGGGACTTGTTACCCATAAAGCAGATCTTAAACCAACTGATCAATTTTCTAGTTGCAGGCAGCATCACTCACCTTGCAACTTAATCCTTAAAACCCAATCAGTTAGTGTCAGGCAAACAGCAAGTAAGAATTAGACTGGCCTGCCAGCCCAGATGCCAGAGCACCCAAGTGGCAAACCAGAATGCTGAAGGCACTGCTTCTGGTTTGATAGATATGGAACTGGAAAGGAATCTCACCAAGAACTGCTGGTGTGCCAGAATCTCATATAGGCACATAACAAAATACCAGATGAGAATGGCTGTTAACCCCGAGGGGTGTGTGAGGGTCAGCGGAAAAGGTGGTTTAATTTATGACATGTAAACAAAATTTTAGAACAAGAATGTTTTAATGGAAAAATAGGAAAGAAAAAGTGACCAACAATTTTCTCAGTGCAATGCGACTGATTAAATAGTGGGCTATATAGAGAGGGTCCAAGCCAGGATCAGGTCCCTAAAGTTTGATTTAACTGGCGAATTGTTCAGCAATGGGGAACAGATAAGTTAACTGAGAACTGACATCAAAGAACTCAGTGGTGAACTGAGTCGCTATCAGTTCAACCTTGAATGTTTGAACTGAGGCTTGGATACGTTTCTGATGGTTGGCAAGATGGCATCTAGATTGACAAGCAGCAGGAATCCCCCAAGGCCACCCCATGTAGGGGCGGGCCCATTTGGTTATGAACAGGTTTGGGATGTCCAACCTGCCCATTCCCGGTCACTGGGCTATTCATTCAGTCAGAATTGTTGCTTTGGGTGCAACGCCTTGTTTGTTGGCAGGGAGCTTCAAACCCTTATCGATGGTGCCTGATGCTATTACCTGCCTGTTGGGGATGATCCCTGATGATTTTAGGAGGGAGGGATTAGCTCAATCGTAGTGTTAATAAAATTAAGACTATTGGATGTTCCAGCCAATAGGTCAGTCTTCATTCCTTTTCAACCATTTAAAATTCAAACATTGGCCTGACTGCCACTTGATGTTGTCCTGATCAATTTCATTTTGGCGATAACAGCGCAGATTTTACTAATTACCCATAACAGTTCTGCTGAGCTAAGTGTGGGTACTGGAGGAGGGATCCAAAGAGGAAAAGCTGTTACCCAGCGCTCATCTACCACATGGATGAGATCACCCTGAGTGATGAGAGGTACAGCCATCCTCTTCAGTACCTTCTTGCTCAGAAATGGGAAAATGACCCAATCAATGCCCAGGGGACGTTCTCCAGGACTTACATTACCCTTCCCTTTTTCCAAGGGAAGGACCCTACCGCTGGGAAACTGCACAAGAGCCACATTCTTATGCGCCTTGGGTAACTTTATCGTCATAACCGTTGTGACTTTTTGGGGAGGGCGGTGAGCATTGGGGTGGGATTCATGAAATGCATTGACAAAATCCATAAAATTTGAATAATCGCGCGCCTTGACCCAACTGTTCTCATATGCTGGATACCCTTTCCAAGCCACTAGATATTGAACGGACCATCAGGACTTGCAGGATGGAAGGATATTCTCCACCTTGGCTTCTTCTGCACCCTCGATGGTGATTGGTTTAGATTCCATGGGAACTGTACCCTTGAAAGGTGACAGCTGGGAAATGTGGAAGATGGGATGCTGTTCTAGTGAGCTGGGAGCTTCAACCAGAAAGTACCATTACCCAAGACCTCTTCCACCAAATGGGGACCCAAATGCTTACTTGCAAATTTGCGGGAAGGAGCTTGAATTCATAAATGGCGAGTATTGAGCATAATATAGGATCCTACTGATATATTGTGACCTGGGAGCTGCTTATGATCTGCAAACCACTTATAACCCTCAATAGCTTTAGTATGGTGTTCCAACACCAAGGATTGAGTTGACATAATATGTTCAGCGTGATCCGTGGTGTCTTGGACCTTAGGCCACAAGCAAGGGCCAAACAAAAATGAAGGATTATAACCCAACGTCGCTTCATAGGGCAAAAACCCTGTAGACGCATGGGTTCCATTGTTATAAGCGAATTTTTGAGGGGAAGGTCCTTGGCCCAGGTGTCCTGTGCAACAGCGGCATAGCAACGCAGGTACTGTTCGAGTTCTTGGTTAACTCGCTCAGTCTGGTTATCAGACTGGGGATGGTACGCTGTGGAATGACAGGGGGATATTTTTAGGATCAATAGAAGTTCACTCCAAAACCGTGCTGTGAACTGGGAACCACAGTCGCCAATAATATCCTGTGGGAGACCAAACATCAAGAACAAGTGATGGACATAAAAATTGGCAGGCTCCTATGACGTAATTGCAGAAGTGCAAGGAATAAAGAAAAAAATTTTATGAAATAATCCAACACCACCATCACCACTGTAAACCCATTAGAGCAGGGGAGTTCAATGATAAAGTCCACGGACACTGACGTCCATGACCCTCCACCTGCTTTAAGGGGTGGAAGAGACCAAATCTACCAAAGCGGTCTGACATAGCCCAAGCACAAGTAATGCAGTCTTCAATCAAGACCGGAACTTCTTTTGTCAAACCCACCCAATTGTAGATCCGTTTGATCAGGTCAATGCATTTCTTATTACCAGGATGGCCGACCTTGAGGGGATCATGATGTGCGCGGAATACCTCATTTCTTAAGGGGTAGGAACCAAAACGCATGACCAAAAATAAATAAGACACACTTCCAATGAATATAGGGAGTGTTTATGCTTCTGGTGGGATAACTGCTTGACTAACTCCATGCCCTTGGGGCAGGCCATTTGACTGGCTAAGACCTGAGCAACTAGTGGAGCGTTGGGGGCCAGAGCGATGGAGGAAATGACAGGGGGGACAATTGACAGGATTTGGGCAGCAGGAATCACTAAAACGAGATCCACTTCCTCTGGATCCATGGAACAGTGGGTGGGGCTGCGGCTGAGAAAATCAGGAAGCACGTTGAGCGCACCTTTAATGAATTTGTATTTGAATTTAAAACTGCACAAGTCCCAATAGGTTCAGGCTTGCCGATGTGCCAATTTTTGGGGTTTACAAAAGTACAAGAGAGCCTTGTGGTCCGTGTGGACCATTACCTCATGTTGAGCACCCTGTAACAGATACTTACAATGAGTTAATGCCCATGCAACAGCTGCCAACTCCTTGTCATAAATAGCCCAAGACTGCTCCATGGAGGTGAACTTTTGGGAAAAGTAAGCGACTGGGTGTTCCAAGTCATTGTGCTCCTGGAGAAACAGCGCCCCCACTGCTACTGATGAAGCAACACATGAAATAGATTTACGGCTTGGTGGGATTGGCATGCTTCAAAATGGGAGGAGATATGAACACCTCTTTAATTGATTTGAATGCCTGTTGGCATTTGGGCATCCAGCGGAACAATACATTTTTCCCTGTCAGGGGGTGGAGTGGGGCAGCAAGCTGGGAAAGGGCCGGGGAAATTTTTTTTAAGAAAATGATGGTTCCCAAGGAACTACATAGTTGATTCTGGGTAGTTGGGGTTGGCCATTCTCATATAGCATCCAGCTTATTGGGTGGGATCACGCAACTGTCTTTAAGGATGAGGTTCCCAAGAAAGGTGATCTCCTCCTTATAGAACTCACACTTATAAGGCTTGACAAACAAGCCTGACTTATGCAAGGCAGCCACCACTGCTTCCAAATCATTAGCGTGTTGCTTGGGAGTTGGGGAGTGAACCAGAATGTCATCAATATATGCAACTGCGCAGGTAAACTGGAGGTCACCCAGTACATTGCCAATCATATGCTGGAACATAGCGGGAGCATTCTTCAGCCCAAAGGGCATTATGAGAAATTGGAAAAATGCCTCGCTTTGTCCAGATTGCTGTTAACCATTCTTGTCCTTTCATTACCCGAATTTGGTTAAAAGCATTGACAAGATCCAGCTTGGAAAACACCTGAGATTTGGCGATTGCTTGGCTTATCATCTGTTCTAAAGGCAGGGGGTAGGGATTGGAAACTGTGACTTTATTCAAGTGTCCATAGTCCAAGCATGGGCAGAGGAAGCCATTGGCTTTTTTAGTGAAGACAATGAGAGATGCGACTGGCGATGTCTCCTTAAACAACCACCCCTTTTTCAACATATTGTCCAACCAAGTATTGAGCGCAACCTCCTCCTCCGCTGTGTGGGGATACAATGGGCAGTTGTTATTAACCAAATCCACCGTCATACAAAATCCTCAGTCAAATCTAGAGTGAGGAGGCAGACAATATGCTTTTTCAGAATCAAAAATGCTTTGATAGTGCATCAAACTTTCTGGAAAATCAGACGGTATGCCTGTAGGAGAGACAAGAGAAGTGATAGAACTGTGACCTTGAGCTTTCTTAAAAGTGTCAAATAGGGGAAATTTACCCTCCAGTTGATCATTCACGAACAACAGCATGTTAGACTCCAGGTGGATCTTGAAATGTTGCCGGCACCACCATCCCACTCCTAAGATCACCGTGAACACCAAGTTTGGCATAGCAGAAAAGCGGTTGCAGAAGCTGAACTGGTGTATTGAAAATGTGACTGGTTGGAAAACCAGATATGAGGTTTGGGAGGCTGAAGATGCAACCATCACCGAAGGGCCTGCATCCAGGTCTAGTTCCAATTGCTGGGCCAGTTCTACACTCATAAAATTACCCGTGGCTCTGGTGTCCACCAAGGCCTCAAAGGAGACGTGATGGGACCCAACACTAATCTTCATGGGTAACAAGTGGTAAGCAAAGTTCTCTTTATTGGTAGTAGTGGATGAATCCAGTGATACCAAAGAGATGATAGTGGGGTCAGGGGAAACCGCTAGGCTCTTATGGGGGGTAAACTCATTGCAAGTTGGGGTGTCAGATCCCACTGACATGGGCAAGATAGCCGCGGCAACTGGAGGGTATGGGTATGAAGATGTGAGTGGGACTGGACTGTTATGGGCAGGGAAAGTCTTCTTCACAACCTGGTTCAGTTGAAAAGGAGGGGCCATTGCTGCGCCAAATATCTATGAGAAAGGCGGAAATGATTGAAAATAATGGTTGGTCAATTATGTTAGGCAAACAGCAAGTAAGAATTAGACTGACCTGCAAGTCCAGATGCCAGAGCACCCAAATGGCAAACCAGAATGCCGAAGGCACTACTTCTGAATTGATGGATATGGAACTGGAAAAGAATCTCACCAAGAACGCCAATGAGCTAGAATCTCATATAGGCACATAAAAAATATCAGATGAGTACAGCTGATTTTAGTACTAGATGGTCCCCTGAGTACAGCTGTCAACCCCAAGGAGTGTGTGAGTGTCAGCGGAAAAGGTGGTTTAATTTTTGACATGAAAACAAAATTTTAGGAAAGGATTTTTTAATAGAAAAATAGGAAAGAAAAATTGACCAACAATTTTCTCAGTGCAATGCGACTGATTAAATAGTGGCAATTTAGAGAGGGTCCAAGCCAGGATCAGGTCCCTCAAGTTTGACCAAACTGGCGAATTGTTCAGCAATGGGGAACAGATAAGTTAACTGAGAACTGACATCAAAGAACTCAGTGGTGGACTGAGTCGCTATCAGTTCAACCTTGAATGTTTGAACTGAGGCTTGGATACGTTTCTGATGGTTGGCAAGATGGCATCTAGATTGACAAGCAGCAGGAATCCCCCAAGGCCACCCCATGTAGGGGTGGGCCCATTTGGTTGGGAACAGGTTTGGGATGTCCAACCTGCCCATGCCCGGTCACTGGGCCATTCATTCAGTCAGAATTGTTGCTTCAGGTGCAACGCCCAATTTGTTGGCAGGGAGCTTTAAACCCTCATCAATGGTGCCTGATGCTGTTACCTGCCTGTTGGGGATGATCCCTGACAGTTTTCAGGAGGGGGGATTTTCTCAATCATAATGTTAACTGAATTGAGACCGTCAGCTGTTCCAGCCAATAGGTCAGTCTTTTTTTAGTACTAGATGGTCCCAACCCAAGGGGGGATTCATCGATGTGCCAATAGGTCAGTCTTCATTCCTTTTCAACCATTTTAAAATTCAAACATCAGCCTGACTGCCACTCAGTGTTGTTCTGATCAATTTCATTTTGGCGATCTCAGTGCAGATTTCACTAATTACCCATAACAGTTCTGCTGAGGTAAGTGTGGGTACCAGAGGAGGGATCCAAAGTGGAAGAGCTGTTACCCAGCACTCATCTACCACATGGGCAAGATCGCCTTGAGTGACAAGAGATACAACCGTCCTCTTTGGTACCTTCTTGCTTGGAAATGGGAAAATGGCCCAATCAACGCCTAGGGGACGTTCTCCAGGACTTACAGTTAGTTATGAAACCTGATGGATCCCAATTGGTACACCTGATAGTTAAACATTGATCAACTATCAGATGCCCATATTTTGTTGGAAACTCTGCCCAATGAGATCTTAATCATTCATCTGGATCAATCCCTGATGGATCCAACCCAGTCAAATAACCTAAAACTTCCCCAAACATTATTACCCCAAAATCAGTGTTAATCAATATCTTATTCACTTCGCTATAGGGAAACTCCCCTAGTGACCTCTGGTAATATAGTCAGCTGGGGATATGGGCAAAAATCCAAACATATGGCCATAGTAGACTCTAACTGCATGAGCCAGAGTGGACCTAGGGAGTTCATGTTGTGAGCGATTTTCTGCCCATTTCTTCCTCACTTCAGCCATAAAAGCAGCTTCAAAAGGGTCAATGGTGGGTGGTGCAGGCACTAGCTTTTTTTGCCATGCACATGATTCATCCTTAACTCACTTCATTGTTTATATTCCAATTTTAATCTAAAATTAATTTGTCTGGTTCCCTATGGAATGGGACCCCAGATAGTGGTGCTGACATCCCTTTGGGTTTATGCGTGGCAGCTGCTGGGCCTTCCCAGTTGGTAATCAAATTTTTTCAGGTTGGATGGCCTTAACTTTTTTGAATTACTTCCTGACAATTGATTAATAATTTCAGGTTCATCCTCACAACAATCTGTCCCTCCAGCCTTCATATGACCATCAGCAGATGCTGTCTGGGATTTTTCCATAGTATTATTGGCTAATTGGCTAGTTCCAATTGATCTTTGATTTAGATTTTAATCTGATAGAAATTTTCATGAACTGATCTGATACTCAATGCTGATTCAGTTCAGGTGTGTTGGTTGCCTTCCAAAAGCATGAAAGTGATGGTTAACTAATTTGACACCTACCATCAAACCATTTTGGGCATGTTGATTGTTTTTTAAATTGTGTAAATGATGGCCAACTGATCCAACAATTAGAGTCAATTCTTTATGGTCACCTTGGTTAATTTTTAAAGGGTGGTGGTCTGAAAGCCGCCTGAACCCCCTGCATGGTATTGTGAGTTGTAATACCTCCTGCTATCTTAGTTAATTTGTTGAATGAGCCTCCAGGGTGGAAAACACCGCTTTGTTTACCCTCAGTCAACCCAGAGCTGACTAAGGTAGGCAGTAAAATGGCAGGATCATTTGTGATTTCGCCTTGTATTGATAAATATTGGTTTGCATCTGCTTTTAAAGCTGCAGTTTTAGAGCTGGTGATACTGGTTGTAACACAAGTTGGCAACCAAGGGTTCTGTGATTTGAGATTTGTTTTGGTGAATTCTGATGCATCAGATGAGCTCTCAGTGTATTTTACCACCATATTCGTTTTGATTCAATAAGGCTAACTTTCCAGGTGATTGTAATTTTCAAAAAGTAAATTTTAGCAGTGAAAGAAAAGTCAACCAGTGCACCTCTCTAGGTTCTGATGTTAACTACTCATTCATGTTTCCATAGAATTTTCTAAGTTGCACCATGGCGAGGCCCCAGCTATCCTTATCTAGCACCATGTTAAAGAATCTTCAGCCCCATGGGGTAGGAACTACAGGTTGTGTGCCTTTTCTTTAGGTCATTCTTCTGAGCTCTGGAGTTTTTTTGGGGAGTTTTCTGGCTGAGTGATTTTATTTATGACATCATATTTTGATTTGCTATTACCGATGCTAAGCCTAAATTGTTTAAAAATTTTAGTTTTTGAGTCTATTTTATTTAAATTTATTAAGGCACCATTTAATGGTTCATATCATTGGTGATTCAAAGCTTAAAGGGAGGTCAATTAGAAATTTAGATTTTGTTAGTAGAGCATCTTATTTCATATATACTACTTCTTTAAAAATTACCCCCACCCTGAGGTATCAGCTAATTGGATCTACTCATAGTATTCTTAAAATCAACTTCAGAACTGATACTCCAATTATCCAATAATCCTAATTTAAAATAATGATTTTATTTAAAATTATTAAATCTTATCTTTAAATATATAGTTATATTAAATTTTCCTTAAATATTACACAATCATACCACATTTATTTTAAGCTTCATATATGAGCTTAACATAAGATATTATTGTAAATTGGTTTCTTAAAGCTTTCAGCAATGTTAATGCATAAAAGATATTATTTTTTTGGTGAGATATTAACAACTTTAGATAAAAGTAAAAGTAATAGAATAAAGCATAATATATAAAAGTAAACGAAGTGGGTCAATCTTAGGACAATTATGCCATGCTGAGATTTTTAGCATATTCTGGTTTCAAACCTGTTTTTAATCAAACCCCAACTAGAGTGGATCAGTAACCACACCGCTATGCTACCACTCCTCTAAAAGCATGGTATATAAAGAGTTTATAGTGTTAATTCATTTTAGTGATAAACCCCACTTAAACTGCAGAACTATAATTTTTGATACAAAGGTAAACACTTTGATAGTGCTTATTTATTTATTTATTTTATATGGAAATAATATTAACTAAAATAGTGATAATACCCCCACTTAAACTTGCAGATTATATTTTAAATTCTAAGTAAGCTTTTTAAAGTTTTTGGTTATAAAAATATTCACAAAATATTTGTTTTTATTAGTTTAACAGTAAATAGTAGATTTTAGTTAATAGTTTTAAGGTATGTTTGATCAAAGAATGGCATACTTTAATTTAAAGAGTGCCACTGAGCTCATTTTTAATTAAGCTTTTAATGGGGTTACTTATTTTTTGCTACCTGTAGCTGTTAAATAAATAAAGCTACTAGATGTTTTTTTCCAGTATGGCATATGAGATCTGATTTGTTCATTGATATATTTTCAAATTGTTAATCAGTATCTTTCAAGGTAAGCTTTTGATGATCATACTTATTTTTCACTAGATAATTATTTCCAATATCATCGTCTATAATTATCTAAAATGATTGCAAATATTTTAAGGTGAAAATTGCTTCTTGCTTGATAATACTCTTAGTAAGTATATTGAGTTTGATTTTAGCATAAACTATTATATTTGTCTATAATTACTAAAATCATCAGGTTAAGCTTCAACAATTTTACTTGATCTAAGATAAGTAGTAATTTTGTTTATTTTAACTTCAGCATCAATCTAAAATGGTTGCAAACATCTTTTTAAGGTAGGTTTTGTTTTTTACTTGACAATATTATAGTATTTTTTATTAATTTTGATCTTAGCATAAGCTATTGCAATTATCTATGTTTACTAATATTATCAGGGATGTTTTATAATATTCTTACTTGATCTAATATAAAAAATTTTTTGTTGATTTTGATTTCATCATAAACTGTTATCATACTAAACATTTGCTAATATTACTTTCAAGAAAGTTGATCTTTTCTGCTTAATATACTATGTTATAATTAATATATTTATTGCCTACAATAAACAGTGATAGATTGATGCCAAATTAAATTATGCTTATTTTCTCCAGGTTTTAATAATCTAATTAATTAACCATTATCAATAATTAATTTTAATTCTAGCTAATATTGTTTTTTTCTATTATGACTATATTAATATATCTGCCCTTCTAATGGTTAAAATATAAAAACCTATTTAATTAATCTCTAATATACTTCAACTAATTCAAATACCCTTGACTGATTATACTTTTATCTGCACTAAGGCACTTGCACTTGTTAATTATTCCAGTTTGAATTAGTTTGTAAGCTATATTATATTTTAGAGTTTTTTGGGGTTATGTTACTATTTCCCTGGCTGCAAGGGTAATAGCAAAGCCGTTATTCTGAGTGGTACAAAGGATAGGCTTTATGATATTACTAGCAGCCATATTCCCATGCTTTGCTTTAATTTATGGTTTATCAGATGATTTGAATTGATTGTTTTAGATTTATATTATAGATAACCATCATCTACTCAACCAAAACCATTGAACCTATAAATCAACCAAATAACTAAATTAACTTAGAAAAAAATAAAATTTTAAAGTAAATATTTAGTGGTATAAGGAACTACATTAATAGGCAACCACCTTATCTTCCTTTATTTTCATATCCATATTTTTATTCATTCTTCATAAAATAAGATAACATTAAGAGGGGATAGGAGGAAATAATGTTTCATTCTAGATAGTATAAGTTTCTACCTGTTACAAAACAAGCCCACACCTAAGTATCAATAGGTTTCACCTTGCTAGAATACCACCCTATTTTCATTTCTATTCTTATCTTCACATTTTTATTCATTTTTTGATATGAATAATAAATAGGGAAAGGTAGTAAATAAGCTATCTTAGCCATATCTTTTTTAACCTGTTCTGAACCAAACCTGCAGCAGATTGGTAGCAGATATACCCAGTTAAGCTACCTACCCTTTCATAGCAAACCTATTAAACTTACTAAATCAAGTAAATAAAACCAAAATAAACTTAAATATTATCTTTTATATTGCTCACCAACTGAATATAGAATAGATGCTTCATCTCTCTTACTTTATGGTTTTTAATAGGTTTTTATAAACTAATAACTACCATACTTACTCTTAAATTCCTAGCTTATGTGATTTAGAAGATAATAAAAAATTGGCTAATATATATTTATAATTTTTTATATGTATAGTTAAAATGAATTTTAAATAACTCTACCTACTTGAGAACTTAACACTCAAGAGGCATATAAAGACCAATTTTTGTGTAGTAGGTTTTTATTTTAAGAGAAATAAAAATTTCTGGTATGATTTAAAAAATAAATCATTTATAATAGTTTTTATTACTAAATGAAAACAGATGCTAAATATAAAAAGTAAATAACTTTTTAAATAGCTTATTAGTAGGTATCAATGGCTAAAAATTTCTCCATTCCAAATTTTTTTTATTCAAGCTTATGTGGTTTATAATACATGATGAGGTTTAGATTATAAAATATAAATTTTGTATTTTTTTGAATTTTTTTGTAGTTAAAATTGAGTATAGGTTCCTAACCTACTTATAATCTTAAACTCAAGCTGCATATACATAGAAAATTCATAAGCGTAGGTTTGTTGGTTTTGCAAAATAATTTTTATGTACATTTTTTTAATTTAAATTGTTTTACAATAGAAATTTTCAAAGAAAGATTTAAACTGCTTTTTTGCATATTAAAAATAACTCTTGAAATAAATGGTTTCTTAGATGAACTAAAAATTTAGAGGAAAACATCCAGTTAATTTTAGAATTTCTAGCTTTTGTGGTTTAAGAGAGACCTTAATCAGTATTTTATTTTATGTATAATAGATATATTTTTGCAAATTTTGTTGCTATACAGAATTTTAATAAACCCATATGTGCTTGATTTTAAACGCATAAGATACACATGCTTACCAAATTTCATAAACATAGGTTTGTTGGGTTTTTTGAATTTTTTTTATAAACATTCTCAAATTTAAATCATTTTATAATCAAAACATTAAGGTAAATTTTAAATTGCCTTTTTATATATTAGAAATACTTAAAAGTTTAAAAAATAAATGACTTTAGTGGAACTAAAATTTTGATAAAACCTTTATGCTAAATCTCATATTTCTAGCTTTTATAGTTTAAGAGAAACCTTAATAATTAGTGTCTTTTTTATATATTATAGATAACATATTATACCATATTATCTTGAGTATTTTAAACCTTAAAGCTCTGCTCTAAGTTATATTTTTACATAAATAGCTCACAGGATACAAGGGCAACAGTGATGCTGTTAGTAAGTGTGGCACAAATTATAGTTTTTATGGTATCACACCATACTATTTTTAGTATTTTTAAACTTAGAGCAATGCTCAGATTTATACTTTTATAGTAATAAGTCAGCTCACAGGTCATGAGGGCAACAGCAAAGCTGTTCATCCAAGTGGCTTAAATAGTTTTAAAGATAAATGTGGTACAGAGTTAGTGGTGGCATAGCTAAAACTATGCCAGTGTGAGCTCCACAAAACTACCTGATTCAGATCTTTTAATCAATTCACCCCATGAATTTGGCCACCTATTTAAATAAAAACCTAAACGACTTGATCTAACAGTTAGGAACTATGATAGTTCCAATAATACCCAGATTTAGACCATTTAATGATAATTCACAAAGACCAGTTGAACCTGTGATTACTCATCTGAACCTGATTAATGAAAAAAATCCACCTGGAGATAGTTTGGATCCCATAAAACTAAACTACAACCTTCAGAGTGATGATTATTGTCTACAAATTACTTTAAGGGGCACACAATCTGATCTATTCCACTTTAATAAATTGAACAAATTTTGGGCCAATTCAAACCAAAACGCAAAGGATTAAATAAGGAACTCTACTTGAAATCTAATACACCTGATCCAAAATCTAATTTAAATGATTTAGTAGCCAGTCCGCCTGATCCAACCCTTGATGTTACATAAAGCATCAATTTAGCATTTAAACCTTTAACTCTTACCCTCAACTGTATCCCTCTCAAAGAATTGAAGAATACTGAGCCAGACAAACTGACAAAATGCCTTGAATGCTTATTACCTTCATTTTCCTGCATTT
Organism: Massospora cicadina; assembly: GCA_022478985.1. NCBI lineage: Eukaryota > Fungi > Entomophthoromycota > Entomophthoromycetes > Entomophthorales > Entomophthoraceae > Massospora > Massospora cicadina. Next base: position 287,544 of record JAKSZP010014452.1, read on the forward strand.
TATCTAATGAGAAACCAAAGCTTACTGAATGCAGCTTTAATAATTTCATGAAGCTTTCAGGTATTAAAAATAATGCTTATTGGATCAACTTTCCTTTGGACTCCCAAACATCTTTAAATGAAAACAATAAGGTTTCAGTATTCAATTTGAGTTCTACAAGAGGCAATATGGTCATTGAACTAAATAAATTGAAAATTGTCAATCCATCTTCAACCTTGAGCTGAAGCTGAAGAATTGAAATTCTTTAACCTAACTCAGCAACTCAAGATGATTGTCAAGATTCTCCCTGTTGATTCTCAGCATTTGTGGCTCAATTCTGCTGAGTTGGTTTTGCACAGGGTATGAGCCACTGAGAAACCAAATTGGATGATATGAGGATCGCCAATTTATAATAAAACTTTAAAAAACATGTATGGAGCCATCACCCCTTATTATGACCTTTATTTTACTATAAATTGCAGACTTATCCGCGCGCTCTCCTTTTCTCCTAAAACACCTCTAAACCTTTTGTCTTCCATTAGACTCTTTATAATTTAGTTCCCCAGCCAGATGCATCCTTGACTTGGTACTCTTCTCTTCTGCTTCCCATTTCGACTTACTCTCATTTTGTATTGAATTTTGGCATAAATCCTCTTGATTCTCCAAATGCCTCATTTTGAAGCGCTTAAATTCCCAGTACCAGTTCAATTCCAGTGGATTCCATCCGTTCCACCATATATTGACTTAGAGCTTATCATCCAGTCATATTGGAATCGTGACATTACCTCCTCCTTGTCTGGACAATAAGTTCTTACTGTCTTTATGCTCAAAGGAACTTTGCATGGACTTGGTTGATACCTGACCCCCAGTGGGTTCCTTAATTTTGTAGACATCCATACCAGTCTTCTCAATAATCTCTAATGGGCCAACCCAAATGTTGGAGATCTTATTTTTACATCTGAATCCATGCTGGTCATGGAATAAAATGTAATCATCTACAGCAAACAATGGAAGAACACTCCGGTGCTTCTGATCAGCCGCCTGGTCACGGATTTTCATCACTAGACTTGTGGAGTAAGCTTCTGTTTGCAACTTGATTAAAGTATCCATGAGTTGATTTAGATATCACTGAGGATTCACCCCACTAGTGTCCTCTACACACAAATATAGCAAGGCAGGCAGAGCTGGATGTCAACCATACAGCAGTTGAATGGGCTCTTACCAGTGGCCAAATGATAACTTATATTATATGCAAATACCGCCATGGGTAGGAGGGTGCTCCATTCGGAGGGTTGATCATTTACCAATCTATGGAGAATGTTCACCAAAGTTCCATTAACCCGCTTCAGCATCCCTTTAGATTCCAGATGATTTGAGGGTGGTCAAAACCCCACAGATCGCCATCAGCTCACTCAACTTTGGAAGAATGTGTGAGGTGAAATTGGTTCTGTTATCCGTTAAAATGAATTGCAGGCAGCCGTGTTGCTGTATAACACACTCCATGATTAATTTGGAAGTAGTAGCCATGCCCAAATCGTTGATGGCCCTGGCCTCCACCCATCAAGTTAGATGATCTATGGCGATGATAATATATTTGGACTGATTGGTACTAGTTGGCAGAGGTCCTACTACATCAATAGAAATGGTATGCCAAGCGAACCAGGGTTTGACCAGCTGATATGTGGCTTTCTTATGGAATGGTTTTTCCACTTGACACTGATGACAACAACTAATTGTTTCTAATACATCATAATGCATGCTATCCCAGTAGTATCAGGATCGTAACATCTCCAGTGTTTTCCACAACCCTCCATGGCCTACAGCCCGATGAGCATCCATAATTATCTCAGGTTGGGCTGAAGGCTTAGGGAAACTCAACGTCTGGTCTCAGATTCGCTTATATAGTTCTCCTTCACATAGAAAGGTATCCACCCTAAGTCCATCTAGTACCTTGATCACATGCGGAGGCTCATCCTGGTATTTATTTACCACCAACTTCTCGTACATTATGTCAGCTAGATCCGCTGTGATTGCGACTGTTGGCAGCCTAGAGAGACAATCTGCATTTTAATGTTTTGCTCCTGGTCGATGCAAGATCTCAAAATCATATGATTGCAGCTTCAACGCCCAACGTGTGAGCCGCCCTTCCGGTTTGCGCAGATTCTGCAACCAACTCAAGGAAGCATGGTCTGTTACAACTTGGAATTGTACCCCATGCAGGTATACTCAAAACTGTTCATAGGTGTAAATTACCGCTAAACATTCTCACTCAGTAATGGTGTAGTTTTGTTCATGACAGTTCAAACTTTGACTACAGAAGGCAACAGGATGCTCCACGCCATCATTGTCCTTCTGAGATAATACTGCCCCTATAGTGGAGAGCGAGGCATCCATTTGCACTATGAATGGCTTATTGAAGTTGTGGTATTGTAAAATGGGTGCGCTTGCTAACGTGGTATGCAATACATAAAAAGAATTCTGGCATTGTTCCAACCAATTGAAAGAAGCGTTTTTCTTTATTATCTCGAAAAGTGGGCCCCCAATGAAGCTGAAATTGGGAATGAACCGTTGGTAATACCCAACCATTCCAAGAAAAACTTGAATGTCCCGCTTATTCATTGGGTGAGCATCCTGCTTATAGCTTCCACTTTATCCAGCTGTGGTTTAAGACCATGTGAATCCACAACAAACCTGAGGTATACTAATTGCTCCTTAGAAATGGCACTTTCAAGGCTTAATTTTGATAATAGCAGCGGCGAGGCGCTGAAAAAACTTTCTCCAAGTGGTCTAAGTGCTCTGTAAATGTCCGCGAAGATACATTGATGTTGTCAAGGTAAACTAAGATGTAGGACAGCTTTAAATCACTTAAACTTGTATCCATGGCATGCTGGAACATAGCCGGAGCATTACAAAACCCTTGCAGCATGCGCGTCAACTGAAACAATCCCCTTGAGGTGATGATTGCATATTTCTCCCATTTTGTTAATGGCAATTCGATCTGCCAATACCCCAAGATCAGATCTATGGCGGAAAAATAGTTCACCCCACCCAATCGGTCTAATGTATCATAAATCCATGGAAGAGGGTAAGAATCCTTCCTTGTTACATTATTGAGTTTACAATAGTCAATAACCACTCGATTTGTGCCATCCCTCTTTTTTGCAATTAGCACAGGCGATGCTCACGGACTGTTTGATGGCTCTAGCATTCCTTGCTCAATAAGTTTATCTACTACATCGGAGACAACCTCTTCCGCTGCTTTTGAACGTCTAATGGGTCATGAATGAATGGGAGGGTGATCCCCTGTATCTATCCAATGTACCACCCCTTGAGCGCACCCCAGGTCATGATCATTATTAGCAAAAATATCCCTATACTTTTCAAATAAGGCCATAGCCTTATCTTGTTGTTCCTCTGATAATCCCGTGAGCACTTCCCGTGGTACTACAGTCAGTACTCCAAATGAGGAATGAGCCGGTTATCTGAGATCTTCCCATGAGCTAAAGTCATGAATATGACAAAATTCCCCAATAGGAATAAAGTGTAGGTAAGCCACCACTTGGTGCCGCATGATTGTTATTGTCTCCTTCTGTAGGTTCACAAGCAGCACCTTCACCTCCCCATTCCCAGGAAACAATAACCCTGGATCCACATGTGGTTTGAGCTGCAAGTGCTGATGAGGCTCCAGGATTTCTTTATAAAGCCCCTTAGGGACTTCAAATTTTGAGCCAGTCCCAAATATGCCCTGGTGTCCAGATGGTAAGCTTAAAGGGCGCGTTGCTCGAAGCAGGATTCCTTTATACTCATATATCTGGTTGGGAAGGATCTTGGTCCGTTAACTTAGTCACTGATAGCGAACAGGGATTACTCCATCACTGTATGCTAGATTGATCTGGCCGGAGTGGACTGGATCCATTGGATTCCACCAGAGGAAAAATATACTGAAATTTATTTACCAAATATGGTAAGGGTTTTTCCGCCATATCTATCACAACGTCAAATTCCTCAAGAAAGCTGCACCAATTAACATATCATAGTGTTTATTTAGCAAAACCACCGCTGGAGCAGACACCTGAACTGACCCAAATCATAGAGGCAATGCGCTATATTCTCCTTCTAACACAGTGCTGTTCATTCCCGTCGTCCCATATACTTTGCAATGGTCCACATCTGGTTTCAACATAAGTTTAGCCACCAACCGAGTGGTGACTATGTTCACAGGTGCTCCCATGTCTATGATAGCGCAAATTTTGTGTTTTGAATGAATATATCGCACTAAGTACATTATGAGTAAGAAGAATCATTGGTGTGTATTGCTTTTACGTTCAAGGGCTTTGTGCTACTCAAAAAAGAATAAATACCCTTGCTGACTTGAGGATACTCCCTAGCAATTTTCTCCACCGGAATAGCTATGGTAACCTCTTCTAAAGGAGTGACGTTCAGTGAAGGGTCCGGTTTGCTAATGCCAGTCTGTTCCAGGATCTGCCATGCATATGGCTTCTGCACATCCTGGCGAAGCTTGGCCTGATGGGGTAAGCCTTTACTCATGGAAGCAGAAGCAGGGGTATCCAAGGAAAGCTGCTGGTATAACACATCATCCAATTGAGGGTTAATTTCTACCCAAAAAGATTATTTGGGGATTGTTGGGGACAAGTGATATGGACTTAGTGGAGCTAGAGCGTCCCATCTCTACTCCGCTTGAGTTTTTCCCTGCTCAATTGTCCTAGTTGGCATTGCATACACATGCAGTTGACTAGGGCAATTTGCTGCATAATGTCCTCTTTGTCCACACTGGAAGCAAGTGTTCTAAACGGTGCACATCTGGGCCGGAAAGGGTATATTGACTCATGTGAGGGACGACTACATTCCAGCAGCTGATAGCCCAATCACTGTGACCTATATCCTGTAAGGGTTGGAGCGGGGGCAACAGCAATTTTTGGGCTACATTGGGGGCGCTGTTCATGGCAAAGAGCCATTGTAAGGCATTCACAATCTGAATAAGTCTGAAATCCCCATCCAACACATGGGCCATAGCATTATATAGTTCCTGATATGGTTTGACAGCCGCCATCATTGCTATGCTTACATCTTCAGTGGTTAAAATATTGGCCCCAAGAAGAGCATGTGCTTCCGCTGAAAACCGCTAAGCAAAGTCTGACAGAGTTTTATTTTGGTCAAACTGTATAGTCATAAAGTCAGCTTTTCGTTGACACATCTTGGTAGCGCCCCCAAACAACCAGATGATAATCGCTTTTACTTGTGCATAAGATACCTAGATGTTAGGAAGATAGCAGGTCACCTGATCAGTGCTTTCCACATCCAAAGCGGGCAGCAACAATTTTGCTTTTTATCAATCTGTAGCTTCTTCCACAGCAAATTTAAATTGCTTAAAGTAACCGTGTAGGTTCCCATCATGACTGAAAGGAGGTAATTTCTAAATATGAACAAATTTTCTTTGCTCCATGAACTGTTTGTTGATCAACTGTTTCAGCGTTTCATATTGTTGTTGCAATTTCTGGTGGACTCCCCTTTCTTTGTTCAGTTGATTTTCCACAGCTTGTATTTATAAAAGAACTTATTTGATTATATACTGTAAGCAGGTTTGCTGTTGAAACAGAGGAGGACTCCTCATTGTAGAGTAATAGGTTTTCTGGTTGTTTTCAACTATAGTTGCTTAGTGGGCCCCCTGTAGTGAGCACCACTGTCAATTCTCGGCATTTGTGGATTGATTCTGCCGAGTTGGTTTTGCACAGCATATGAGCCACTGAGAAACCAAATTGGATGATATAAGGATTGCCGATTTATAATAAAACTTCAATAAATTATGTATGGAGCTATCGCCCCTTATTATAAATTTTATTTTACTATAAATTGCAGACTTATCTGCGCGCTCTCCCTTTCTTCTAAAACCTCTAAACCTTTTATCTTCCATCAGACTCTTTATACTTCAGTTCCCCAGCCAGATGCATCCTCAACTTGGTACTCTTCTCTTCTGCTTCCCATTTCGACTTACTCTAATTTTATATCAAATCTCAACATAAATCCTCTTAATTCACTGAATGCCACATTTCAAAGTGCTTAAATTCCCAGAACCAGTTTGGTTCCAGAAGATTCCATCTGTTCCTCCATATATTGACTTAGAGCTTATCATCCAGTCATATGGAATTGCACATTTCCTTTATTGGAGGAAGCCTCATCTAGGGATCATGACTCACCTATTGGAAAATGCTTAATTGAGCTCCTCATTGACTTGGGTTTAGCCCAATTCGAAGTATTAGGGATTGACCCCATTAAAAAATATTAGTTTAAAATCACAATTCAACACTGGTGACTTTTTCCAAGAATAATGGATAATCAATTAGGTCGTGGTGAGATCACTTTGATGCTAAAATCCAATCAAATAGCCATTTTGGGATCACAAGTAAATTATGTTGAGTATAATCCCATTTCCCTTTGCATTATTAAGTATTTTATATATTTTTCTATTGGCAATTGAGACTGAGATCTCCCTTGCCCTAGGAATTTGTCACCTAGATCCTGCTTTCTCCTATCCCAAATCCCCTTTCCTATCCCACTTTTAGCCTTGAGGTCCTATAAATACCTCAAGGCTCTATTTAAAGAAACTCATTGTTTCTCACCTACTCCACTTCCTATTTTAGCTTTCTTGGGTCCTTAGGGCCTACTAAATCGCTGGGTCTTTGGGGCCTTGTATTAACAATGGGTTGGTTAGGAGTTTCTCCCCTGTGACCTGACAAAATGGTACTCCCTGACAGGTGCTCCCAAGTCCCCCATGACGCTACAACCCAGGAAGGAGGAGGAACGGTCCCCATCTGGCCCCCTGCTTGAATCTCATAAAGTGGCCAAAGACCAGGAGGGGTTTCAGTTGAATCAGTTGGGGGTTTGTCAAGAGAGTGTCTGTAAAACTCTCGTTCCCAGAAAGGTGATGTGGGATGAAAACCCACATGGTAGGTTCTAGCTGTTAGGAAAATGGGAAATAAGGCACCTCAAATGGTGCCTGTGCAAAAGGGACTCAAGGCAAGGGTGTAGAGAGCGACATATAATACCAGGTAAGCGAGAAACATCACAGCTTGAGTGGACCCCAGAGGGGAGACCATAATCAAGTGTAATTTGGTGCCAGTAGGCTTGGGTGCCTAAATCTGGATGAGACCTGAGCGGCCCAAGGGAGCACCTGAGATTTTGGTAAATTGTGATAGGAGGTAGTAGCCCACATAGTTGGAGACCTCCTTGAAGAGGTCTGCCACCAAGTTCGCCCAAGGAGCCATAAGTAAAACATAAAATAATGGATAAATTTATACAAGAAAGTTGACCAACAAGGAATGTTGGTCATGAAAAACGTATTTAAAGTGGGTTGGGGAATTAGGGTTCTGCGGAAGTGTGCTCAAGCCTTGACGCTCCAATAAACAAATGCTTCCATCCATTTTTGTAAAATACACTAAAAGTGCCTTCACTTGAGTGATTGATTGAAGCTGTATTTTACCTGAGCTCAAGATTTTGTAACTCAAACAGGATTCTAACCCTCATTCTCCAATTAACTGAACCAAACCATCTTTGTTCATTATGTAGATTGTTCATTTTGGGTGCCTGGGCCAAGATAAGGGGCTGGGCATTTTGCTCCCCATTAGTACTAACCTGAGCATGCTTTGCTTGCACCCAGCGTTGGTCTAAGGTGTGTTTCAGGTCAGAAAGAGCCTAAAGTTTCACTTTCTGGGCCTCCTGTCATCCAGACTTATCTTTGGCATTAGCTCCCACTATTAAGTCATCCAACTATGACATTACCCTCTACTCCTTCTTGGGCTCCACCCCCCTCCAGGGGCGTTCGCTAAGGAGAAGTTCTTATGTGCTGGTGGCAACTTCATAGCAGCAACGGCTGGCTTAGGCTTAGATCATGAGCCTCAGGAAGATTATGGAATTATTTTAGGTCTTGGGCATGTACACAATCACATGCTGGCACCCAACTGTTCTCAGCTGCGTCAAACCCCTTCCAGGATACCAGGTACATGCGATGTCGCTTAACCCAGCAGGAGGCTACTATTTCCTCCACTTCCCATTATGGCGCCCCATCCACAAGATAAGCCTTGGGAGTCACAGGTGGGGGCCCTCAAACAATGTCAACTTGCTCTCATGAAAGACAGAGAAGATCTGGAATGCGGAGGGAAGATCCAACTGGTATGAGGCATGACCCACCTTTCTAACTACATGTTAAGGACCAATCCTCTTTGGTCCCAGCTTTTTGCATGGCTGCTTAATAGGGATGTTGCAAGCATCAAGCATCAAGAGATCCCCATCCTTGTACGCTGGACCCACTCAGCACTTTCCATCAGCGTTCTCCTTATAAACTAGCATAGCTGCCTCCAAACTTGTGGACACCCCCTGATGGAACTGCTTGAAGTTCTTAGCAAAGTCCACCACCACTTCCACTTTGGAGCCACACCTGGGCTCTATGTTAAAAGCAGGGCTAAAGCCATGGTTGGCAAAAAAGGGTGAACAACTGATTGATGAATGCAAAGTGTTGTTGTAGCTAAGCTGGGCCATGGGAAGGTGAGGAACCCAGTCTGAATGATCTGCGTGGTGTACTAACGCAGAAATTGTTCTGAGAACTAGTTCACTCGCTCAGTCTGCCCATCTGATTGGGGGTGATAGGCAGTTGAATGGCAGGGGCGAATCTGGAGAGTTTTACACTACTCTTACCAAAAGATGGAGGTGAACTGGGGTCCCCAGTTACTAATGATTTCTTGAGGAACCCCATGAAGTGCAATTACATGGGCGACAAAGAGCCTGGCCATTTCAGCAGCAGTTATGGTTGTTCTGCAAGAGACAAAGTGGGCGAACTTTGTAAAGTGGTCCACCACCACCATGATGGCATCATGCCCATCTGAAACAGGTAACTCCACAATGAAATCCACTGATAGGGAAGTCGGCCCTTCAGCCTTTTGAGCTGGTACCAGCAACCCTGCTAAAGGTTGCCGATTGGGTTTCATTTGATTGCAGATCAGGCACTCTTTACAGTACCGCCCCACCTGAGCAGGCAAGCCCTTCCAATTGTAAGTGCGTCGTATCAACTCCAAGGTCTTTGCTTTTACAGGATGACCAACGGTGATTCCGTCATGATGATCCTAGATGATCTCCAGGCGCAGTGGTCCAGCAGGAACCCATAGGCGCCCTTGAAACCATACCATCTCATCCCTCACGTGATAACCTCTGGATAAGTCCTCCTGATTCAGGGCGCACTTAGCGATAACAACAGTATATTTAGCTGATATCGGCTGAGAAAGAACTACCATTCTGAACATACTATATTCTGCTGATTTTCCAGAGGTGCGAGCGCTGGCGTATGGACCATGGATTCAGGAAGTTGAGGCAGAATCATACTTGGCGGAATCATCACCGGGTGTTTTTGAATTTCTACCTCCTTTGGATTGGGAGCCAAAGCAGGGTTGCTGCTTAAAGCATCCGCCAAACCATTTTCCTTGCCCTTGGTGAACTCATAGGAAAATGTAAATAGGGCAATAGTCTCATGCCAACGGATCTGACGTGGTGTTAGGACATGAGGGGCGCGGTAGTACAACAAGGCTTGTTGGTCTGTGCGTACCAGAATGGTTGGGAGGAGCCATGTAAGTGGTGACGCCAATAAATCAGCGCCCCCACCACTGCTATTAACTTCTTGTCATATTCAGCGCAGTTTAAATCATGAAGAGACATTTTCATAGAAAAATACTATACTGGATGATCAGACCCATCTTCACCCACCTGTAACAGGGCAGCCATAATGGCAAAGTTGGAAGCATCTGATGACACAATGAACTCCTTGGCAGGGTCAACATGGCGAAGGATGGATGTGGATTACAGGGTGCACTTCACCGCTTGGAAAGCATCCTCCAAAATGGGGGACCACTGAAGCATCTTGGCACCGTTGGCCTTATATAAGGGTGCTGCCACCTCAGAGAGATTGGGCGTGAACTTCTTGAGAAACGTACACATCCCCAAAAAGCTCCTCAATTCCTTAACTGAGGTGGGGGTGTCCACTCACGCATAGCCTTCTCCTTGTCTGGAGTTATCATATGGCCTTGGTCAAAAATGACGTTTTCAAGAAAAGTAACCTGGGACTTGAAGAATTCACATTTACTAATCTAGAGTGTAAGGCGAGCGGCCCTCAATCAATCACCACTTGTGAAGGTGTACTGCATGTGACTCCTGATCAGGGGAAAACACCAGGATATCATCCATGTAGGAAACCGCGCATACCCCCAACAAGTCCCCCAACACAGCATCAATGCGGCGTTGAAAGATGGCAGGGGAATTCTAAGCCCAAAGGGAATGACCAGAACTGGAAAATTCCTTTTCTGGTGCAGAATGCGGTTAACCACTACTGGCTCTTCTTTATCCGGATTTGATTGAGCGCATTGAGGTAATCCAACTTGGAGAAAACTTTTGCCTTTTCTACATAACGTGCAATCAAGGAATCTAAAGGGATGGGATGAAGGTCGGGTACAGTCACACTGTTTAAATTTCCATAATCAACACAAGGGCGTAAAGTTCCATCCACCTTCTCCACAAAGAGAAGTGGGGAGCAGACAGGGGAGGTACGCTGAAAGATGGCACCTTTGGCCAACTGCTCCTTCACCCACATATCTAAAGCCTCTTCCTCCCAGACAGTCAATGGGTACATGGGGGAAGAAATACGCACCAGATCCACAGTGAGTTTAAACTCACAATCAAACACGGAATGTCTGGTTGTGTGCTAGCTGAAGCTGCATCAAAAGAAGATGCCAACTCCTTCAAACAGGAAGGTAAGGAAAGTCCCACGGAGGGCTTCAGCAAAGGGGCAAGATAAGGAGTGAGAACGTTAGGCCAATGGGGTAATTTTCCCTGGGCATTATCCTCAGACAAAGGAACAATCAACTGGTGACCATTTATCAAAGACAATGATAGAGTGTTTCCTTTTAAATAAGTCCTGACGTCAAACTTCTGCCACCACTTTACACCCAAAATAATGGGGAACAAGAGGTTTCTGATAGCTTGAAACTGGTCGGACAATAGATAGGAGCCCGCTTGGAAGTCAACTAACCCCATGACTTTCAGTGTGGGGATACCTTGAGAAGCCCCACCTCTAGCCATACCTGTTGAATGGTTGAATGAATCTAAATCGTCAGTTACTATAAACCAAAAATATCCTAAGTATATCCAAACTTGAATTTGTGGCCTAGCAATTTCACTCAATTATATTTGACTATGATGACATGGGCTCCAGGGCTTTGTTGGGTAGAGCGGATAAAATTTAAGTCTTGATTTAATGACTCGGGCATGTGGGCTTTGTTGGTCTCCCTAAAAATTAGTTTTTAATGTTGGTCAATTTTTTGATTAAATTAATTGATAATTAGTGATACAAATCGCCTTGGTATGTGCTGCCAATTGCATGTGAAAGAGAATTAGTTCAGCTATTTGCAGATGCATCCAAAATGACATCTTGAGAATGATGACGATGTTTACACCAACACTGAGGCTGAGAATAATGCCCTGAGTCAAAGTATTTTTAGACGCTCTTACAAACATTTAAATGTTCCTTTGGCCAAGTGCCATTGAAAATGAGACGTCATGGGTAAGATGTGGTGAACATTGAACCCTATAAATTACCTTCAAGTTAATGCTAATAAAAAATTCAACTACTATGAGTAGTTTTATAGTTTAACTTATAAGCTTTTTGTGTTTACTACTTAAAAGTTGTATTAAGTTGAGTAATTACTTGGGATCAGTGAGATCAAGGGCAGCGTGCCATCGTCCAAGTAATGACAGAAGAGACAACTTACAATTGCTATTATAAAGGAGTTTAATTTAATTATAGTCACCATCTGGTCTATTGTTCTCATACAATAGATGCTTGAAACTCCACCATACCATAAAAGAAGAACCAGTCATCTGAAGAAGGCCAAAAATTCAACAATACCACCTGGTGAGTACTCAACTCAAGGTAGTCAGCAAGGTCTTGGTCAATAGAATTATTTGAGGCACCGGTATCCACTAAAATAGTTATGCTGAACTTTCCAAAAGAGGATGTAAGTGTAGCAGTCAACAAGAAGTATCCAGAATGGGATTTATTTAAAGCAGAAAACGCCACCATCTCACCATAAAATTCTTCCTCTAAATTGAACAAGCCATCAGGGTGTGTTTTGGAATCATAGAAGGGGGAGGGATAGTGGGCCACTTACTACTGAGGCCACATATCCCATCACACCTTCTGCATATCCATATACATCTTTATATTTATAACGAAGTATCTTTTCCACTTCCTGAGAACCATTGATCATGGTAGGGGTCAAACGAGGGTTCTCAGGGGTAATCTGATATACCAGAATATGGTCCTCATCCAGGCCATATGAGCATATAAACAACTCATTTTGGGATAAATTGCTCAAGTTATAAAACGCGTTAACAGGCTCCAATGAACCCACACTTATTCTGATGGTTCAGTGTGCATTGATATCCAGGGCCATCACCCCAAGCCCAGAACTGATTCATCAGCATGCACCTCATAAATGTCTTGAGAATAAAAAATGATAACGGAGTCCTCTTTTTGGTAAATTTGGGTTTGGACCCTCCAATGCTCCCAATTTCTGCCAAGATGGGGAGGAAATCAGTGGGAAGCACCTCATGATTCAAGGAATTATCACTAGTCGAGGACGCAATATTTATAGAGGCAATCATGAGTGTCATCATTGTGGCGGAATCATCTGAAACCTTTAATTCATTTTTGGGGCTAGACCCCTGTTCAGTTCTGAATTCAGAAGAACTTGAAGGATAAGAAGGATAAGATTCCTTCATTTTAAGAGATGCATGCAACTTTTTGGCTTCCATATTTATAGGGTTCAATCCAATGACAGCCAAATTACTTGGCCCCTTCCAGGTTGGGGCGGGGAAACTACCCCAAATGGTTTTGAAAAATGATCAAAGTTGGAAGGGGGTGACTGCCAAATTATGGAGTTTCACATCAATATGTCCAAGGTCAAATGGAGAAACAACATTTTAACCTTGTCAGTTAATGGCAAAGCCTGGGCTATTTTGCAGAATTCACTTAAATATGCTTTCATCAGATGATCCGCTTGATGCAGCAAAAAAGATCTTGAAGAAGGAATGAAGAGATGCTTTGTCAGGTTGACTCTGCTCCAAGCCCGCTCCAAGCCTTCCACTGTTTGCCACAAGAGCGGCTGAGTGCAGAATACTGCAAAAACCCAGTCAGCTGCATCAGGAGACAACCAAGACATCAGATCCACTCCCCATGAAAGCGGACGTGAACTAGACAAATTATTCTTTCCTAAAGAGGGTTTTGGCTCAAGGGAAGCCAAGGCCTGTTGAATTTCTGAGTAGATCTTGGGAGAAAGGCGGGAAATTATGACAACAGGATCGCGAAAAGTCTGAGACCACCAGGTACAAGCAGGAAGGGTGGGCACTTCCCAATTGTTAGTTGCAAGAATAACGCTGAGACGCACCAATACAAAACCAAACGAGAAAACTGTGGTGAGCACCATTGTAGAAGTGACAAACGGCCAGTGCACCAAATTTACTAATAATGAAAGTCTCACATGGATAATTCTCATGCACGTATAATAAAAGGGTTGGCAACTAATGTCAAGAGAGTGTCTGTAACTCTTTTGTTCCCATCAAGGTGATGTGGGATGCAAACCCACATGGTAGGTTCTAGCTGTTAGGAGAATGGGAAATAAGGCACCTCGAATGGTGCCTGTGCAAAAGGGACCCAAGGCAAGGGTGTAGAGAGCGACATATAATACCAGGTAAGCGAGAAACAGCACAGCTTGAGTGGACCCCAGAGGGGAGACCATAATCAAGTGTAACTTGGTGCCAGTAGGCTTGGGTGCCTAAATCTGGATGAGACCTGAGCGGCCCAAGGGAGCACCTGGGATTTTGGTCAATTGTGATAGGAGGTAGTGGCCCACATAGTTGGAGACCTCCTTAAAGAGGTCTGCCACCAAGTTAGCCCAAGGAGCCATAAGTAAAACATAAAATAATGGATAAATTTATACAAGAAAGTTGACCAACAAGGAATGTTGGTCATGAAAAACGTATTTAAAGTGGGTTGGGGAATTAGGGTTCTGCGGAAGTGTGCTCAAGCCTTGACGCTCCAATAAACAAATGCTTCCATCCATTTTTGTAAAATAAACTAAAAGTGCCTTCACTTGAGTGATTGATTGAAGCTGTATTTTACCTGAGCTCAAGATTTTGTAACTCAAACAGGATTCGAACCCTCATTCTCCAATTAACTGAATCAAACCATCTTTGTTCATCATGTAGATTGTTCAAATCAGTGCCTGGGCTAAGATAAGGGGCTAGGCGTTTTTCACCCCATTAGCACCAACCTGAGCATGCTTTGCTTGCACCCAGCGTTAGTCTAAGGTGTGTTTCAGGTCAGGACATCCTGAAGTTTCACCTTCTGGGCCTCCTGTCGCCCAGCCTTATCTTTGGCATTAGTTCCCACTATTAAGTTTTCCAACCATGACAGGGATCCTCATCTGGTATGATTTTCAAACTGGGTGGCCAAGCCCAGGCTACCCTGGACCCTGCTCTGCCCTCAAAAGTGGTCAAGCTGTGATGAGAGGATGGCCTCTTATTAGGTGCTGAAAGTATAATGCCAAAAAGGACCAAAGACTCCCCAAATAATATCAAGTAGAATCAGGTGGGACAACAACTTTGATCCAAATCTCCAGGGCCATTCCCTAGTATTTTACTATAATAATATAACCAATTTAATTTTTATTTAAGTTTACTAACCCTAATATCTAATTTAACTTGCTCTCTGGGTCCCACTCTTGATTCCAGCAATTGATACTAATGATCACTTGAAATTGGCCAGGCTTTCAGTTTTCTCACCACCTAGTTTTCTTTCTGGGACCTCTTATCAATGCTGGCTCCAATGATGATGATCTTTCTGGGTCTAATTCCCTGATGCTGGGACCACTTCCTGATGTTTTCCTAAAACTATTGGCAATCAATGCCAATGCACTCTCAAAATGGCCGGTCATTAAGTAACCCCACCGCCTATCTTCTTTATAGGATCTCTTCCTGATGCTGGCTCCCATGCCAATGATTTACTCAACTTGGCCAGGCATTCAGTTGCCCCACCACCTTACTTTCTTGCAAGGACCTCTTCACAATTCTGGCTCTTATGCTGATGATCTTTCCGGGGTTACTCCCCAATGCCAGGCCACTCCCCAATGATGCTTGCCAAATCTCCATTGTGTCCGCACCAGCTACCTTGACACATACAACCTGCTATATTGAATCCCTCTTTATTTTACAAAATGTGAGCACCAGGAACTTAACTTCTCCTGATGCCCATACCAAACTCTGTTGCTCAGATCTAATGAACCCTGCATTGGCTCTGACCCCTAGCTGAGGCTTGAGGGGGCTTTGTAAGGATTCTTTCTTTATTGGGAGAAACCTCATCTAGAAGTTGTGACTTGCCTATTGGAAAATGCCAAATTAGGCTCCCCATTGACTTGGGTTGAGCCTGATTCAAAGTAATGTGAATTGACCCTGACAATATTCTTTATTAATTTAATATCTCGATTTGACAACAGTGACTAATGCCAAGGATTTCAAACAATCAATCAGGTCGTGGAAAAATCTCATCTTGGTGCTAATAACCCAATAAAATAACTATTTTGGGATTCTCTGGAAAATTATGCTGAAGATAATCCCAACCCCTTTTGTATTTATCAAGTAATTTTTATATATCCTCTATCAGCATATGATGCTGAAATCTTCCTTGCCTTAGGCATTTTACCTAGATCCTGCAACCTGCTTATTCCATATCCCCTTTCCTATCCAACTTTAGCCTTGAGAGCCTATAAATACCCTAAGGCTTTATTTAATTAAACTCATCGTTTTTCACCTAGTCCAGTTCTTATTTTTAGCTTTCTTAGGCATATAGGGCCTACTAACTTGCTATGGGCTTTGAGGGCTCTGAATTAACAACTGTCTGTGTTGGGATTTTTGCCCACCTTTCCAGCCATCTAGATTACCATGGATCACTAGGGGATAATTCCATGTAGCGAGTGAAGTGTATATCAATTGACCACAATTTCAGGTTGAAAATGTTTAGGGGATTTTAAGTAATTAGCCAGTATTGGATCCATTGAGGATCAATATGGGTGATTGCTTAAAATTTCATTGGGCAGAGTTGCCAACAAAATGTGGGCATTTGATAGTTGATTGATAATTAACTAACAGGTGTACCAATTGGGATCGGTTGGGTTTCATCACTGACCAACTGGGAATAAAGGAGCAAGTTGCAAGGTGAGTGATGCCAACTGAAACTAGTGAATCAATAAGTTGGTTCGCGACCTGTCAGGAAAACAGCATGTAAGAATTAAACCAGCCTGCCAGCCTAGGTGCCAGAGCACCTGAACGGCAAACCAGAATGCCTAAGGCACTGCTGCTGGTACAACAGATAAGGAGCTGGAAAGGAATTTCACCAAAAAACTGCCAGTGAGCCAGAATCTCATAAAGGCACATAATAAAATACCAGACGAATACAGCTGTTAACCCCAAGGAAAGTGTGAGGGTTGGCAGAAAAGGCGGTTTATTCTTAAACATAAAAAACTAATTTTTAGGAAAGGTTTTTAATGGAAAATTCAAGAAAGAAAAATCAACCAACAATTTTTAGTGTGATGCGAATGATTAAATAATGGTTGATTGGAGAAGAATTAAGCCGGGATCATGTCCCTCAAGTTCATCCTAACTGGCCAATTATTTGGGAATGAAGCAGATAAGTTCACTGGGAACCAACATCAAAGAATTTGGTGGCAGGCTGAGTTGCTGTCAGTTCAACCTTAAACGCCCAAACTGAGACTTAACTGTGTTTCCAGTGGCTGGTGCAATGGCATCTATCCTGATGAGCAACAGGAATACCTCAAGGCCACCCCATGTAGGGGCAGTCCCAATCGGTTGGGAACAGGTTCAGGATGCTCAACCTGCCTGTGCCCAGTAGCTGGACTGTTTGTTCAGTCAAAAGCGTTGCATCAGCTTCAGCACCTGATTGGCTGGAAGGGAGCTTTGAACTATTGCTGATGGTGTTCGATGCTGCTACCTGCATGTTGGGGATCATCCCTGATGATTTTAGGAGGGGGTCAATTTTGATGATCAAGGTGTTGACCAAATCAAAAACGTTGGCAATTCCAGCTAATGAGTCAATCTTCATTCCTTTTTGACTATGTGGATCCTGATTATTGGTCTCGTTTCCACTCATTTTTGGACTGATCAACTTCATTTTGCAAATTTTAGCGCAAATTTCCCTGATCAGACGTAAAAGTTTGGGAGAGGTGAGTGTGGGAACTAGGGGAGGGATCCGAAGAGGGAGAGCTGTTACCCAGAGCTCATCTACCATGTGGGCGAGATCACCCTGGGTGATGAGGGGTACAGCCACCCTCTTCAGAGCCTTTTTACTTGGAAATGAAAAGATGTCCTGATTGACACACAGGGACGTTCTCTCAGATTTACACAACCTGCCATAATGGGTAACAAGTCCCAATACCTAAGCAGATTGCTTGTCAAATATGGTTAGTTCACTGGAATCAAGTGGAAAACGTTAGGGACACGTTTTCTGACTTTTTTCATTTTAGGTCTTAAGGATGTCCAATGAAGGAATCCTAACCAGGATGAGGAAGACCATCGCTGGTGAGATGACAAAGGGTAACTTAATGTCAACGGCTGCCATTTCATGTCTGAGGCGGCAACAAAGGGTTGGGCGCCAAATTCCCTCTATAAATTCCCCTGATAATTCACTTAATAAAAACACAAAAAACCTTAACAATTAGTAAAAATATCATTGGTTTCAGTTATATTAATCTTCAAGAAATTATTGATGTATGCTTTAATTGGGGACTCTTTAGAAGGATAAAGAGTAAGGATGAAGATCCTTAGAAGAGAAGCTCAGATGAGATGGTAATTGCTGCTGACTTCATGTCACCATAGGAAAGGCGTAAACTATGGTTCTGAGAGTGGATCAAGTTAGTCGGTATATGGCTATAAATCCCTACTGAAGACATCAAGATACACAAGGAGAAATACAGGTTGAGTGATGGACTAAAAACTGGTTATTCATTCAACTATGGATAATAGTCTTCCTACTATTATCAATTGAATATCATATATTATAAGACAACGTAAAGAGTGCAAAAACCAAATCTGTGCAGTTATCAATTAGGGGTTATTATTTGTGAACGAGCAGCGAAGCCCCTAAATTTTAACAATTGGTGCTCACTACAGGGGCTGTAGTTGAGTAGGATACGCTAGTACAAGATGTAATACAAGGATGATTTAATAAAATTCTGGATGGAGTTGGCAACCATCAATAAGAACACCTTAAATTCTGCAGTTATTAAGAATTCAATGCCTTGGAAGAGAGAGTTACCAAAATTCAGGAAGGAGTCAAAGATGTTTCTAATTTTGGCAATGAGTTACTAGGAATAGTAACGTCATTAAAAAAGGAAGGAGATCTAGTTGTAGTTTTATTCTTGAAAACTGAACATGAAGAATATTGCGTTTGATAACAGGCATTCAGTACAGATATAGAGCAGCTGATGAAGCAAGTTGAGGAGTTGAAGACTCACAAATGCATTTGTGAGCCATATGTAGCGATTGACGCTAAAGAAAGGACCCTAAGAGCTCCAGTCAGGAAGTCAACTATTCCATGAAATATGCTGACTGAATTCACAGCCATTTTGGAGATGGCTCCAAAAATCACTCCTCAAGTTATTCGAGTAGCTGAACCAAGAGTATTGGCTAGAGGAACTTTGGAGGAATTCATAGCTACACTGAAATTACCTACATTACATCAGGATAATGCCACTGTGTTTTTCCCACTATTTGATATGACAATGTTTGGGTATGGTGATTGTCAAAAGGCTTTGACAGTGATGAGCTTTTTGGACATGGATTGTCAGAACTTAGCGTTACCCTATCTAGAGGGGGACAGCTGGTCATACTCAGAGGCCAAGGCGGCCATCATGTAAGAATTTGGAAGTCCCATGCGTATATTGAAGTGCAAACAGGGATTTATGGGAAATTATTTCCAGAGGGATGGATCCTTAGCGAGTTTCGCCAATTGTTTCTACCAGGAATCGCATATTTTAGTAGGAGCAAAAGTTCTGGATGATTTTGACACAAGAATCGCGCTGCAAGCGGCCCTTCAGCCCTGTCACGATTTACATCAAATGATGACTTCCATGTTTGCATTGAAGATTACTTCTTCGCAGATGGTGGATTATTTGAAAATTAGGAGCTACATTCAATGCTCTGAATCTAAGCTTTAAACTGAGTCCAGTACAAAATTCAAATCCTACAAAGGGTACTGAGAGTGCTAAGGAGTCCCATAATTGAACTTTGCCAGAAAATAAGACTGAAGAGTTCAAGCAAATTGATAAGAAAGAAAAAATGCTGTTATTAGTGCGGAGGAAGAGGACACTTTGCTGTTCAATGCAAGAAGACCAAGGAAGAGATTAATATGGTCCAGCTGAAAGAGTTCAAAACCACACAGGAGTCAGGAAAAGGGCCCACGGCCTAGATGGTGAAGAATCTAGAGCTTCAGAAAAACCCTTTCCCCCAATATTTTGCATGAAGAAGTTTACATTAGTGATCTGTACATTAATAATGACGTGCAGGATCAATTATATTAAATGGTCAAATTGGATGTGAATGCAGTGACCAGATCCAGAGTGAAGAGATTCAACCCAAAAATAAGTTAAGGAAGTTTCTCAGCCATATGCATGACAACTAGCGGACAAAATTTGAGTTGCAGAGAATCTGGAAGAATGACTGAGGTCAAATTAGATGAAGCAAAACTGTCTATCCCCATTAGTGAAATCGAGGAATTGTTTCTTGATCTATCAGTGCAAATTATTTACGCCCTTGATTTGGAAAATAATGCCACTTTGTAGTCATTAAATATGATTTTACAAAACTTCAATTATAAATATATTGATATACTGGTTAATCAAGTATGGGTGCAGGTGATAGTTGACAGTGGAGCATCTATCAATATTTTCTTGACTAAGCTGGTGAAGAAGATAAAAATTTCACCCAATTTAGAATACAAGAAAGATAATTGGACAGCTGGTCCAAATACCACCATCTCCTGTGAAGAATATAGTGCTTTTCCACTTCGATTTGGATCCTTAGTGGTATCTGCCCCTGCAATAGTTTTGCCAACCAAAATTAAATATTCTGGTTGGAACAGAGTTTCTATAGATGTACGAAATTAAATGTAACTTAAAAGAAGATACGTTGGCTATATTAAGTCAGACGTTACCATTGGTTTATCAGAAAGATGTGGAAGCTCCATTGAATAGGAGGAATAACTTTATCAATCTGATCTTCAATGACGGTATTTTCCCAATTTTTTACCAATTTGTTGGTCAAAGGCGACAAGCAATGCTGATGGAAATCCTGGAAAATTGGGGAATTCCGTTGAGGATAAAGAGTTTGAGAACTATACCACCAGGATCACAGATCATAGTTTTCGTGAGGTTGACATTGGAGATTCCTAAGCTGCTGTATGGAGAAGTTGGAGGCCCTTGGAAGAAGTCCAGAGTAGAGCCTTTGGTGGCTTCTAAATTAATTATGCCAGGCTATGTAGAAATTTGAAATTTTCCTGGAGTGTTTGACTGAAAAACCAGTGAAGATTGAGAAGGATCAGATCATCACATTTCTTCATCTAATCATGATGATTGAATTGAGGAAATTAACGATTTTGGGACCCTTGATATAAAATGGGATTATCAGTAGGGGTAGATGAAAGTATTTATCTATTGGTCAATCAAGAGCAACTCGCTGATCTGACAACAGACAGCAGGAGGCAGTGCTCAAATATTTAACAAGTATTGGGAAGTATTCGCCCAGGATGACCATGATTTGGGATGCACAAGGAATGTAATCCACAAAGTTGACACCAGGTAAAATTTGCAAATAAGAATGAGACTGATTTGACGGCCAAAGGCGGCCATAGCAGTAGTAGAGGAAGAAATTCATTAAGCTATTGAAGCATGGGCTTCTAGTTCCGTCATCAAGTCCCTGGGTGAGACCTATCCTGATCATGAATAAGAAGGACAGCTCTAATTGGGTGGTGAGTGATTAATGGAAGCTGAATAAGATTACAAGTAAAGATTTGTAACCACTACCATGAAGCAACGATGCCTTAGATTAATTGGGAGAAGAGAAGTATTTCTCCTCAATGGATCTAATATTGGGATATAGGCAAATCAATTTTCCAATGGTAGACTAAGAGAAATGCATGATCATTATCGCGCAGTGGCTGTATCAACTGATGAGGATGCGCAAGGACTATGTAATGCGCCTGCAACGTCCCATAGGGCCATGGATGCTATTTTAAATGACCTGAAGTTGTCATACGTCCTGGTGTACTTAGTTGATATAAATGTGTTCAGTAGGACATTTACTGACCATTTACACCACTTGGAAGAAGTCTTTAAGAGACTGTCCACAGCTAACCTGAAGATCAAGCTGAGGAAGTGCCACCTCTTCAAGAAAGAGTTACAATATCTAGGACTCATTATCAACTCTAGTGGACTCAGCCTCAAGCCCAGAAAATTGAAGCCATAGAGTGAGTGCTGTACTAAAGAGTATCTGAGATATCCAATTGTTCTTTGAAATGGTCGGATACTATCAAAGCTTCAATTAGGATTTTGCAATAATCTCTGAGCCCCTCTTTCATTTTCTGCAGGATCCAAAAAAGGATTTGTTTGGAGTGAAGAGGCCCAGAGTTCTTTTGCTGAATTACACTAGTATTTAATATATTCTCCAATATTGAAATATCCAAATCTCGATCAAAAAAAGTATAATATAAACTAATACTTTAATAACAGCAATCAACACCATCCTGAGCCAAGTGGATGAACTTGGGGACAAACATCTAGCAGTGTATGTGAGCTGGTTACTCTCAGCAACTGAGAGGAATTACATCATGTATGAGCATGAATGCATTGTGTTAATTTATGTCTGATAATATTTTTGGGTGTATATTCATGGAATGCAATTCAAAGTGGTGATGGACCACTCCTCGTTGTGTTGGCTACACAATTTAAGAGAACCGGAAGGATGACTGGTCTGATGAGCATTAAGCTATAGGCTTATGATTATTAGATAGTCCACCAAGCTGGAGCTTCTCTTCATAATGCATATGGCTTATTGAGGTTACCAATAGTCCAAGTGTATATCAGCAAGCAGAGGCTATTCCACAGAATGATCAAAAGAGAAATTGGGAACAAGCCCTGATAAATTCAAGGTGCACTTCAGAAAGTGATGGAAAACACTGAGACCATGGATGGACAAGTTTTCAAGATAATTGATAGAAGATTATTACTCTGCCAAAGCTATGATAACAAGTAGCTATCGTTCAAGCTGCGCATAAGGTTGCTGGGCATGAAGGCCTAAGGAAGACAACCAATCACATTCACCAGTACTATTTCTGGAATCCTATCAACTATGATGTAACAGATTATCTGGCTTAATATGTGGAGTGCTAGCTGCACAAGCTGCACAAGAACATGACCAGATATTAACTGGTCCTCCCTGGTTGTGCCTGGCATATGGTGTCAATCAATGTGATGGGACCATTAACCATCAGTACTGGGGGATTCAAAAACATTATAGTTGCAATCAACCATCTGAAAATTATGGGTTAAAATTAAGGCCCTGGAAAAAGTAGATGCTACAAGAACTGCAAGGTTTATCGTGGAACAAGTAGTATACCACCATGGATGCCCGCAGGTCTTGTTGAGCAATAATATAACAAATTTACTTCTCATGTGACCCCGAGATTAAATATAATAATGGGGATATGAGGAGTCACGTCAGTACCTTACCAGCCAGAGATGAATGGACTGGTAGAGTGGGTCAATGGAACGCTGGCCATGATGCTGAGGAAGCTGGTCACAGAAAGAACTTCCACATGGGGAATGTGCCTCATTTGGTAATGTTTGCATATAATAAAAGTCATCATATGGCGATGGGAAAAACGCCGTTTGAGTTATTATATGTTGGAAAGGCCACGTTGCCACCAATTCTATATTCAGCGGTGGAACCAACATCAGGGATGAGTGCCAAGCAGTACCTGATCAGATTGTCAAATATCCTGATCAAGATGTAATTGCAAGCATTTGATATGACCTTGAAGAAAAGGATTAAAACAAAAATGATGGCTAATAAGAACTGAACGAACTTATCATAATACCAAATAGGTGAAAAAGTTGCTTATTGTGATATGCATGGTTTTGGGAGAAGAAACGAGTTAGATGCTGTCAGCGCTATGGTTCTTTAGACTGGCACTGAGGTCCAAAGGTGGCTCAAAGCTGCTTATTTGCAGAAAAAGGTTGATAAGGAAGTGGAAAGCTGGGTAAGTTATTTGGTATTTTATTAGGCTTAGAAGTATTAGATATTTATAGGGTGTGTTGGGACTCGGTGCCTTTGGGATCATTGTGGCCTCATCCATTCAGGATCTTTACTGATCTTCCAGAATGGCCTCCTTGTGGACTTCCTCAATGGATGGTGTTGCTCACCTGACTAAATGGGTGGAAATGCCGCCCCACATGACTCAGGAATAGGGGGAGGATCCTGAAATTGATTTAACTCAGTTAGGTTCAATGACCAATTCAGTATGGCCTAATTTGGAAGGAGGGAATTCGATTTGATTATTATCTCAAATTCTGACAACGCCCCCCTCAAGATCCTGTTGGAGGGGGAATACGGCTGCAGGAACTAACCATGCACCAAATTTACCACAGTCCCTTGGTTGACGTCAGTAATTGAGTACTCAGACTTCACCCTATGAATGACTTTATAGGGTCCAGACCAAAGTACGTCAAGCTTGTTCTGTCAGCCTCCAGGTCGATGGTGATAAAAGAGAACAAGGTCACCTAATTAATAATCTGGTAAGGAGGGTCATCCGAGATTAGATTGGGATGTCTCTCTTCCAGTGGTGGTGATAATGACTTGAGTGGCTTGGGCTTGAAGATGGACAATTTCATCGTCTAGAGCCCTCATAGTTAAGTCAGTGTTCTCAGGAGTGGAGGCCTTGAGCATTGGCTGGACGCTACTTGGCAGCTGAAGTGCCCGCCCATATAGGGCCTCAAATGGGGACATCTTGATAACTCAGTGATAGCTTACTCGGTAGGTAAGCAAGGCGCTGGGTAGATAATGGTTCCAATGAGCAGGATCTGAGGCAGCTAATTTTTGAAAAATGGAAATAAGAGTTGCATTAGCCTGTTCAACCGCCCCATTAGTGGAGGGGTGGTAAGGTGCAGAGAAACTCTGGGTAGTGACAAATAGCGAGGTAAGTTCTTGCACTACCTGTGAGGTGAAGTTTAATCCATTGTCTGTGAGTAAGGTTTGGGGGCACCCATACTGGGTGAAAACGGATCAAACGGGGAAAAGGGCGGTGGCCTTGGCAGTAGCAGCTGGGACTTAAATCACTTCAATCCATTTGGTTAGATGGTCCACGGCTAGGATAATATCTATGGCCATGCAACCCAGTGGGAAGAGTACCCACCACATCAATGTTTACCACATAGAAGGGACCAGTCAGGGCAACCACCAATTGTTGGAATCGGAGATTAGCTCAGTCTTGCTATTGGCAAGCCATACATGCTTCCAGGACCTCCTGGATAGTCTTTATCATGCGGTCCCAGTAGCATTGTGATTTCAACCACTCATGAGTCTTTTTGATGGCCCCATGTCCCAAGGTGGTACGGCCTTTAGTATAACATCAGTTCTGGAGGAGGGGCGGATATAAGGGAGCCACTTCTTGTTGATCTTATTGTAAAGCAGCCCATCCATAATTTGTGTATCACGAGTCATCTTTCATAGTTCATCCTGGACCACCAGAGTTTCCAACTTCCACTGGTCAGGTCAGCCTATTAGATCATATAGCCAGTCCTCCTTTGGGGTCAACGCTGCTAGCACCAGCATCCTGGAGAAGCCGTCAGCATTCTGGTGAAATTTGCCTGTGTGGTGGATGATGGTGAAATTGTAGCTTTGTAGTCGTAGAGCTCATCTGGCTAACCGACCATTAGGATCCTTCATTTGTTGAAGCCACCATAGCGAGGAGTGGTCTGTAATAATAGTAAAGTGGGTACTATAGAGGTAAGGCCGAAAATGTTTGATGGCCAGTAGGACAGCTAGACATTCCCTCTTGATGACGCTGTAGTTCCGCTCAGATTTATTTAGCATCTTACTAAATTAGACCATGGGATGGTTGACCTGGTTTTCGTCATGTTGGGCCAGGATGGCCCCGATGGTGACGTCGCTCTCATCCCTGAACAACAGGAAGGGTTGTTCAATGTGAGGGTGAAATAGAATGGGTTAGTACAGAGAGCGGTTCTCAAGGCATTAAAACCTGTTCTTATTCAGGCCACCACTCGAATGGCACATTCTTCTATAGGAGATAAAACAGCAGTTTCATGAGGTCAGTAAACCAAAGAATAAACTTCTGGTAATAGCCCACCATGCCGAGGAATACCTGGATATCCAATAAACTCTGGGGGCGCAACATCTTCTCTATGGCAGTGATTTTGTTCAGTATAGGTTGGATGCCATCCTTAGAGACTTTTGCCCCAGTAATTCTAATTCAGACTGAAAGAAGTAGCACTTCGAGGGTTTTAGCTTTATGGACGCCCTTTGTAACCTATTGAATACTTCCCATAGATGCTCGAGGTGCTATTAAAGGTTTGAGAGAAGATGGTAATGTCATCCAGATAAACAAGGACGCAGGAAAGCTTCAAGTCCCCAAGGATCCCATCCATGGCAAGTTGGAAAGTGGCCAGGGCGTTACAAAGGCCTTGGGGCATCCTGGTGGGCTTGAGTAGTCCTTCATTAGCTATGAACGCACACTTAGCCCAGTCTTCAGGGGCAAGCTCTACCTGCCAATATCTACTGTCAAGGTCCCTGGCTGAAAAGTATTGGTATCCAGCGAGCAGTCAGAGGGAATCATCAATTCAAGGTAAAGGATAACTGTCCCTTTTAATGATAAAGTTAAGTTGTCTATAGTTCATCACCACCTGGTGGCTGCCGTCCTTCTTATAAACTGGCAGAAGAGGAGAGGCCCAAGGGCTGCATGAGGGCACCAAGAGTCTGGCATCGAGTAGCTGTTTTAGCTCAACAGTCACCTGGGCCTCCTTGACCTTGCTCTTTTGGTAAGGTCAGGACTGTAAGGGAGGAGCATCCTTAGTTTCCACATGATGAAGGACCCCATTTAATCTTACAAAGTTATAGGTTGAGGTTGAGAATAGGTCCGAATATTCTTTCAACAACGCTAGGACCTTTTGCTGTTGGTCATCCAAGAGGTCCTTACTGATATTAGTATCTACCAGACTAACCAAGGGTGAAGCTTCCAAACCAAATTATTTTAATACCCAAAGTTCTGGACGTCAGCAATAGCCTCCACTGGTAGTAAGCGGACATAGGCGGCAGGGTTGTTTGGACCTACTATTTTAGGTTTATCAGTAAGGTTGGCCAACAGCACTGATATAGATCCAGCGAAGGCTGGATCTAGAATCCACGGACAGGTTAGCACCTCCTTTAGGGACAGGTTGTCTAGGCCTCATACTTCTAGCAGATATCCTGAGGGAATATTGACATGAACCCAGGTATTTGCGATGACCTAGGATTTCAGGGGGAATGGTAATTGCCTTAGGTAAGTAAATTGGCATGCCTTCTTGCCCATCAACAGCTGGAGGGGATAGTCAGACTAAGGAACCCCTAATATGATATTTGAGCCAATTGATTCAGCTTTCACTCTCTAGAAGACAAGGCTGGGCTTTAACCTCGGTTTTGGAGTTATGGGGGGTCTCAAAAACAAGCGGTATATGATAACCAAGTAAGGATAGAAAGCCGCTTTCATATTGGAGCACTGCCAAATAGTCTTTAAGAAATTGAGTCCTGAGGAGCAGGTCATAATTAGGGTTGTCCAGAGTGACAGCGGGTGTATCTAAAATGAGCTTTCCAAATTGTATTGGTAGAGAGGAATAAGCCCCTATAGATTGGGTGCACTGGGGGCCAGCCGTGCCATACTCCATATAGTGCGGCATATCAGGAGCGATCTTAATGCGTTTCATCAACTTGGAGGATATGACATCTATGAGGGAGCCACTGTCAACTATGGCATGGACTGGTATCTTATGAACTCAAACTGCGACCCAGGTGACCAGGCTTCCAAACTGGGGTGGCAGAGTGATGAACATGGGAGTGTCATCAAAGTAAATAGTATGCAGTATCAATTTCTTTATTATCATTAGATATCAATACTTCTTCTCCAGATGCTGTAGCTCCTGGTTCGTTTATGCTTTCAGAGGATTATTGAGGCTGAGTGGGGTTGTCAGCACGAAGTGCCTCATCCTTCATGCTGACTGCCCTTTTCCAGCCTCCGTGGCAAGTTTCTTCCAGCAGTTCTTGGCTCTGTGCCTGGAACCATTACAGTAAGTACATCTGGATCGAGGGTTTTTCTGGTTTTAATCACATGGTCTCTAGGACGGTTAGAGGGGCCAGTGGAGGTAGCCTTAAAGTGCAGAATCAACATAGGGGCCTCATTAAAGGGCCTCCTTAATTTCTTGGATGCAGGTAAACCCATTCTTCTGGCCAATCATATGCATCTTGACCCCAGGGTAGGATCCTAACGCAGAAATGAAAGCGGTAATAGCGTCGTCCAGGGAGATATGATTCGTGGTGACCAAGGGTTGATCTTGGGCATAGAAGTGGCAGATGAACTCCATGGGGCTTTCTCATTTGTTTAATCAGATACTTATGAAGTCCTGTTTTTGGTTGGCTAAGGTTTGGTTGCTACTGAACTCTTAGATTAAAGCCATGTGGACCTGATCCCAAGTTGTGCACTTCTTCAAATGAGGGGTCATGATCTCCCAGGATGTGCTATCCAGGCAGGAGTGGATATGTTTTACCCTTTGCCAGTCAGTGACCTCCTCCATAGAGCTTTCATAAGCATACAGGAAGGATGCAATGCTCTCTTGGCTGAGAACAAACCTTTCTTTAAAACTAGGTTTTAAGTTAGTTACCAGAGGAGCGGAGAGGGTGTTAACACCAGGGATAGGTGTTGGCTCTGAAATTTCAGTTTCTGCATAGTTGCAGGGGCCCTGTTGGTCTAACCGGTGTTGTAGGCCTTCAAGTTTCTCCTGGACATCGTCCCAATTTTGATCGAGGGAGGAAACAGAAACCTTGTCCATGACTTGCTCTTTTAAAGATTGTATGTCAGCCTGTTGGCAGTGAGATTGGTCTTTGAGGGTGGTCAGGCGGGTCTTGAACCCTTGACAAGTTTGCTCCAGCTGAGAGATGCGGGCGTCAGTTAGCTCGGCAAAAATACTGAAGTTGCCATTTTGTCTGACAAGGCATCTAGGGAGACCCTAGGGTCAAGTGGGACTCCATCCGTTTGGAGTCTACATCCTTCAGCTCCATTCCAAATTTGTTTATGTAAAACAGCCAAGGCTGTCATCACATCCTTCCGCCAGGGGTTCTCAGGGCTGGCAGCAGTGGGGGCCGAGGAACCTGGGGGCCTGGGGGTCCATGGGGACCTTCTGGACCTTTAGGCCCCTCACGCCCCAAAGGGCCTTCAGGCCCCAAGGCCCTTCAGGACCTTCTCCCCTAGATAGTTGCAGGAGGCCAGCTCTCGATAGTGTTGTTGTAGGGTCTCTACCAGATCTTAAACTTGGAGGAGGCGTTGATTCCAAGATGTTTTGAGGCGTTGAACGTTCTGACGCAGATCATCCTC
Source organism: Massospora cicadina (assembly GCA_022478985.1). Lineage (NCBI taxonomy): Eukaryota > Fungi > Entomophthoromycota > Entomophthoromycetes > Entomophthorales > Entomophthoraceae > Massospora > Massospora cicadina. The sequence goes on from JAKSZP010014452.1 coordinate 316,339, forward strand.
AAGATACCCGGAGATCCATGATCTAACACCAAACCTGGTCTTGAACTTCATTAATCAGCCGTTGATTATCAATTATGTCCTTGTGGTTGTCATGGACGAAGAAGGAGGCCGCGTTATAGAAATTGATGAGATGGGTTTGTAGGGCCTGGGAGAGCCCCAGTTGGCATGCGACTTCTTGATGGTGCAACTCAACCAGTTAAAGTAGGTGATGGATGGCGGGGTGAACGAAATAGTGGAGGTAACTTTCAAAGCCCAATGTGAGTTCTGCTGGTGGCAGCTGGACCAAGTTGTAAAGGTCCCACATGTTAGAGAGAATGGCGGAGGTATGGGAATGATTAGTGCGGGCACCCACAAGTAGATGCCATTTATTAGTTGTGGGATTACCTCTTTAAGATTTTCATAAGGAAGTTGGTACTGACTTCCATTGATAGAAGGCATGGTTAACTGGAAAGTGGCTCAAAATTCTAATATTTCAGCTTAAGCAGTCGGTATTTCATGTTGTGAGGTACTAACCCTTTTGGCAACGCTTCTCAACTGACCAGCGGTATGGGCTTCTAGGCTTCTAATATTTTCCATTGTGATAGACAATTTCACTTGGGACAGCCTAGAGCCCCCTGTAGTGGGCACCACTTTTGTCAGCGCTACAGTTCTCTAGACTGGCACTGAGGTCCAAGGGTGGCTCAAAGCTGCTTATTTGCAGAAAAAGGTTGAGAAGGAAGTGGAAAGCTGGGTAAGTTATTTGATATTCTATTAGGTTTAGAAGGATTTGATATTTATAGGGTGTGTAGGGACTCAGAGCCTTCAGGATCATTGGGGCCTCATCTGTTCAGGATATTTACTAATCTTCTGGAATGGCCTCCTCAGGGCATCCTCAGTGGATGGTGTTGCTCACCTGACTGGATGGATGGAAACGCCGCCTCACGTGACTCAGGAATAAGGGAGGAGGATCATGAAATTGATTTAACTCAAGGTTGACAATTCGATTCAGTATGGCCTAATTTGGAAGGGGGAATCTAAATTATTTGATAACTCAAATTCTGACACTAATTGATTTTGAAATTGTTTTCTCTGAAATTAGAGCTTAATTGATTCTGGAGTGCATTATGTTGGCTATTATAAAAGTCCAACATCCCCCTCTCATCCATCTAATATGTCAAATTTGGAATCTCAGTACAAGCATCTGCTAGACAGTATGTCTGGCAAAGATTCTCAGCTCTTCCAACTGATGAGTCAATCTTCATGACAGAATCTCTTCTATGGTCCCCCTAGGACCCATACTCCTAGCCCAGTTCCTGTAGCCATTCTTTTCATGGAATTACTGGAAATGGTATCCACCCTGACAAAACCAGGTTAGTGATCATCTTAAATGATTTGCAACTGATCCTCCCTCTGTCATTAATTCCTGAATTAGATTTCAAAACTATCCTGGATTCAGCTCCTATTGCAGATACTCCTACAATCATCGTCAAACCTCTTGAAGCAATGCCCTCTGCTCTTGATCAATCATTTCTTGCTGGATCTGACTTGATTTCAGATTTCCTTTTCCAACTCGGCCAGTTTTACAAACCAGCTTTTCTATCAACAGAACTAGCCATCATAAATAGCGTACATTTAGAACTCTCCTACACAGAATTGAGGGCTTAAGTAACCAAGGCTCTAGCATAGCTCTGAACCCCTTCAATCTCAAAAACATTCTAGATTGAGACGTTACAGCCTATGCTTTTCACTTTGCTGGCCAAGTTCTTCAAAGTTGGGCCATAAAGCTTCCAGCCTCTCCTGACTTCCATTGCTCATTCTGCTTTTGCTTCTAAGAAGCTCGTAGTCATTGTCTGCAGGATGCCATCCACTCCCTAAATGACTAGCTCGTTTCTGGCACATCCCATCAGTACCTTCCCCTGATGGCTTTAATAGGAGGCATCATTTGGCAACCCCCACCTAGTATCTTTACTCGATGCTGGCTCATATGTCCAAAGTTCTTGATGAAGCCTGTTGAAAAGCGCTCAAGACCAATATTACAGCTCCGGTGCCATATCAAGATTACTCATGGTTACTGCCAACTGCCTCTTCTTGTTCTGTTGCTTCTCTCCCCAATCTGGGGTATCACGATTGGCAAGTACTGATATTTTCAACTCTCTTCCCCTAGTCACATTCTCACAGGGATCAGCCTCCACTCAAAAAACTTGGCTTAAGTAGGTTTAGCCCTTGCTAGCATCCAATCTCAAATAGATTTCAACAATTTTTTCACTCCTACTATGATACATTTCCCCTCCCCTAGAGGCAACATAGGCGAAATCAACCCCAAGTGGAGGACAACCAATAAAAAATTATAAAAATGGATCTTTTTATGTGCATTTTGGTAATTTTCCCCCGCTATATTCTTGTCAATCTTTTATTTTTTTCTTTATATATGGGACATGGCCTTCACTCAGTTCAGTGGTCCATCTTTATTATTTGTTCCCCCAAACTAGTTCTGAGGTATACTTAGACCAACCAGTTTTCTATGGTTCAGAGGTCTTATTTTTAGAACTTACCCATCTATTTTGGTTCAGAGATCCTTTTTTCAGACTTAACCAAATCATCATGACATAACAATCTTTGTGGTTCAGCAGCCCTTTGAGAAAAACTCTATCTATTATTAATCTTTCCATCAATCCGCAGCTTTAGATATTTACATGGACTTGATTTACTATCCCTCCTTTAAAGAGGTTCTTGATGTATTAGGCGTCCATTGCTGTCTTGCAATAATCTCAAATGTACCTGACCACAACGCATCTGACATGTTTCCCCAAGATGCTCTCGCTGGTGCTAACGCTGGGGAACCCAACAAGTAGGCTGACTGCAAGGGGCTGGCATTAGCCAAGAAGACAGGGGCGGCTCCATATGTGACAATGGACAAGACTCCGTTCATTTAGATAAATTGAACTTAATAAAAATATAAGTTGAAATAGATCTTAATAATGGAAGTATTTTATTAGAATAATATTCAGGATTATTTATAGGGTATTTGGGGACACGTGCCTCAAGGATCGTCGTGGCCCCATCCAAGTAGGGTTTCTCCTAGCCTTCTGGATGACCCACAATTCTGACCCTTACTTGGATCAAGCCATTCATGTGACTAGGTCAGGTGATATCCTAGGTCACATGTCCTAAGGGAAGAAAATGTAACATTTCCTCAAATTTGGGCTAATTTATACCAAGTCCTGAATTCAATATACTGGTGATTTGAATCTTATTATCGAATCTAATGAGCCAGTTGGGATTTACACCCCTCAAATGGGGATATCGGTCCTTCCCCTGGACAAGGCTTTCACCTAGCCCAGGGAAAATCCTGACAATGAGATGAGCTATTCAGAGAAGAATTAAGCATGATATGGGCCAAGAAGTTATTACATGAAAATAACAAGAGCAAAAATAATTGAGTACTCTTATTTACCTTAAAACATACATCAATGGCAATGACTTCCTGTTGAGGATGAGGAGGAAGATCAGGAAATCGAGGACGCTGAACCAAGAATCCGGAATATGACAGAGGTTTATATGCCCTGATGGGGGAAAACTGGATCCCAGGATCAGTATTGTCATGAGAAATCAATCAGCATGGAAAGACAGAGGGTTGTGGGAACACGCTCTGAGGAGGCGGTAGTGAGGAGGAAAAGGAAGAGAACTGCATGCTGAAGGTTTTTCTGAGCAGCGTTGAGTACAGATTCACTGTGTTCTGCTAGAGCCCAAGAAGTATTCAACCTGACGTCTGAGGCAGTATTCTCCTGTCCCAATCCTATTCTCACTGGAAATTTACACAAGAAGGGGATGTGTTGGGATTTTTGCATATTTTTCCAGCCATCTAGATTACCTTGGATTGCTAGAGGACTAATCCCTGTAGCGAGTGAACTGGATATCAGTTGACCCTAATTTTGGGTTGATAGTGTTTTGATTTTAGATAATTTCTCAGAATTGAATCCATTATGGATTGATTCAAGTGAATGCTTAAGATCTTGTCAGGCAGAGTTTCTGACAAAATGGGGGCATCTTATAGTTGATTGATGATAACTATCAGGTGTACCAATTGAGATTCGTTGGGTTTCATCACTGACCAATTGGGTATTTAAGGAGCAAGTTGCAAGGCGAGTATGCCACCTGCAACTAGAAATCAATCAGTTGGTTTGCAACCTTTTATAATGGGTAATAAGTCCCATTACCTAAGCAGTCACTCACCAAACATTGTTGGTTCACTGGGATCAAGTGGAAAACGTTAAGGACACGTTTTCTGACTTTTTCCATTTTAGGTCTCAAGGATGTCCAATGAAGGAATCCTAACCAGGATGGGGAAGACCATCACTAATGAGATGACAAAGTTGATTCAATGTCAATGGCTGCCGTTTCATGGCTGAGGCGCCAACCAAGGGTTGGGCGCCGAATTCCCTCTATAAATTCCCCTGATAATTCACTTAATAGAAACACAAAAATATTAGCAATTAGCAGAATTCATCGTTGGTTTCAGTACTATTAATTTTTAATTTTTTAAATTTTTAAATTTATTGCAGGGAAGGCCGACCATGGGATGGACACTTCCGAATATGACTCAGACGAGACAAAACTTAGTACCAGGGGAGGCACCCCAGAGAAGCGATGCTATCTCTTGTTGCCAGCGGGAACGCCACTTATGGGAAAGGGGAGGGAACGTGTGTAGGGGGCGTAGCCACTATTAAGCACGTGTGGAGGAAGGGGTCTGATTTGATGAACCAGACTGGGAACCAGGAGGAGACCAGCTGCCAGCGACGTGGTGGGAGATATCCAAACATCCACACTTGAAAGTGATCCACCAAATGAGACTGGAATCTGTGGACAGCTTCATGGAGGGTGGGGATGGATCCAGCAATGGCATCCAAGACAATCGTGTGGATAGTTTACATGGCGATTGCAACCACCAGAGCATGAAGGGAGGGTGGGAGGGGGAGGCCATTGATGAAGCAAACATATCTCTTGACAGACTGAAGGGATGTGTTTGATCCTGGCCTAGCAGACGTTGGACTTCGCGCCATATTAATTTAGAGGTGGGGCACTTCTCCAGGCGGTGAAACAGCGTTCCATACTGGCCACACACGACACAGGATTAGTGTAAAGCATTAGAGCGCTCAGCTGTACGATACACCCGCCTCAGGCAGCGCCACACATGGGAGCGGACTTGAGGCTGCAACAGAGGATGGTGTGCGTATTTCCAGATAGTCTTTTGGGTCTCAGTGGAATAAGGGATGTCCATCATGTCCAGGTAGTCCACCCTGGATAGGACTTGGGGTCGAATGGGGATCACGCCATCATGGATGGGTAGCCCCTGTACCTCTTGTGTGAACTGAGGAGAGGGGCGGCCTCTTTGGGTTGTATGTCCACTAATATGAATTCTCCACTCTGCGCTTCGCATGGAGAGTAGGATTCGTTTGTAGTGGGTTTTGGTCCCGTGGGGACCTGTGGCTGATGTGTGTGATGCGAGGTATTTCATCAGGGAGTGGGGGTTTGATGGATTGTTGAGGCTTAAGGCTCAGGCGAAGTTGGAGCGGGCTGCGCGGGACCAGTGTTGGGATGGGAGTGTAGGAGAATTGACGGCCGCAATCCAGGTGCCTAGGATCTTGGCAGCATGGGCTTTGAAGTCAAGTAGGCCCATGCCACCATGATGATGAGGGCCAAACATGACCTCTAGCCGTACTGGTGGAGGGCGGCCTGACCAAAGCCAACCTTGTAGCAAAGCATACAGGGATTTGAAGAAGCTTGGGGAGAAGGGGATGGCGTGGGCTTCGAACCAGACTTTGGATAGGAGCATAGAGTTGGCAAGAACAACCCTGCCAGTGAGGGTAGTAGGGTGGGCTCTGAGAGAGGCGATTTGCTTCGTCACGTTGTCCAGTATATGGCCCTCCATTACTGCTGACGCGTATCCTCCTGCCTCCAACCACACGCCCAGATGGCGTACCGGTCCTATGGTAGGTCGTGGCACAAAGGGGAGCACCAGTGGAGCGGTGTGTTTTGAGTTAGTAAGGCGTGGACTTGGGCGAGCAGATGGGCTGGGTTGGAAACTACTTGCTGGGGCCCAGCAGTTCTGAAACCGACCAAGGAGGATGATTTCGGTTTTGGAGGCGTTCAGTGCCGCGTTGCTTACCCGGGAATATTCCTGGATGAGGGCTTCAAGCGCGCATGCATCTTTGTTATTAGACACCCCCACCACGCAATCATCTGCAAATGCCATCATCTTGACTGGGGTTTGGCCTGGCACATGGACCCCAGTGAGTTGGGCATTCACATTTCGCAGTAGTGGGTCAAGGCTGATGTTGTATAAGAGTGGGCTCAGGGGTCCCCTTGTCGCAGGCCCCTTTGAGGACGGACTACTTCCGTTAGGAAACCTGGGCCGCGCACTGCCATTGTTGCAGATTCCGTGAGCAGCATCACCCAGTTAATGAAGCGGGGAGGTAGGCAGAATTGTTGGAGGCAGGCCCTAAGGTATTCCCAGTTTACTCTATCATAGGCCTTTTGTTGGTCCAAGAATACAAGTGCCCCAGAGGCTGTGGACTGACACACATTAGCCACAGAGTGCACGTTATCCCAAATCAACCTTCTGGGGATGAAACCGAATTGTTATGGAGAGATAGTGGCAGATGCTACAGTCCCTAAACGGTTAGCCATGATTTTTGTTAAAATTTTGGTGTCTGTGTTTGTTAGAGAAATGGGGTGCCAGTTGGCTAAGTCTAGCCTATCCCCTTTCTTGAAGAGTGTGACTGTAAAGGCCTCATGTCCTCCTGGTAGGAGGCGCGTTTCCAACAGGCTTTGGTTGAGTGAGGCTAGCAGCAATGGGGATATATATTTAAAATATTTTTTGTAGAACTCATATGGAATGCCATCTGGGCCTGGGCATTTTTGGTTTGGTGCACCGCAAATGGTAGTCCATAATTTGTTTGGAGTAATTAAATTCATTATTTCTGGGTATCAGAAAATGGTGCAGATATGAGCTCTGTCAAGAAATTCCGCCACTTTGGCCAGCTGAATTGGTTCGGCTCAGTATAACTCAGAGTAATATCTTTGCATTTTGATTGCCACTTCAGCCGGTGTGTCCACAATAGAATTATCCGATCTTCACACCTGTGTGCAGGCCACGCTCTGGCGTGGTGCAAAAAAAATTTTGAAGAAGTATGCGGTACACTTGTCGCCTTTAGTGATGCGTGTGGCCCTGTATTAGACACAAACCCGATGTTTGTGTTGCCTTTCAAGTGCGTTGAGGTGGGCTGCTGCCTCCGCCCACTTCTGGCCCCATGCAGGGCTATATCCTGAGGCTGGAATGTTGGACTCCAAGTGGGCCAATTCCGCCAGCACATGCGATATAACCGCCAATGTGGCTCATGAGCGTCTGGATGAGAGATGGTGATAGTGGCAGATGGTGTCTTCTTTGAAAGTTGCCCATGTGGAAATGGGGTCCGCACAAAATGGTGCAACAAACGATTTTGCCAAAGTTGCCTCTTCCACCCACGTGGAAAATCCTGGTGACGCAAGCTCTGGGGGGCGGATTTTGCACCAATGTGGGGCCTTTGCAACTGTGACGGGTAAGTGGTATGTTATCAAGACCAGTCGGTGGTTGGAGAATTCCATTTTCGTTGTTTTGAAGTGGGAGATGTGGGGTTGGAATTTTGCCGGCGCTAGAATAAGGTCAATGCAGGTCATGGACCTTAATTGGCCGTTGTGGACGTGGGGATGTGTCATGTTTTTGAGCAGTGGGGCATGTCACGGCAGCACATCTTTTAACCCAAGGGTGGCTTTTAGAACGCGTAGTTCTATGTGACCCTGTGGGGCATGGGGTGAGGGCAGCCACCGGTCCATTGGTGAGGTTAGCCAACAGTTCATGTTACCAATTAGGAAAGAATCGAGGGGTAGCAGGAGGGATTTGACCGATGAGAAAAATTCCTGATGCTCTTGTGCACCGTTTGGGGTATAAATGTTGATGATTGTGTGTGCAACATTGGCCCATGAGAAGGTGACAACGAGCACTCAGTCATTTAGGAATGTTTCTGAAGATGTAAATTTGAAAAAATTGTTTTTCCGAATTAGCACCCCACAGTGCTTTGACCAAAAGGATAGGGATGGTAGGAGCATTGTTTTCCAAGCTTCCTCAGAACCTTGTGGACAGTGGGTTTCATGGATGGCCAGGATATCCACGAGTAAATTATTTTGTAAAAAACTCAGTTTCCTAGCCTGGGATGGGGAGTCCTTGAGTCCGGTGATATTCAGCATCCCTAGAGTGAAGGTTTCCCCCATCGCACCTTAGGTGTGAGGGGGTGGGCCCCCTGGCCTACCAGCCTCTTCCAGGTCCCCACGGGCTTTCACAGCAGCGCGGGTATTAGCAGCAATGCTATTGGGGTTTTTGTTAATTTTTGTGGAAAGAGTCGCGTTGGCTTTGGCCTTCACTTTTTGTTTTCCTGACGTCGGACGAATTTTTGCGGTGCGGATAAGTTCGGTGCACCATCGCATGGGGCAAAAAAATTTTTTTTGGTTGGGATAGGTCCCAAGTTGGTTTTGACCGGGGCTTGGGTGCAGCGATTGGGTGAGATCAAATCTCCCATTGGATCCTCAGATTGAGTGGCCCGCCAGCTTGGGCCTCCCAATCTGATTGGGTGATGGATTCCCGAGTTGCTTCCGCCGTGAAGGTCTCCATGTCCTCCTGGCGTTGTGAGTATGGGATGGTGGTGGTGACCTTGGCCGCTTCCTTGGCTGCGGTCCTACAGGCCTGCTTGGCCTTCTTCCGCTCCTGTGGGGAGATGGGCTTTACCAATAGGTAGCAGCCTTGTGCTCCCCACGGGAAAGCCTCTTTGGTGCTTGCGGTTGGTTCGTAGTGCGCCTCTCCGCTGGCCATGGCCACCGAGGGGTGCTCTTGGAATGTAACGCCCTCTTTGATGGGGCACACGTGTGCCTTATGGCCAAACGCATCACAGTGGGTGCAAATGGGGGGCGCGCTGTCCATGGTTACCCAGAATGGGTGGTTGGTGTGCCCTGCGATATCAATAAAGGTGGAGTGCGGGATCTGGGTTAGGTCCTTCATGATCTCCTCAGTTGGGGTCAGAACTGTGATGGCTTTGCCGGTGCACAGGTGTGGCATCAGCATGAAACGTTGCATTTTGAAATATTGTATTTTGCTGTATATGGCGAGACCATCTTTCAGGTGTTGCTCCAAAATGTCACGTTTTACCATAGTAGGCAAAAAGTCAAACGTGAGGAAAATTTGGTTTTATTTTATCCATCTGGTGCATTTAGTTTTGATGACCCGTTGCCCTTCAGGGAGGTCGACCACTACGTGCACTGCTGCAGCCTCGTCTGCTGCTATTTTGCTTTCAAAACCTAGGTCCAGCCAACCACGCGACATGGAGTGAGGTGCAACGTACACCGCAGTCGGGAAAATTTTGTGTACATCTTCACAAAATTTTTCCCATAGGGCCATTTTTTGGATGTCCAGATACACACGGACTCCAAATTCCACCGACAAAAGTGGCTGGGAATGTGGCATGTTGATGTACTGGTTGCATCGTGCTTGCCACGCGAGTATCTCCAGGGAAATTGTGACTGCCAGTTTTTTTAGATTTTTTTCTATTCCGCCAGATTCTCCGGGGCGTTTTTGAACGTTAGAGGCCGCGGGCCTTCCGCCTGCTCCTCTTGCCTTGCTTGCCCAACTGCTCCCAGACATGGGCGCAGACTAATCCCCTCTATGAGATTATCAAACTAGATTTAGTCTTGAATTGAATGGGTTGCAAAAGTGTTTGCAACGAGAAAGAAAAGTTTTTTCAGTACTATTAATCTTCAAGAGATTATTGATGTGTGCTTTAATTGGGGACTCTTTAGAAGGATAAAGAGTAAGGATTGAGGATCCTTAAAAGAGAAGCTGAGCTGAGATGGGAATTGCTGCTGACTTCATGTCACCAGAGGAAAGGCGTAAACTAGGGATCTGAGCGTGGATCAGGTTAGGCGATATAAGGGTATAATTTCCTAGTGAAGACATCAAGATATTCAAGGAGAAATACAGGTCAAGCGTTGAACCAAAAACTGGTTATCTATTCAAATATGGATCATAGTCCTCATACTAATATCAATTGAATATCATATAATATCAAACAACGTGAATAGTGCAAAAACTGAACCTATTCAATTATCAATTAGGGCTTTTATTTGTAAACGAGCAGTGAAGCCCCTAAATTTTAACAGGCTGGTTAGGAGTTACTCCCCCATGAACTGACAATTATTTTAAGAAATTGTAATGGACTAACAACTCACAGTCCCAATTGAGATGGCCCCTCTAAATAAAATATTCCAAATGTCCAGCCAATCAAAATCTATAATTTGAAAATTTAGCCAATAATATTGACTATCTTGTTAAGTTCAAAACCTGACTATAACTTTATGAGAAGCAACTGTCACCCCCGTCAAGGCTTGGAAGGGGCTGTCAGGATTTTCCATAGTGAGGGTGAAGCTTCAACTTGGTGTTGATTATTTAGTTTAAGTTAATACCAATTATCCTTCAAAATTTATCTATATATAGTATACCATTGGATCATATTATATTAGGTATAAAATTATAATATAAAGAAACAATAGATTTACATTAATTACACTGGAAAAAAACTAACAAATCATTTAGCAAATTTGAATTGCTCTCCTAGTGATTTACTGATAGGATTAAGCAAACTTGGCACTCGCCTTGGATCAACCCTGATTATCCTGAATTATCTGAACTTTAATTTATATATTTTATCTTAATATTATAAACAGCCCTCATCTATAATATTCCCTAGTACTATAAATAGATTTAAAAATTTTTATATGCCAAAACAACTTTGCAGCTTATCATAATAACTCTTTAAAGTTCAATTCATTATATTTTGGATTTCAGTATGATATCCAAGAAAGTCCTAAATTTTATTTTGAGCTTTGAAGAACTGGACACAATTAATTATCAGATTCAGTGTAAATTTAAACATCTCTTAAGAGCCTAAGTTAGTACAAAAACTAAAAATAATACTTTTAGGAGCTGATATATTAAACAAAGATAAGATTCAAAGAGCTAATTCTGTTTTCTAGCTGTTAGGTTCAGGGGAGCTCAAGTTTGCTTTGGACAGCATTTCACAGTTCCCAATGAACTAATTGAGGCTCCAAGAAACAAGAAGGATGATTGCACTAATGCCCTTTATAAAGTGAAAGGTATGCCGTTTCAGCAAGAGCATTTTGGCTAAAATGTAACCATGTTGTTTTTAATGTTATACTCTAGAAAGAAAAACTCAAAATGTTGGAAAGAAAATTGTTTTATTAAAAAACATGGGAAGAAAGAACAAAACAGTCCAGTAAACTCTCAAATGAGGGCACTGGCCTTTTAAGGGGAATGAGATTCAGAAGGTGGCTTCGCTATTTCTGTGTTACCTCAAACTGTGGTATAACTTTGAGCTTGTGTATGGGAAAGGGTTAGAATGCAAATTTATTGCAAATTTTTGGGTTGGGAATGTGATGGGGCATGTAATGATTGACTGCTCCTTAATTATGTCAAGAATTTGTCAAAAGTTTCCCAAATTGAGACATGCTTCACCCACAGCGGCCTGGTGTTTTATTAAAAACAATTGAAGAAATTAGCAAACATTAAAAAGGTGAGCCAAATTGACAAATGGGGATTAAAATTCATAGTAATATTATAATATCATACTATGAAAATTAATATAAAAGGGAAGTAAAAAATTGGGGGAATTGGGGTTTTTAATTGGGAAAATTGGGTGGTGTTATGAGAGAACTTTACCTGTAGTAAAATTGACACTATGGCCGTGTAGTTGATTGATTTCTATACAAAAGAGCCCAATCCTCTCAACAAACAAGCAACTAGGCATTGTGAGAATGGGAGACAATATTTGGTAATAAAGAGAATATCAGACACTACCTGGTTTATTATCTTTGGAGGAAAGCCTAACACTAGCATGAATTAACAAAAAATACACAATGCAGCTGAATTTAAAATAGAAACATAGAAGTTTGATATTTTAAATCTAGAAATATCAGTTCTGGAGCATGAGCTCAGACATGAGCTAGGTCTATCATTGGACTCATTTTTGACATTGTCCTGGGGACATACAATTCTGTTAGCATGTTGAGTTACCAGGACTATTATTCAGGAACATGTTATGTAATCTATATATATAGCATATACATTCATAGATTGATATTGAAGGAGCTATTCAATATGTGGTCTCTTACATGGCTAATGCTGCCCAATACATTTGTGGCGCACTGATGTGAACCCATGCATCACATTAGATGAAATTTAAATACCATTTCTTTCATTATTATGGGAGCCCATGAAGAGTTGTGATCTTGAAAGGGGAGGAATGGTATAGACATGTGTTAACTGTGGTAATAGGGGGTTTCATGGCATTATTGATGTGTGAAGTGGTGTTGGCATGGGTTGCTGTTATGACAAAATCAGCAGAATTCCCTGTTGTACCCAAATCCAGCGCTAGGTGAGTAGCCCTTCCTAAGGTGACATTAGAAAAATTTATCCGCATTTTATTGGATTTGTTTCCAGGTGCATCTGGCCCAGGTGCTAGAAGGAGAAGCCCCTTTCTTGCTCCAGAATGCCCAAGAGGTAAATGCATCAAAATCAGACTTTTCAGTATGGATTCAAGAAATTATATGAGAGCAGGATTGATTCCTGAGATACACACAGAAAATGTTTAGATTTGATAGACCGTTTAGTCTGCCCAGACAAGGCCTAGGACAAGGCATGATCAGCACTATAATGATCAACCAAGGCATAGCTTGGTGGAGGATACATGTGGAATTTCTGTCTTATAGTAAAGGTGGATCAGGTCATAGATTTGAAATTGCCAAAGTATTCAGAAAAGCTTGCAGCTAGACCTTCTTACAACGACGGCATTGGCAAAAAGCAAGGTACATTGGCGGAGGAAATCATGCTGGCCCAGAAAGTTTAAAATCAAAATTGTTGGCACAAAACTAGCATGAAGGGCCAATGTCCCCTAGGAAAGTGTAATAACTGGTGGGTGGCTGCCAAGGACAAGGTGGTTGGCACGCATTACTTCATAACTTTGGGAATGTACAGGGGGCGTGATAATGTAATCTGGAGGATTCAAATAAAGTAGCGATCCAGGGCAAGAAAATGAGGATGGTTTAAAATACACAAAGCCTTCAAATTTACGATTTAAGTGATCCATTTAAGAATAAATTTTCTTCTTTGCTCTATATCCACTTAATTATTCCAATGGAGTTTTATGTGCAAAGTAGAATATAGGAGGTGATGGCCCTGGTGGCTTATGGGGCAGAGGAGAACTATGGTGAACCTTCAGTAGCAAGAGGGTGAAGTTGCAGATTCAAGTGGTTCTTTATGTTATCTTATCTGATTTGTCACATAAGTCTCCCTAGTGGCACATGAGCTCATCGATTGGGATATGACAGGATTCATTTATGTTCAATGAGAACTTCTATGCCACGTAAATTTTTGTCCAAATGGTAGTTATGGGGATTTGGAGATGGCATCAGTTCCAGTCAATAATTGTTATAACATTCTGGGAGGTTACCTTGAATCCAAGGGATGAGTATCCAATGAAGTGGAGGCTGATAGTAGGGGAATCTTACTCTGAGTGATTGAAGAGCATAGGATTGGCTAGTTAAAAGAGTTGCAGAAGAGCACCTGGATTTTGTGAAAGTATTCCAGCCCTAAGAGGATTTGCCTTTTTCTCCTATGGGCCCATTTTATTTTATTTTTTAATTTAAGGATGGTGTGGAGCTACCCAAAGGATATTCTGTTTACCCTCTCAATCAGCGTGCAAAATTAATATTGGAGGATTATTTTAGATCAATGCTGAGTGAGGGGCTAATTGTGGCTTCTAAATCCTTCAATTATCACCAGTGCTGTTAGTACCAAAGGCAAATGGGGTTTGCACCCATGAGTGGAAATCTGATAGATAAGTGTTGTTATGGAGTCTGACCCCTATCCAATGCCTTTAATAGAGAATATTTTCCAATGGTCACCGTTTGCATAATATTTACTAATTTAGACCTTGTGGATACTTTCAACCAAGTTCTAGTGAAATTTGAACATCAAAGATATATGAGATTTAGATGCCATCTGGGATGTTTCAATATTGCGTGATGCCATTTGGGTTTCAAAATGTCCTGGAAGTTTTCAAATGCATGATTGATCATGTCCTGGAGTTATGATCAGCCACTTTTGTGTGACTTATATAGATGATATCCTAATATTTTCCTGCTTGGAGGGGGAACATTTTTACGATGTGAAAGTAGTTTTAGATGCAATTGCCAAGACATGCTTAAGGCTGAAGCCTTGCAAATGTACATTTAACTAAAGTTTAGTAACATTTTGGGAAATATGATTTTCCAGGATGGCCTTGGTGTAAAAAAAGGAGTCTCAAGTCTCAACTGTCAGAAACACAACCCTATATTGGAGAGTTGTCTCCATCCAAAAAGGGTAAATTTGTATATGACTCCTTTGAAATTGGTTATACCTGTTGCTTCAGCCCAATCAGTAGAAGTATGGTGGTGAACCAGCCCACCCACCCTCTACCACTGATGGAATCCACCAAAAACCACATATCATCTTCACCACTGGGCCTCTGGATCAAGATCTGGATCTGATCCAACCTCTGCTATCCGGGGAATCATCAGGGCTTGGTCCACTGGATCATTCTGGATTTATCAGGGCTCTGATACCTAATTTGCACTACAGGCCGAGGTGTGGATTCAGTCCAGCCCTTTTGGACCACTTGGTTATAACAGGGAGTATTGGATAAGCAGCTGATATTGGAGCAAAGCTCCAGAAGGTTGGGAGGTACCTTGAGAGCTTACTTGAGGACCAGCGCAAAACTTAAAATACATAGCTTGTAAATAAGTTAAAAACTTGCTCTAAATTTTGGAGTTGCCAGGGCAAGAATTCCAAGGTGAGGCTGTCCTATCAATCCCGCCTTAAAATAGGGGAACCAAAATGAAAGGAGCTTAAATTATCTATTTTCATATAAAAGGTTAAATGATTATCAAGTGAAAAATTCCTCCAGCGCATTTTCCAACCTCCAATGCACTAAATAAAAGAACCAGTTTTTCAAAAACATCTTAATTGCAAACCATTTGGATCAACAAGATCATTACTTTTTATTGCCCCAATATATGTTCTATGTGTTTTTAAATTAAAATGCTATGCGACAAAACATTTCGTCACACTTGGGATATTTCCAGATAAGTTATGTGCTGTTCAGGCAAAAAACCCAATTAATTGAGCTAGGGTACATAGTTTCTTAAAAATGATGAACTTCTATAATATTTCAAAAGAATTCTCAAAAATAACCTTACCTCTCATTCAAATGACAGGAAATGTTCTGTCCATATGAAAAAAAGAAGAGGATCAGAGAACTTTAGATTTTTGAAGGAAGAGTTGCTCTTGGCTTCAGTATTGGCCCATCCAAGTCCTAAGAAGCCATTTATGGATAAAAAGATGCTTAAAATTATATGGTGGGTGCAACTTTGCTATAAAAGGGAGAGGATGGGTTGGAACACGCTGGTTTCTATTTTAGTTATAAAATGGTACCAGCGGAAACCAACTATTCTAAGTAAAATGATAAAGAATTTTTGGAAGTGGCATTGTCCCTAAAAATTGTCAACATCCCTTGATTTATGCCCACAATCCTTTTGTGATTTTTGAGAAAACTACAAGGCCTTGAAATACTATCTGTCCCCTAGGAAGATGGACCAGAGACAGGACCATTGGCACATGAAGATGGTATAGTATAATTTTCAAGTGGAATGCCATCTGGAATCAACCAATATCATTGCTGATTGGCTAATTGGAAGTGAAGGGTTAGCATATCAAAGTGGAGAGCTGGGTGAGTTCAATCCAGCTACTATGTTCTGTCTTGGATAATTTTCAACAATCAAAGGTTGAGGCAGTGAGTTATGTGCAAAAATCTGCAGAACACAATGACAGATTTAAGATGGTCAAAGGTTATGGGAAGAGTTGGTGGAGGGACAACAGAATGACCAGCACCACATTTATGAGAAAAAATGGTGTTTGTTGTATCACAATTTAAAAGGATGGGTTCCTTATTGGTCATTACAGAGGGTGGTGTTGTGGGACTCAT
Source organism: Massospora cicadina (assembly GCA_022478985.1). NCBI lineage: Eukaryota > Fungi > Entomophthoromycota > Entomophthoromycetes > Entomophthorales > Entomophthoraceae > Massospora > Massospora cicadina. The sequence continues at coordinate 332,496 of JAKSZP010014452.1, forward strand.
ATAATCATCCATAAGTGGCCATTTTGAGCTTAGAAAGATAGTGGAGATGGTGCAGTGAGACTACTCATGGACAGGCCTTTGAAATGATGTCATGAAATATGTGGAAGGATGTATAATCTGCACTAGGTCAAAGCCCACAAGGAAGGCTCCCTATTTTAAGTTAGCATCTCTAAATTCTGGATCATGCGTGAGCTTAATTAGTGTGGATTTCGTAAAAAACCTACCAAGGGTCCACAGGAAGTATGTTAACATTGTAATTGTTGATTGTTTAACTAAATATGAAGGTTTCTTACCATGTACAACCAACTTTTTTAAAGAAATATGTAGTACAAACTTTGTGGATGAGGTGTTTGCATGGCATGGGATATCCGCAGAGATCATCTCAAACTGTGAGTCCCAATTCATCTCGAAATTTTGGTCAAATTTGCTGAAAATTTTTTTTAATTTGTCTGTGCTGATCCTTGCCATATTATCTTTAGTTAGATGGGCAAATGGAGAGAGTTAGTAAAATAAATAATTTATTTCTCTGTCGCTATATCTCTTTCTAACAGGATATCTGAGGATTTGTGTGTACAGTTAGCTCATTTTCACCTTCAAAAATTGCTGCCAATCTTTGACAGTATTCACCATTCTTTGCTAATTATGGACTAAATCCTACATTAGATGGAAGTTCAGGTAGTGGGGTTTTGTCAGAGGGCAGATGATATGGCTCACACCATGTCCAACAGTAGGATATTACAGGTAACCTTGGAATGGGCTATTACATGGCAAAAACAGCAAGTGGACTGGTGTAGGGCAACAGATCCTAGTTCAAACCCAGAGATTTTATATTTATTTAAAGAAAAAATTACGCCAAACTAGTGAAGAGCCAGAAGCTAGGTCCAGTAGCCTTAGGCCCCTATAAGATTCTTTATGCCATAAAAAAGACACATATGAAATAGAGCTGCAGGAGGGGTCTAAGGACCACACAGTAATACATGCATCACAGCTGCGCCCATTAAAAGGAGAGAGACCAGATCAAGTGGGATTATTGAGCCCTTGGAAGGATGATAGTTGGGAGTATGAGATTGAGGAGATATTAGATATGCGTTGGATCAGGGTAATGTTGTAAGTTCTTTGTAAAGTGGATGGGGTACCCTGTAAAGGAAGTGCCCTGGTAGATGCAGGAGGAATGTGCTCAATGCCCAGAAAAAAATCAGGATTTCTTTGACCTGGAGGGGGTAATGTAATGGAATTGGCGCATCCTGATCCTTACATTGACCTAAATTAGCAAAGACCTGGCTCATATCTATTATTGAAAGCTGAGTTATCAGAAATTAACTCAATGGGAAACAGATCACAAAACGTTTTTCTAAAGGCAAAAAACCTGAAGCACAGGAGCGGAAATAAACCTGACAGTATTGTTCCCAAGTATCATAAATGCTCTGATTGTGAAAAATGTGATATTAAGTTTTTGTGGATGGGGGATGGAAGGCAAGTTGTTAGGGCATACAGCTACCAACCTGGAGGTTGTGGGTAAGATTCCTGCCCTTCACACATTGATCAGGGTGCCAGCCAAAGGAAGCTATTGGCGGCTAGTAGGTCTATTAACATGAAAACCTTACCCATGATGTAACCAGAAAAATCTGAGTCCCAATCTGGAGTTGGAAAACTTTCATTGACAGAGTTGACCCTGCTCAGGTTTCATGTCAATACCTTCTTTCTCTATTTCAGTAATGTCCATCCCCTGGTCAGCTTACCTTGAATAAATATAGGTTTTTGTGAATGATTATCTGGGCATCTTTCTAAAGCTTAAGTTAGTATAAAAGCTTAAATAACATTTTAGCAGTTGATATAAGGACAAAGGCAATATTAAAGAGTTAATTTTGTCTTCTAGAATGTCTTAACAATGCAAATAAAATATTTCAGTTGATATTAAAGGGATGTAAAATTGCTATTATATATTCAGTAATATAAGTTCTGGAGCATGAGCTCAGACAGTGAGCTAGGTCAAGCATTGGCCTCAAACTTGACGTTATACTGGGGTCAAACATTGATTTTAACATGTAGAGTCATTTGTACTGTTTTTCAGGAGCATATTGTGAGCTCCAGATATATTGTATGCATTCATAAATTGGTATTGGCTGGCCTATCTAATATGTGTTCTCTTACATGGCTTTTGCTTCCCAATGTATTTGTGGAACACTGGCATGAAACCATGCATTACAGTGTGTCATTCATTAGTATCACCAAATTCTAGTCAAACCCATTGAAACTAGAAAATCAATAAAACCACAAAATTCTTAGGGAAAAAATTAAACATATCAAATTAGAATAAATACACCAAACTGAGCCAAAATATTAAGAAAAATGCTCACCAATCAGGCATAAAATGAGATTGAGCTAGTTATTGATATTGCTCCTAAGGTAATTTCAGGAAAGGGAATCTGATAGAAAGGTATTTTAATAGTGATTAATTTGATTTTAGTTTTGACTCAGGAATATAACTTGATCCTAACTCCATTAGATTTTTCCTAGATTAGTTTGTTTTGACATAGACCCTGTGACACCCATTCAAAACCTTTCCTGAACTATAAATCCCTTTGCACAATCACATTGTATGATATTCAATGATTCTCATCTTGAGAGCACTACTGCATCTTGAATTAAGTGATTTAACTGTAACTTTATTCGTCAATTTTAATCAAAGGATAACCTAATTTTATGATTATTGTCATTTACCTAAGTAGATCTTTAGCGTAGTCTATCTATACTAAAGAATAAGACCTTCTCTGCGTAGTTGTTTTATATATATGGAAGATGATATAGTTAGACTGACCAACTTGAACCTGTGCAGTATTGAGAAAAAGGAACCTCTCACTACTCTTGTGGTGCTTACTACAGGGGGACTATAGTAGCAAAGAAGAATAAATTTTTACCCAATACAAATGGACTCAAGTCAATAAGGAGAGAATGGCGAGTACTGCATTTTGTCACCTTTTATGTTATTCCCCCACTCCTGATTGCCAGGCATTGAAGGAAGTCGGCTTTCAATATTATCCTCAATCTGAGCGCCAAAGACTTATACCTTCATGTTGGATCAGCTGAGAGAGATCAAAAATATGAAACTTCAGGGATTCCAGCTCAATTTCCATGAGAAATCTGACCTAGATCCTGCCTTATTCTACCAACATCATCATCAGGGCCAGCTGATTCAACAATACAGTTTTGGGCTATAAGACATAGTGAAGCACTATAATAAGCTAGTAGCCTATCTCAAATGGGATAATACCTTAATAAATATCTCCAACCCACTGTGTGAAATTCTCATCTGACAATTTTACATCACCACGCCCTAATTTTGGAAAAGTTTAACCAAAACCCATAAAATGTGAAAGTGCTGCATGACCTGAATAGACATCCTAAGGCCAACTTTCAAGGGGTGTGCCATGCCATTAATGACAACCATAATCTTAGTATCCATAGTTTGCAGCGTTTGGATAAACTCGTCAATCAATTAAATCAGAACATATTGACCATAGGTTATCAAACTATGGACAACTGCGGAGTCATTAATGAATGGGTCCAGGGGATGACGCGCCTCAAGGAGGAGGTTGAATGTAGCCATGTCACTCTAGGAGACACAACTTGTCAGGCTGAGGCAGCCGAAGCCTTTGACCAATACACCCAGCACAAAATGGGTTGGCTGCACAGAACTTAGGAAGCAACATTTTGACCACTACCCACCTCCTGCTTGAGTTACAACAGATCAAAAACCAACGATCAGCTATGCAACAGAATATTAAAGGATTGAGAGGCTTAGTCTAGACACTGCAACAAGACAGTGTAGACCTCTTTCCGGTCAGACAACGATCTATGGCATTATATTTGGGAAATTTGTACCCCAGAAACTATTCATTAAGTCGAATTGGAGAAACTACATACTAGTTTGATCAACATGCAAAGACACATTAGGGACTTGCAACAGTTCAAGATGCAATTTCTTTAAGAACAGGGAATTTTATCACTTGGGAATAACAAATTGAAGGTGAGGTACAGGTCGGCAGATGTCAATGCCCTCCTCCAACTCTGGCCCCTGCTCAATTCAAGCTATTTGAGGAAGAACCCCAGAAGAAGAGTTTACCTAAAAACTAATGCAAAACCCGCCCATGGTGATCACCCTCATTGTTTTCTTTGCCTCCTTCCGCGGAGACCCTCACTCCAGAACAGAGTCAAATCGTTTTATAACCCAGGACCTCAGGTCAGTGCTTCACCAATGACTTCCAGATTTACAAGTTTTTATCCAGGATTTCAGAAGTTTAATCTGGTTAATATTCCTAGGTTTTATAAGTGTGGCATTGTGTTGTCAATCTTGAAAATGTTTAAGATGAACATGCATAGAGCAAGCGATCTTTTTAAATATAAACCATCATTAACTGTTTTTATAGTCATAGTTGAGATATGATCATCCATAGATACCTGAGGAATTTTGGACCCTCTCTGATGTGAGAAGCGCATATTTACAAGTGGTTAGAAGCCCCAAATGCATGGTTACGCAGAAGGCTCAGTTTTATGACTATCCAATTCAAGAAAAATGAGACTATTACCAAATTAGCTATCTTATTTTACCACAAAACTCAGGAGTTGATGGGTGCCAAGGCCATGGTGGACTTCAATGTTAAGATTGCGCTATAAAATGCCACCAATAATTACCCAAAATTACACCGCTCTTTTGCTTCTGGAACTTGTGAAAGAGTTGGATATATCCTCTAAAATTAATTTTTGAACTGTAAGGTCACATTTGGAACACCCAATGTCAAAGCATGAAGTAGTAATCCTCTTTGCAAAAATGAAGTTAAAGATACATTAGAGCTTCCCACCTTGTCAAAAAGATTTTGTAAACTGCTGCAAACTATCTAAGATGACCTGTTGAATCTGAAAATCTAAGGGACACTACGCTGATACCTGTCCTAAACGTTGCCCTGGTATAACCTTTTACCATCTCAAGAGGATGGCAGCCAGGGAAAAGAGCTTTTTGCAGTAGAAGGGGACGCTATACTGCCAGTTAACCTTGATTTTTGTCCCAAAATCTAGAAAATGCGAATTATTATCAATTAAGGACTTGATCTGAGTACCTCTATGTGTCAGCCATCACCAGAAGTCAACGAGCGACCATGGTATGTGAAGGACAAGAAATTGTTTCTAAATTGTATGACACCAAAATTGTTGAGTACAATCAATTTGGAGACAATGAAGAGCCTTAATCTTTACTCCCTTACAGGGGTCAAAGTTGCACTACTGATTGAGTCTCTGAGCTTTCACTTCATCAATGTGGGAGAACAATCAAGCCAATGATGTACCAATTAATACTCTTTTTATTATAGAAAAATTAATGGGGCATACTTGACTTTCTAATTGTAATTATATCGATATTAACATAAATAAAGTTCAGGTGTGTGTCATTGTTGACAGTGGCACTCCTATGAATGTAATATCCAGTCAGTTTGAAAAACGGCTATTACTAGCTCCCAATTTATCTCACCATCATTGCTATAAAACCGCTGGTCCTGAGTGTACCACTAGTAAAGGAAAATATAGGTTGTTACCAATGAGATTCAGCTCTCTGAAGGTTAAAGCACCTGCTATTGTGCTTCCCAACACTAACTAACAACAACTTGTTGATACTTGCTTCCTTAGATTTTATGGCATTAATATAAGTTAATACAGGGTTACTTTCACTATCCTAGGTCAAACATTATCCCTCCACTATAAGAGGGTAATTAGACTCCTTAATCCCATAAGAGTTATTTTATCAATGTGATCTATAATAATGGCTTAGTACACATCTGGTATCAGCAAGTAGGTCATTAAAGTCTTCTACAACCAGTCACCATTCTCAAGTATAAAGAAATTCCCTCTGTGCTTCCAAGGATCATGTTATATATCCAGGACAACAGTTTGTGAAGTCTACCAGAATGGAATTGGAGTGACCTGAAAGGCTGGTAGGAGAAATCTATTCCCCTTGGCAATGGTCGTGGTCCAAACCTTTTGTGGCTCCTGGCATAAGCTTGTCTAGTCAACCGATATATGTATATTATTTGCTAACCTAACTACCTCTAAAATATTCATCAAGAGGGAAAAAATTGCGTTCATACACCTCACTTCATTAGAGAAATTTTTGGAAGTATATGAGCCTGGGAACTTAACAGAGTTTGGCTTACCTGAGCTGGATCTACCAACTTGTGCAGTAATTATCTGTGAGCAGCTTGATAGACTAACTGAGAGCCAGTAAGACCAGGTGATGTCCCTTATACAAAGATATGTTCAAGTATTTGCAGCGAATGACTAAGACCCCAGATGTGCAGTAGGTATCCAGCACCACATTGACACTAGGAAATATGAAGCCCATTCATTCAAGACCAATATGGAGAAGTAAGGCTGATGATATGGATGTGCAAAAAGAATTAGAGAAACTCCTTTATCAAGGGATGATTGAGCCCTTGTGCAGCCCATTGCCATTCCAGTGCTCATAGTTAAGAAATAAGATTTCTCTAATATAGTTGATATTGATTACCAACATCTTAATAGCACATAGAAAGTAATCATATAAATTAACTTAATAGATGACACTATAAATCAGCTAAAAGGAGCTAAAGACTTTACCACTTTAGATATTATAAGTGGTTAGTGGCATCTTTGTCTACCTCCAAAATACCAATAAACTGTGCGACTGTTACCTCTCAATAGTTCTAACTAACTTGAATGCCCCAAGGATTATGCAACGCGCCAGCCACTTTCCATTAAGCGATGGGCACTATCATATTAAACATAAGAAATATTTGTGATTTGGTTTACCTTGACAATATAAATGTGTTCTCAAAAATTTAACCAAAATTTAGCACATTTGGAAGAAGTCTTTTGAAGGTTGGCCTGGGCTCAGTTAAAAATTAAGCCTAGTAAGCGAAATTTTGAATCCCAAATGGAATATTTGGGACACATTGTTGACACTCAAGGAATATGGTCACAACCATAGAAGCTTGAAACATCAATTTTATGAGATTTTGAATTTAAGCAAAATATTCAAGTATTTCCAAAATTTTGGTTATTACTGCCAAATCATACCCAGATTTTCAAAAACTCTCTGAGCCCTTGAACCAACTATATGGAAAAATTACCTTCCAGTGGTCACAAGAATTTAAAGTCTCTCAACCAGCTTCAGAAAGTTTTGACTGAAGCCCCTATTCTGAGATACCCTAACTTTGAAAAGCCTTTAATAGTACAGTCCAATGCATCTCTCATGGATAATGGAGTGGTACTTTCCAAAATAAGGGACGCTGGGGATGAGCACCTGGTAGTTTTTTTCAGCTGTATCTTGTACAAGCACAAAATAATTTAACAGTGACCATGCAAGAATGCCTAACTATCATATATGCTTGTAAACAGTTCTGAGTCTACATACAAGGAACTCAGTTTAAAATTGTCACCAGCCATGCTACCTTAAAATGATTTTGTAATCTTAAAGAACTTGATGGTCATCTATAATGATGGGCTTTAAAATTTACAGGCCTATGATTATGAAACATATTATTGCTCAGGGAATACCCATCAGAATGCTGATGGGCTTTCGTGATTGCCTATTAACTCAGTCTTCTCTCCTCTTGAAGATTAACTATTTGAAAAAGATGAAAGCAAAAAATTATGGTGACGAGAAACCTGTGATTTGCTACATCCTGGATCAGCATATGAAAGAAACCAATATCTAGAATGGACAACTATATAAAATTATGGGTATTAACTGGAAGCTCTACCCTCCACCTTCAGCATTCATGGAGATAATCATGCAAGCTCATTGAGCCATGAGACACAGAAGCTTGTTAAAGGCCTAAAACTAATTCAACAAAGGTATCATTAGGAATCTATACAATTTGACACTCAAGATGCTTTAATGAAAGGCCATAAATGTCAAGCATAGCAGCCCTATAAGCCCATGGCTACTTATCAGATAGTCAAGCCTAATTGGGCCTGGCACACAGTGTCTATTGACATACTAGGACCTCTCCCAACTAGTGTCTTTAACTTCAAATAAATCTTAGTAGCCATTAATCATCTCACTAAGCAGGTTGAGGCGTAGCCACTCCGGGATCTTGAGCAACATCCATTGCAAAGTTTATAATAGTGCTAATACACTGACATGGTTGCCCTCAAGTTATCCTCACAAATAATGCCACTAATTCCACCTCATGAGTTGTTCTCAAGTTGCATGCTAATAAAAACCAGAGAGTTAGTATTGATCCCTATCATCCTGGGACCAATGGAATGGTGGTATGGATAATTGTAGATTAGTACAAACTCTTTAAAAGTTTTCCACAATTCTCTGTCTCAATGGGCTAAGTATGTGAACTCGATGTTTTTGCATACAATATTAGTTACTAAAGCGGTACAGGGTACTCCCCCTTTCATCTCTCATATGGATGACAGCTTGCGTTACCACCCTCAATACATTCTACCATTACTGAAAGGGATAAAATTCTGGCATCTAAATATTTTGACAGACTGGTAGAATTCCTCTCTAAGATTTAGACTGAAGCCTATGGAGCATCCCTAACCTAAAAATGAATCACAATAAGAAGGATGACTTGCATCACTTTATTGTAGCAAGTTTTGCAGCTGGCGTTTGAGTCACTTACTATGATACTTATGAACTTGGCATAACGCATGTTGTAATTGGCGCTGAGGCTCAATTTACAACTGCACAGGTCAGTGCTTTCTATAATAGAATAAGGGAAACCGTATGGAGACAGTAGCCTTAAAAACATACTAAAATAATTTATTGTCAAAGTCTTTATTATAAAGCTAAAGCAAGCTGAAAAAAATTATCCCCTCCTATTCTTGACTCCCATCATTTTAAGTTACATTATAGAGTACCAAGCAGTGTATGATTATTCTAAAAATGGTAAAAACATTGGCGTGGAATATTAGGAGACAAAAACCTTTAATGATTGTTTTTACGTTGTCAGGGCAAGGAATATATAATAATAAAAGGGATTGACTTATAAGACCGTAAATCCTTGTAACTTAATAGATAGTGATTTGGGGTTATTACTGGAAGGGTTGAAAGGGATTGAATCTTGGGAGAGAACCTCAGCGTGGGCCAGAGTAAGATGATAGTAATCTAGTCCTAACTATTGCTAGTTACATATAATATGGGCGCAGAGGCAAGTAAATCTGGCATAACTTACTTTGACAAAATAATTGGCATTTAGGTAATCTATCATAAATTATTAAATCAACAGAATGATATCAGCATTAAGGCTTAAGGAATCGATTCTTCTTCTAGAATACAGATCCAAATAAAATAATTTAAGAGAATGGTTGGTCAGACCAAATTGCAACTTTCCCTCCTACTTGACCAAACATTCCAGCACATAAATGAGTGGGGATTAGATGGTAACTATATTGATGAGGACACTAGGCAGGCAGCACATAAACTTAAGCAATTATTGGATACTTTTGGATGTGCACTGGTAAGAGTAAGTGTTTTCCAAAGCCACCTTGATTTCTACCTGGTGAGGACAAATAGCACCAGAGGCAACAACGGGATCTTTTCTGGATCAGATGATTGGAATGAGGATCTTACCATAAAACCCTAAAAAAGTTGTGAAGTGATATCTAGTCTGACGAGGGCCTGGTGTCTTGCTTTATTAGTAAACTTTTGCCCAGCTCAGGGTGGAATCCCATTGGACTTCAAAAAATGCTGTGGTAAATCTAAGGGTTTTAAGCCAATTTAGAAAATTTGATGGAAATAATTCCCTCACCAGACTCAACATCTATAATTAAGGGAGGTTGAGAGTTGGGCTCAAGCTGGGATGTAGATTTAACCTCCATCGGCACTAAAAGCCACATAGGCACAATATGCACATTGTCAACTACTTTTCAATTCAGCCCTATGAAAAATCCGCCACCTCCTCATCTGGAATCAGCAACACAATTTCACTGGGATCAATTAAACGCGCAATAACTGTGCCCATCAGGCCAAGTTCATCATTGGAGGATTCTTGGGTATAAACCAGGGAAACATGTTGTCCTACTTTCTCCAAACCATTATCCACAAAGTTGGCTTTCGTCCCATATTTTCTCATGAAAGAGGAATCAATAAGTAACTTGTAATTCTCATGAGGTAAAATGATGGCTTGAGCAGACAACACTTTAGTGCCAAACCCCAGCAGCAAGGAGCTATATGCTGTCAGAGAGGTAATGGCGTTAGGTAACGCAGCGCCATATTCTTTGAAGTGGGCAATATAAGGTTCAGTTTCATATCTTTTAATTAGTTTTGAAGAAACTATGCTGATGGGTGCTCTGCTGTCCACAATTACTCAAACTAGTATTTTTACATGCTAATATCATCATAAGTACACTCAGCATGATTGTCAGATCCGATGAGCGTGTAAATGTCAAGAGTATCTGCATGTGGTAAGTAGAAAAATAACTCTTTGTTTTCAAGTGGCAACGAAGCCATAACAACCTCATTCTTTATATGCAAAGGGGACGTTTCAGAAATGAAGCAGCGTTCCATCATGTTTAGATTGTTAAATGGGATTTTTGAACTTTAAAAAGTTGTAGAATATCTCTTTTCTACTGTGCTGTAGCTTTTCCCAAATCTTTATTGTAGTTCACAGTCATTAAATGAATACTTGACTCTTTCTTGTAAAACTTAGAGTTAGGAGCGCCAAATGTAATGGCACAGAAATGTAGTAGTTCATCATTTAGTAATGTTTTTATCTTCATTTAAATCGGGAGCATGGCTCAATACAATTCCTTGTGAGACTTGCAGGTGTGGCGGAAAGTGATCTGAGAATCATAATGGCTCAGCACCTTGGCCCCATATAATAATTGATCATCATAGTAAAAGCAATCGTTGGAAATCAAAACTTCTTCACCAGGTTTGGGTTCAATAGCCAGAAAAGTGGGTTTCCGTCCTGTCACAGATGAGGCTGCAAGTGGATCAATGGATAATTCCTCAACTGGTGGAATGATTTAAGTTCACCCCCAAACTGGCGGAGGTGCAGGCAACCTATCTGCCGCATATGGGCACAGATGCGCCCCATTTTGGATTCAGGTAGTCTAAGCAACTTTCCTCACCATGAAAAATCTTGTCATGCGTAGTAACAGTCGCTCTGATGCTTCAGCAGATAATTTTGTAAATTTAATTACTTCACCCAAGATCATTATGAAAACTGATCTCCTTTTATACCTTCAGTGGTCCAAAATAATATATAAATTTAACAATGACGAGATGATGACTTGACCAAATTACTCTAAAAGTGGTGATCAAGTCTCAAGGATGGTTACTACCAAATCTGGAGATAAATCAATTTTGAGAGTCATTCAAAAACACAATGTGAAACATCTCAAGGCAGCTCCATCACTAAAACCTGAATTTGACAAGATAACTATTAGATTTGGTAATAAAGTAAATTTCTGAGTAAATAAACCACCCAAAACCCATAAGTGGGGACAGATGAAAGGGCCCTAAGCATTTAAGTTCAGGACAAACCACCGCGAGAAGGAGCTCACAGATACAAGAATTAGCTTAAATTTGATAAAGCCATGAAAGCAGCAGTTAGATTTCATCTATCTAGGTGATCCTGAAAATTCCTATATCAATACACATATTCTCAGTTTATTTCACATTATTCATTCATTTTTCTATCTTATTTCGCTTGAAGTATAAAACATTTAATTTTTCTTTTTAAAAAACCTTTTAAAAAACTTCAGTTTTATCCTTTTAATTTCATTTATATTGTTTTAATTGAAATAAGCACCAGCAGCCAGACTGGGATTAGCCATTGAGCAGAATATAGTTCCAGTCTGAGATCTGCTCTGTTTGAACAAGGAAACTCTATATCGCATAATTCTAAAAGCCAAGCTGACAAGGGAGAGGTTATATTGCCTTCCATTGAGTCCCAAGAGCCAACATATAATTAACATGTCAAGGAGTGTCACCAAGAGTTTTCATGGGTGCAAACAGATTACCAAAGAGGTCAATACTAGCATGGGTAGCATCAGAGAAAAAATTTATTTTGTGAGGATGATTGTGATATAAGCAAAGGTTATCAGGTGCTTAATTGCGCGGAGTAGAACACTGAGCTTTGAGTCAGCCTCACATGTTAAGCAAGATGAGATTGGTGAGCTAATTGTGGCTCTCACTACAGAAGTGGCATCATCAGGCCCTATTAAAGGATCATGAGAGTTCGCATGAGCAGTTTGATTAGAAGTGGCTATGGAAGTATATCATGGAGAGGATTTCTCTAAGCTCATGGTGCTGGCAAAGGAAAAACTGTTTATCTCTTTACCATTAAATTATAAGTGCATGATATATTCAATGATACTTGAGAGCGTCAATAAGACCGCCAGAAGAGCACAAATTGCCTCAATACTTATTGTGAGAGTACCATCGCCTATTTATAAACTGGTACTACATCTAATAATCTATATGAGAAACTTGATTTCTCAAAAAGGAGAACGTATAAATTATTAGTGCTTTAAATGATACGGAGAGCTCTTGGAACAGCATGACAATATGCTTTTGCTATGGACAGAGAGTATAAAATGAATTGAAAGCATAAATACATACTATTCCAGAACCTATCTCTACTTAACCAGTAACCCAATTGGAGGCTCCTTTATGGTTGTGCAACAGGATGTCCCACAAATTGTCAGAACAGCTACACAACTAACCATGATGAACGCTGACCCTTTTTAAAGTTTTCTCTATAAGTCATACTTTAAGACTATATACATTATTGGAGAAGGAACAATTCCTGGTTTCCTCCAGATCTATGAGGGCAGCATGGATGGCGCTAGAGATTTCCAAAAGTCTCATTGCGTGCAAGGTTGTATGAGACTTGAGGCTCAGGAGATCCTTAGCATAAGCCTACAACCTGGACTATCTTGGACTAAAGTTAAGAGTATCCTACTTTCAGAGTTTGGTAGTGAAAAAGACGTCCAAAATATGAGGCAAGAGTTCCTCCTGGGTGAAAATGTGCAAGAATGAGTCAGTTGTGAATTATGCTTTGTGCTACTAACAAGGCTCTAAAGATTTAAACTGCAGGAACTATGGATCTACATATCACAAAAACCTTTCTGCTTAGTTCACAGGAAATGCATCCTAACTTAAAGATGCAAATGACCCTGCAGTTAAGAGCTCAATGTCCACAAACCCGCATAAGGAAGCCTTATTCAATGTACAAGGGATGAATTTAACTTAATACAAGGCCATGGGCACACACTTTCAACGAGTTAGAAACACAGTCTATGTTGCTACTAGTAAGGGTGATAAACCAAAGGATAAGAGTTTAAACCGCCTGAAAGCTTGCCTTGTCAAGAGTTAACCTATAATATTTGTCTCAATTTGAGCACTTTAACAATCTTGTCCATTATTTGCAACGGAAAATAAGTAAACACCCCCTATGGAGGATACCTTCAACGCTGTAAACTGGGTGGGTCTCCACACTGAGGATGAAGATGATCATGAGGGTGATGATTTGGCTAGTGCAGGGTAACATTTTTTAGGAACACCTAGCACGGTGGCTGTGCCTGCTAGATTGAGAGTCCACAGCACTGACAGATCTAAATTAAGTGTACCTACCTGACGCAAGAAAATCAGCTTATCTGGGTCATTAATTCAGTTGATTAATGAGATCAGTTAGTTATGGCTACCTTTAAGAACTTGACATTGGATGACGAGGATACTGTCAAAGCTACAACAAGCGCTGCTTTTATAAACAGTTTGAAGGATTGCTACCAAAGTATTGACCACTGGAAACCCTTTTGGCAGAGCACGATGAAAGTGGAAGTGATTATCCAGAAGGTGCACATCTTGGCAGTACTGGGCACTGGGGCTCCAGTCAATATTATAACATCTAGGCTTATGAAGAAGCTGGAGTCCATGCCTAATATCAATAATAATTTGAAGTACTGCACCGCAGGACCAGACGTTACCTGCGCTCTCAGAGCCTGTTCAGCTTTACCCTTATGATTTGGCCGCATGGTCCTAACAACACCGGAAGTAATTTTAGACAATGATCACTATGCTTTTCTTGATTGTGATGCAGTTTCTATTGGAGTTTGAAGCAAAAGAAATTTCATATCCAACATTGTGAGCGCCTTGAGTTATCAACTTCAACTGCTAATTAAGAAAGAAGATGTCAACCCTCAGAAACAAAAGACGTGCATGGTTGACATGGAATAATATTTTTACCTCATCCACTACGCCTTGACTGAGAAGGGTGTGAAGCAGTTATTCCTATTGTTAGCATGGAATAAGGGCTTCTGCTTAGCGCTAACAAGACCATTGAGATACAGACAGGGATCAACGCTGGATGACCCTGTTGATAGTGTGAAGATTCCGCCGGATACCATATTAAAAGTATACAACCATGACAGAATCTGTGAGCAAGAACCTAGAGTAATACCAGGGTTTCTATGACACAAACTATTCTGTATAGTTGAGCATCATTTTGAGAAACATCACTACTCAACCTTAAGAGTCAAAAAGGACAGGTTGTTGTGTTGGCCCAATTGAACTGTTGCTAGGATATTGAATCTGTGCATGCAGTAGGGATTTTGATGAGCTCAAGTTTGAGTATGTGACCCTAAACAGCATAAGGAGCTTGATGGGCTGTTGGACGAGTTCAATGACATCTTCAGTACCAGGAAAAATATTTATGGCCTATGTAAGGGCGAGATCCATAAGATGGACTCTGGTTCCGCTAGACCATACAAATCTAAATCCTACCGCTGCTAAAAAGTAGAGGACACAGGTATCACTCAAGAGCTGAACCAACTAGCTGAAGCAGGTTAATCAGACTTTCTAAGAGTCCCTGGGCATCTCCTTTGTTGCTCGTATGCAAAAAGAATATAACCTATCAAGTAGTCATGGACTACCACCATATGAAAAATATAACTAAGAATGACTCATACCTGCTCCTGTGCATCAATGATGCTCTTAAACTCCTGTGTATCACAAAGTACTTTTTGGTGATAGATCTGACCAGCGGCTACTTGCAGATGGAGCTCTCACCAGAATATCAGTAGTAATGCGTCCTTAAAAGTTTTCAGGTGTTGTTTAATCCCACAAGGATGCTGCAGGGGCTCTGAAATGCCATGTTACCTTCCTGCATTTGATGGATCACATTTTCGGTGATCTCAAGTTGTCCACTGTGCTTATTTATCTTCATAACATCACTATATTAAGCCAAATTTCTAAGAGCATCTTCAGCACCTCTGAGAGGTCTTTATGCGGCTGCACTCATCCAATCTGAAGATGAACTGAAGCAAATTCACCTTTCTCAAGAGACAGTTAAAATTCTTTGAGCATGAAATTATCCCTAGCGGAATTAAGCCTTAACATGGGAAGGTGAAAGTCATTGTGTCTATGAAGCCATCAAGGATCATGAGGGACATTTGATTGTTTCTCAGAATGGTGGGATACGATCAGCTGTTCATCCCTTCATTTTTTGGACTTGGAGTCACCTCTTACAAACCGCTCATCATGGAAGCAAAGTTCAAGTTGGGCCTGGAACAAGATATGACCTTTGTGGAGTTAAAGGCAAGTTTGGTTGAAGCTCCAATCTTGGCATATACTGACTTCAACAAAACATTCTACCTCTATACTGATTCCAATGATTTAGGACTTGGTGCAATCCTGGCACAATTAGATGAAGACATGGTTAAATCATTTATTGAATACTACTCAAAGATGTTCAGCAAAGAATAGAAGAATTACACAGTCACCGAGAAAGATTGCTTGGTGGTGATCTGAGTGGTCAAACACTTCAGACCTTACTTGTTTGAGGTACATTTTAAAGTAGTAACAGAGCACGCATCAATCCATTGGTTGTAGAACATGAAAGGATCCTGTTGGACGCCTTGCCCGCTAGTATTTACTCCTTCAAGGATATAATTTTGAGATAATACATCATTCAGGAGACAAACAACTAAACGCTGATGGCCTATTGTGGTTACCAGTGTTCCACTTGCAGACGCCAGAGAGTTACTGACTTTACAACTATTTAAGCTAACAGAGAGGTCTGGCAGGACAAATCAGAGGAAGATACGATCATCTTGATGAGATGTCTTAAAGTCATCCAGCGTGTCAATGGAAGTCTACAAAATAAATATTTAAAACAAGTGGTACCTCTAAATTCAAACCAGTGACCGCATGGAGTCAGTGATGTAGGCCCATAAGCAAATGGGCCATAGCATATTTCAAATAGCGCTGAAATACTTTAAAGAGGGATTTTACTAGTAGTGTACGTCTGATGAAGTGTACCAAGCTCAAAAATTGTACATACCCTGTGCAAGTTTCTGCCCACTGTAGAAGCAATATAAGTTTATTCAACCTCCCTACAGCGCCTTTAAGTAATGTAACAATTGACGTGGTAGGTTCTCTATCAAATGCCTCTGGCAGATCTAAGTTTATCCTAGTTGTGATAAACCACTTTACTAAGTGGATCATGGGACTCTGCTGTCAAGATGTATACCACAAACTCTATCAATCTCTTCTTTTACAATCAAGTCATCTCAAGGCACATTTGCCCTCAAGGTTTACTTTTAAACACCAGGAAGAATTTCATCTCTGACATCGTGAGAAAGATAATGGACCTTGTGGGAGTGAATCAGCAGTTCACTACCCCCTACACTCCATCCTCAAACAGAAGCATTAAGCAAGTCAATAAACCTTGGGGGTCTTTAAAGGCAATGGCCCTCATTTACAAATTAAAAATGAATCAGTTGCTCCCCTCAGCGTTGTTGAATTATCAGTGGAGCCACCACCAAGTGATTGGTATGTGCCCTTTCAAAGCCCTATATGGGTGAGAGGCAGCTCTGCCAACCCTCCTGGCATCAATTTACTACAGTTGACCAGAAGAACCTGCCTCCTAGAAGTATCAGTAGTAGTTACCTGATGAACTTATCAGAAATCAAGTTGAAGCTTCAAACCTTGAAGCGATAGCCTTTCAAAGTCAACAGGAGAGCTCAAAGATAAACTAGGCTACCTGAGTTCATCCTAGGAGAATTTTTTTGTTATATCATTTATGAAGAACACAACAAGAGAAGTTACAGTCTTTTTGATTGGGCCTCCTACTGTTTTAATGAAGAGAGGAGCTAATTACTTTATCTTTGATGATGATACTAACATTGTGTTTAATAAGGTACATGCCCAGCACCTTAGGTCATTCCCCTGGTCTCATCTTAGAGAAAGAAAGTGTTGCAGATGTTTTCTGAGAAAATCAGCAGATCATTCCTTGACCGGTATAATGAGTAAAGTTTACCCCCAAACTGGCGGATGTGCAGGCAACCTACGCGCTGCAGATGGGGATGGATGAGCCCCTTTTATAGATTTGGGTGGCCTAAGCAACTTTATTTACCATCATAATGACGTCATGTTTATATAACTTTCTTTCTGACTCTTCAGCAGATTTATTTAGTGAAGACAATGATATTGCTTCTATCAAGTATTAAGTCAACCCATTTTTATACCTTAAAGGCTGAAGTAATCTGCAATTTGTCAATGAAGAGGTGATGACTTAATTGAAATACCTCAAAGGGAATGATTGAAGCTCAATGATGAACATTACCAAATCCAGAATTAAGAGTTTTTGATCTTCAATAAAAGCCATGATGCAAGGTACCTCAAGGGAGTGCCATTGATTGAACATGAAGTTGACAAGCATATTACCAGATTTGGTATAAATTAATAATCTGAAGAATATAAAACTTCCCAAAACCCAGAAGCAAAGACAGATGAAAGGGCCCCTGGAATTTCAGGTTCAGGGGTAACCACCATGAGAAGGAGCTCACAGATACGAGGATTAGCTCAAATGAATGAAGCCATGAAAGCAGCAGTTAGATACCATTAATTTAGGTGATCTATAAAATCCATCATATCAATACACAATTCCCATTTTAGTTAAAACTAGCACTCATTACCCATGCTTTGCTACAGTGTCTATAGAATTTCAGGTGATTCAAATTTATTTATTTATATTTTATATTATAATTAAGCAACAACCACTTGGCCAAATCTAAATGTTCAATCAAATCAACCAAAAACCACCAATCACTTAGCCAAAACTAACTGAACTTATAAAATCAACCAATAACTAATCACCCTCAAAACTAAACTGTTCCCTATCAAATCGATCAAAAAACATCAACCACTTAGCCAAATAAATTAAACCTATCAAATCAATCAGAAATCACCAAACTGCTACCTGAAACATCTCAATATTTAAAATTTTCATGTGCTTGTGAAACGTCTTCCAAACTACTAAAGCAACTCAAACCTTATTTTTCTAGAAGTATATCATTAATAAGGGGACCAAATTGAGTAGGTTTTTTAAAGTTATATAAAACTAACATCAAGGTTCCTGTTCTTCTCTAATGTGGTTAAAGTTTGTTAAATGATTCATAATGATAAACTACTAAACCGCTTAGCTAAAAACTATTAACATATCAAATCAACCAATACCCAGCTGCCTCATAAAACCAAACTTATTAAAATGGAAACAACCAAAAGTACCAACAACTTACTAATAATTAAAACCATTGAATATATCAAATGAACCAACTTTAATCTGCTTCATATTCATAAAATAATCCTAAACTTATTAAAGCAACCAAAACCACCAAAGACTTATAAAATTAATTAACTTATTGAATCAACCAATCACTACCTGCTTATTATAATCATAAAGCTTATTAATCAACCCAAAACCACCAACCACTTGAAAAAACATTTAAACTATTAAATCAGTCATTTATAACTGCTTAGCCATAACTATATAATGATAACCATCAAAAACATATAAACTTTTCACTTCTTACATTTAAAAAAATTTCATTAAATAAGTTAAAAATCAGGCTTCAAGGTACGCATGGACCCCTCCCATCCACCTATATCCAAAGTTCTAGAAACTTTACATGCTGTAGTTTGGGATGGCCATTGCGCACACGCACACACATACACACTTGCTTTTATTAATATAAATAATCATTCATTTTCTAACTTAATTTTACTTGAAATATAAAAAACTTCACTTTTTACAAAATTAAAAAAAATTTCACAGAATCTTAGTTTTGTCCTTTTAGTTTCACTTATAGTGGTTTAAGTGAACTAATCACAAGTAGTCAGTCTGATATAAGCCTTTGAGCAGAATACAGTAACCAGTCTGAGATTTTCTCTGTTTATTCAAGGACACTCTATATCACAAATTACTAGGTGTCAAGCTGACAAGGGAGAGGTTGGATTGGATTCCGTTGAGTCCCAAGAGCCAACATATAATGAACATGTCAAATAGTGATACCAAGGTTGTGCCATGGGTACAAACAGTTTACCAAAGAGGTCAATGCTAGCATTGGTAGCATAAGAGAAGAATTTTCTCTTTTAGGATGATTGTGATCTAAGCAAAGGTTGTCTGGTGCCTGATCTGCGCAGAGAGGACCCCTGAGCAGTGAGTTAGCATCACATGGTAAGTGAGCTGAGGTTGGCAATCTGATTCAGCCTATCATTAGTTTTGCTCCACCAAACTCAGCAATAATGTTTTTGGCGTTAAGGTAAGACATACTGACTTAATTTATTTTTAGCAATAGTAACTCCTGACTATAAGGATCCATAAATTTCATCATCATAGCCATATTTAGGATGGTCATTTATACTTCCCATCATAAGTTTATATAAACACATGAAGGTAGGGATTTCTGCATGCCTATCAACTTGGGCAGGTTGACTGGGTTCACTGAAAGAGAAGGCGGTAAAGTAACTTGTGGGTCAGAGTTAACAGAATTGGCGGCCGCTGCATCTGGGTTGGCAGTAGCAGCTGATAGGGGTACAGCAGCTAATATTTTGTGCACAGTAGTAACAACTTCATCCATAGATTTTCAGAATTAGAATCTGATGAATTGGCTTGATAATGTGCTTGTCTACGCTTACACATATTAAGCTTAAGATTCTGGTGAAGTTTGTTTACTGTGCTAGTAAAGTGTTGCTATTCCACCATAAATTTTTAGCCTTCTTCTGCTTTCTAAATAGCTTTACCCAACGAGATTTTAATTTTTAATTCCTACCCCTGAGATTGGACCAGGCTTCATAATGTTTTCAACTAATGAAATATTTCAGTAGTAGCAGTAACTGCTTCTTACGATGATTTATTTTGAAAGAGAGCTTTGGAATAGAAGGCCTTGACGCTAGAACTTGGCTGAGCCTCCTCATAGTCTGACTCATCTTAAGGTATGTACGGCAGGTCGCCCTAACAATCATCATCAGAGTATGTCATTTTAGGGTGTTGTATATCAAAATACTAGGTACCAAAAGTAGCCCTTGTAGTGAGCACCAAATGTTGTAATTGACGCTGAGTCTTGATTCTAAAAACTGCACAGATCAGTACTTTTTACAATAGAATAATGGAAACTGTAAGGAGATAGCAGCCCTAAAAACAGAGGTAGATACTTTACTGCCTAAGGTTTTTTATTTAAGCAGCTTAAGCAAGCTAGGTGAAAAAAAATCCCCTCTAATTTTTCACTCCCATCATAATAAATTAGACTATAGAGTACCAATAAATGCATAATTATCCCAGAAAATGGTAGAGACCAATGGCTTTGCATTTTAAGGGACAAAAACCCTTAACACTTTTTACGCTAGTGGGGCAAGGAAAAAGATATATTGATAAAAAGGGATTCAGTTTATGATGCTGAAAAGCCTCATAACTCGATACTAAGTGATTAGGTGGATATTGCTGGCAGGTAGGGAAGGGATTGAATCTTGGGGGAGATCCTCAGCATAGTCCAGAGCAAGTTGATGGTGATCCAATCCTATCATTTTGATAGTATAGATGAAAATTTGGGTGCAGAGGCAAGTAAATCTATCATAACTTATTTTATTTTATTTATTTGAGGCAAGCCGACCGGGGGACGGACATTACCAAAATAGAGAAAGAAAGTATTGACATGAAACCTGAGCAGGGTCAACTCTGTCATAGAAAGTTTTTTCACCTCCGGATCGGGACTCAGATTTTTCTGGTTACATCATGGGTAAGGTTTTCGTGTTATTATACCTACTAACTGCCAATAGTTTCCTTCGGCTGGCACCCCGATCGATGTGCAAAGGGCGGGAATCGAACCTGCAACCTTCAGGTTGGTAGCCGTACGCCCTACCGACCCGCCTTCCACCCCCTTAAATCTATCAACTTAATTTGGCGGATTGACATTGGTGTCAAGGCAATCTTTCATAAATTAATTCAACAGATTGAGCTTAGCGTCAAATCCTAAAGAATTAAAACATTCATTTAAAATATAGATAAAAAAAATTTTAACTGATTAAATGGATGGTCAGACCAAAGTACAATAATATAAACTAGACTACTCTATGGAAAATGGGTTGTATGTTGTACTTGAATTTTGGGGTTTCAACTGCAATGACCAAAAAAATCAAAATTGAGATTCAGTGTCTAAGTTTAATGAGATTTTAAAAAAACCTGTTGGAAATATCCGATTCTTGGATAGACCAACAATCAACTCTTTGGAGTTATCAGCCTACTCTGAAGGATGAGGCTAAGCAATCTTAAGACAAAACATCCCACCAGAAGGTCAATCTCATCTAATAAGAACCTTATCAGATCTGACCATCACAAGTATATTAATAATCAGTAATAACAGTCATCTATTAGGAAAAATCTTACCTCAGTTGAAGCACAAAAATCCTCATGAAAAACTACCAATTCTATTCCTATAAATATCCCTCATTTCTAACTAATAAAGTACAACTATCTTTGTCTCATGTAGCTCAATTTTGGTCTATTCAAAACAGAATTCTGTATTTCTGATTGAGATCAATTATTGCAACAGAACTAATAACTTCATTGCACTTGTTTATATCTTCATTAGAGCCACAGAACTACTAATTTCATAGCCTTCATAGCACCTGAATATCATAATTTCTATCAAAATTCTAATAATGGTGCTCCCTGCCAGGTCTGCTTCTGAGGTTACCTGATGAAAAGATACTTTCATGACAACGAATATGTCTAGTGAAGAAAGCCCCTCTTCTGAGGAATCAATGAGTATCTCCTGATAGGTACACTCCAATAGGCAGGAGATGCCTTCCACTAGTATCAGTAACCTTCAATTTCAAACTTCTATGGACTTGGCCGTTGAGGGCCCTGACCAAGATAATATCAAAACTAATCTGCAGATGTAGAAGAAACGGTCAAAAGGCTTAATAAGGGGGGCTATCCACCTGGTGCCCATCCTAACTAAGACTGAGCATCTAAGGTTGCTGCTAATATGATGGACTTATACAACAGAGCGGTTTTACAACATACCAAAGTGGGTTTGGCTAGAACAGAGCAGTACCTCTGGCAGTACGTACATCCCGCCATTTATCATGTAACCAGATATTGTGGTTGCATCATCTCAAGATTCAACGCCAGGTGACCCTGGCGCAACAATTTCATTCTCAGTAATCCTCTTTCTATGAGATAGCTTCTAAGTCTGGTTGGGATAATCAAGAAGCCATACTTGACAATAGAATGGAAATCAACAATCTACATAACCATTTGGTGAGAATTGACAATGGTGTTGTGGGGTACATCGGCCAAGAAGTATCTCAACAGTTTAATGATGTCACTAATCCCATCCACCACCAAATCACTACCCTTGAAGATGAGATTACTAGACAACTGGGAAAATTGTGGGCCCAACATTAGGAACACTTTGTTGAACTCGACAGGCTACTTCAACAACTTGTCCAAAGTTTGGATACTATTAGAGAAGGTGGATCCAGTCCTTCTGGTCCTCCTGGACCTCCAGGACCACCTAGTTCTCCTTTGGTGACCCTGGGACCCCCTGGTGAATGGGGTCCTCAAGGCCCTCCTGGGCCTGCAGGTCACAATGGTTCACAAGGACCCCCCAGACCTCCTGGTCCCCCAGCTCCACACTTTCAAATCCCAATTTGAACCTTCGAGTCTACTAGTATCAAGAGTACAGGCGTTAGAAACCCAAAGCTGAGCCATAGCTCAGGGTTTTTCTTATCTTTAGAAGGCCTTCTGACCGACCCAGTTTATTCTCTAACCAACTTATTGGATGGCGTTGATAACGCTCATTGTCTATGAGATGCTAACCAAACTATGCAAGAAACCCAGAATACATTGTTATCAGCTTCCATTGAGCAGTTAACTTCTAAATGCAGAGTACTTGAGAATAAGCAAGAAGAGATTCTCACAGCGGTTTCTAGCTTAAATTAAACACCTGCAAATGACCATCTTACCCAATGGGTTCAAAATTTACAGGATGACCTCAACCATTTAAGACAATAAGTTGATCAAATTCCCACTCAAGCCCATATCCCAGAGTCCAAACCCTCTGAAGCTGATCCAATCATGGTATTGGGCGTACATGTCTTGAGCAATGAACCCACCACCTTCAAACCTACCTTTAAGGATAAGTTTGAGCCGGTTGAAGGTAGCATCCATTCTTTTCTATTTGTCTATGAGCGAGCAATGGATGGGGCAACGGATCAACAGAAAGTTCAGCATATTACCTCTTGTCTAAGCTGGTTCGCTCAAGAAATTATGGTTCCTCACCTTAAGGTTTGCAATACATGGGCTCAAGTGAAAACCGCCCTTATTAAGGAATTTGGGAGTGATCAAATCCTATCTAACCAAAAGTAAGCCTTTATAAGCATCCAAATCAAGTGAGGAGAGTCAATCCAAGATTTTGCTAAGAGATTCTATCATGAGGCCTGGACTCTTGCTACTTGCAATCATATTACCATAGATGATGCCATTTTGTCTGTGATAAGTGCGTTTGCTTCTCATACTCAGTTGCTACTGCATTTGAAATCACTTAAAAGAAATTTCAGATCTATTATTGACATCAAAGAAGCACTTATGTAGATTCCTAATGGTGTGGTACACCCAACCTCCGCTAATAACCCTCATTCTTGTATCCATGCGATGCTGACTAGACCCAAATCTAAACCAAAGAAGGATCCATGCAACTACTGCAGTCTAGTGGGTCATATTGAAACTCAATGTTAGAAGAAACTAGTGGAAGAGTCAAAAAAAGGGGAGTCAGCATAGGGCATGAGGATCCCTGTGTTGACCTACCTCCTGTGCCTCAATAGCAAACTTTTAACATTTCCAAAAAACTGTTATAAGATATCCGCTCCTGGTGAACTTAATATACATGATGAATTAGCCAATAAAGATACTATTTCTTCTTATGATTCTGTTTCATCTTATAATTCAATTCAACCGTTTAGTCCCTTAGTATTTTCAATCACACACTTTGGCACTGATGTAACCTGGGTGGAAGTCCTAGTGCACAAAGTTAAAGTTTTAGCTATCATCAATATGGGATCACTCATAAATGTGATCTTATCCAGGATTATGAAAAAAAATCAAAGTGGCGCTAGACTTAATCCATTCTCAAGACTATGGAACTGCTGGTCATTCATACACTAAATCAATAGGAACTTATTCTACCCTTCCAATGCACTTTGGAAATTTGGTTGTTTCAGCCCCTGCAGTAGTTTTGGACAATAACTTCTATGAATTGCTTTTGGGAACCAAATTTCTCATTGATTTTGATGCAATAATTAGTCTCAAGAACAAAATCTTTCTTTAATTGGATACTGAGTACATTTAATTTTACAAGATGTCCCCAATAGCAAAGGCAAACTCAAACGATGCATTTGCCTATTGGAATATTCTACTTCTATTTTTCGTCTTGAGTACCGAATTTGGGACCTAGGACTATTATTCCGCCTCCTTCAGCTTGTGCCTCTGAAGGAATGCCCTTATACTCCATTAATCCAATTACTACTTCTCCAAAAGCTCAAGTTATAATTGATACTGGAGTACAAGTATTTCTGCCAGCTGATCATGTATTAGAGATCTCCAGTAACAGTAATCCCTCTCATTTGGAGGCCTTAACCTGCCTTAGTATTATTGATCCCGCTTATGATGGGACTGATTTAGTCTTAATAGCTAATCTCACCTCTTGTACTATGTAATTAGATAAAAAAACCCTATTGCTTATGTGCGGTCTACTCTTGTAAATGAAACTTTATCCATCTTGATATGTGGGGATTTATGTGATTTTGGAAGAAACACCTATTATTGCTAGAGTTGACGTCAAATTTGGAGATTCACTCACTCCAGAACAACAGCATGAAGCTGAGGCTCTTATTGAAGAGTATGCGGATGATTTCACCAAGGGTCCTAGATTTTAGGGCTAATGAAAGATGTGCAGCATCAGGTGAAAACTGAGGATACTCCCCTATTTGAGCTTGTCCTTATTGCAAATCTAAAGTTGACAAGGCTCAGGTCTCAGTTTAATTGAATCAACTCCTCAATGTGGGGCTACTAACGCATTCTAAGAGTCCATGGGCTTCTCCTCTACTACTCATCCAGAAAAAAATATGGGGTCATAGAGTGGTTATGGACTATCATCGGCTCAATGCTGTTGCCCAAAAGTATTCTTATCCTCTACCTCGCATTAATTCATTGAGACTATTGTCTGGGTCACAATTCTTCTTGGCCATGGACCTTGCTAATGGCTATTGGAAAATTGACCTGGCTCTGGAGGACTATCAAAAATGCGCCTTAATCTCTAGTGAGGGGTTATTTGAGCTTACTTATATGCCGCAGGGGCTTTGCAATGCCCCTGCTACTTTTCAAAGAGACATGGATGGCTTATTTGGGGATTCAAAACTTTCCTGTGTTTTTAAAATTTGATCAATGTTACTGTTTTCTCTCACACTTTTTAATAAGCATTTTCCTCATCTAAAAAGAGTATTTGATCAAATGCATCATGCTTCGCTTAAGCTAAAACCATCTAAGTGTGCTTTTTCAAAACTTAGATGGAATTCTTATTCCATAAAGCTAATTTCATTGGGATTTTACCCTTATCTAATATTTACAAGATATTTTGGACATGCCTGTTCCTAAAATTTGTGCAATATTCAAATGTTTTTAGGGATGGTTGGTTATTACTGACAATTCATTCCCCATTTTGCTGAGATTTTGGAACCTTTAGTTTATTTATTACACAAGGAAGTTCCTTTCTTATGGATATAATTGCAGCAGCAAGCTTTCAATCTTTGCGTTAAGCCTTAGAGCCCCAATTTTAGCCCATCCTGACTTTTCCAAACCCTTTATCTTATTTACTGATGCCATCGATGTTGCTATTGGGGCCATTCTGGATCAGCATGATTCCAACCTGGTTGATCATCCCATTGCTTATTATAGTAAAACCCTTTACAAGGCAGAACGCAATTATAGCATTACCAAGAGGGAATGCCTCACAGTCCTATCCGCCATCAAGAATTTTCAACCTTATCTCTATGGCAACCATTTCACTATTATCACGGATCATGCTTCCTTGAAATGGTTACAACAAATGAAGGATCCTGATGGACGCTTAGCCAGATGAGCGTTAAAGCTCCAGAATTATGACTTTACAATATAACATTGCACTGGAGTTATACACCAAAATTCTGATGGACTTTCTCAATTACCTATACTAATGTTATTCACTGCTGAGGAGGATCGTATCTATGATCTGATTGGCAGACATGAACTCTGGTATCGTGAATTTAAGGATGTTATAGTGAAGCTACAATCCTTAACTAAGAATACTCAAGTTAAGAAAGGTTCATTGTACAAGAAGTTGGGATCTAAATGGTTGCCTTATATGTGTCCCTCTGCAAGGACTGATACTATTATTGAGGCTTGTCAAACTGTAGGGAATGGAGCTGTTGCTAAGACTTTACAGTGGTTGAAAAATCATTGTTACTGGGATAACATGCTGGAAAAAGTTCATGATGTGTTGGAGACTTGTCTCACTTGCCAACAACAGCATAGTGGTTTACCAATTTACCAACACAAAATTGTGGGACCTTCAGAACCTTTTTCTACTATGAGTATCAATGTGGTGGGCCCTCTCCCTATTTCTACTTATGGGAATCGCTATATTATATTTGCTATCAACCATTTTACCAAATGGATTGAAGCTGTCTGTTTCCACGGTCACCACTAAGGCTACTGCGTCCTTCCTTTTTAAGCAAGTTTTCACCTGGCATGGTAGCCCAAAAGTTCTATTATCTGATAATGGGACTAATTTTGTTTCTCAGGTGGTATCTGAGCTCACTAAATTAATGGTACCTATCAGTCATTTATGACCCCTTACAATCCTTTATTAATGGTGCAGTTGTATGAGAAAATGGTACCCTTGTAGCCATTCTTTAAAAGATGGCCTCCAACGATCCTAGTAGATGGAATCTCTACTTACCTAGTGCGATGTTAGCATATAGGGTTAGCTATTATTGTATAATTGGAATGTCTCTCCTTAAGGCTCTTTATGGTCGGGATCTTATTTTACCCTCAAGCTTACAACCTATACTTAATGCTGTAACCCTGCAAACTACTGATTTAGCTATGAAGAGACTAGCTGATGAAACCATCTGAGTATAAGCCTTGTCCTTGATTTCTCTTTCTGATAAAACCTTAAAAGAGGGAACTAGAACCAACGCTAGTCAACCTACGTTACCTAAATACCAAGTTGGGGAGCTTTTACTCTTCTATCATCATAGACCTGGAGGACAAATTCAAAAACTTAATACTTATGGGATGGTCCTTACCATATTATTTATCGTTGGGGTATGAATAATCCATGCAACTATTGATACTGGTACTGTTATCAATAGAGTTCATAGTAGATTTCTTTGAAAATATGTGCCCCCTAGGCAAGATCTTGAGGGGGGCATTGTTGGGGGATTCAACTGCGATGACCAAAAATAATCAGAAATGAGATTTAGTGTCTCAGTTTAATGATATTGTAAAAAACCCGTTGGAGATATCCAATTCTTGAAAAAACTAATGATCATTCATTTGAGTTATCAGCCTCCTCTGAAGGATGAGGCTAAGCAATCATAAGGCAAAACGTCCCACCAGAAGGTCGATCTCATCTAATAAAAACCTTATTAGATCTGACCATCACAAGTATATTAATAATCAGCAATATCAGTCATCTATTAGGAAAAATCTTACCTCAGTTGAAGCACAAAAATCCTCATGAAAAACTACCAATTTTATCCCTATAAATATCCCTCATTTCTAACTAATAAAGTATAACTATTTCTGTCTCATGTAGCTCAATTTTGGTCTATTCAAAACAGAATTCTGTATATCCAATTGGAATCAATTTTTGCAATGGAACTTATAACTTCATTGCACTTGTTTTTATCTTTTCTAGAGCCACGGAAATAATAATTTTGTAGCCTTTGTAGCGCCTGAATATCATAAACCTTAATAAAATCCAATATTGAACAATTTGCTTCTAAAGCATACTCCATTTTGAGCCTAATTAATGGACTAATAGTCAATTGCGTTCATACCAAGCTACTCCAACTTTATTATGAATCTTATAGCCCCATCAAATATTGAGTGGTAAATAAAGTTAATGAGGGAATTGTTGAATAATCAATTGACTTGATTCTTAGTTTAGACTAAGAGATGTAACTAAATCCTAACTCCATTATCAGATTTGCCCCTAAAGCAGATTTTACTGACATTGAACCTGTAAGGGCGGAGAGGGTGTTAAACCAAATACCCTATGAGAGAGAGTCCAGGAGGCCCAAAGTTCCTAGGTGATGTATTAAAAGTTCTACTTTCTTATAGAAAAGTCTTCACTCAGGATAAAATTCTTTGAGTGGTAAATTCAATTGATATATATCCCCCAAATTCACAGAGTTAGGCCAAATAATTGATGGCAAAAAGAGAGTAGTCTTTATTTTTTTTAGAAACAGGAATATATAGGAGATCAGGAGTTATTCTTGGGATAAAATTGCCATGCATCTTCAAGCTGAGATCTATACTAAATAACAATTGAGGGTTCTGTGAAATTCTGGTCACTTCTGTCAAACATTATTTGATTACAAGACAATCAGGTTTAAAGCCCTGATATCAGGAGGCTTCAGTCAAAGCAACATTTGATCGCATAAGTCAGGGTTGAACTTCAATACCAGGAGGCCTTGAATTTAAAGAATTATCACTGACAATATTTTTGACTATATCTTCAGATCAGGTTTGGATCCCGTCATCAGATATACCCAAATCTTTGATTTAGGTCAGAATTCTGACAATGCCTCCCTCTGGATCTTGGCGCTGGTGGAAAAATGCTAAAGAAATTGATTGTTTACTTAATTTATCAAAGTTTCCTGAGTAACATCCACAATTGAGTGTTCATTATTTTGTTTATAAATAACCTTTTAAGGTCCTGCCCAATTTGTCCCCAATTTGTTATCATGTCCACCTTTCAATAATGATAGAAAAGGACTAGATCACTCAGTTGGAAAATATGCAGAGAAACATGCTTATCATTAAACTGCTTAATTTTCTCTAGTAGTGGTAGCAGACAAATTCTGAAAAGTCAGGGCCTGAAGCCAGATAATATCATTGGCAATGCTTCTCATACTAACTTCAGGGGCTTTAGGGAGAGCTTGATCTAACATGGCCTGCACTTTAGAGGACATCAGGGATTATTCCATGCAAAGCTTGAAAGGGTAACATCTCGATAGTCCAATGATAACTTATTTAATTTTCAAGAATTGCACTAGGAAAATATCTGGTCCAATGTAGATGGTCATTGTGGCCATTTTCCAGAAGGTTGAGGTTAAATTTACCATTTACACGCTCTACCATTCCATTGGTTGTAGTATATTAAGGAGTGGAAAACACCTGATGGGATCCCATTAGTTTGGTTAACTCATTCATCACCAATGATAATAGATTCTTGGGTTGGGACCATCTAGTACTAAAAAAAATGATAATAGATTCTGACCATTAAGAGAGAGAATTATATTAGGGCACCCATAATGGGTGTAATCTGATTATATAGTTATGCAGTGGTAGCTTTTGCCAAAGTGGAGGTTAGGGATACATATTTAAACCACTTAGTTATATGATAGAAAACTAGAAGGAGAAACTAATGGTCATTTTAGACTCAATGGAGTGGTCCCACAACGTCAATACTTATAGTATGGAAGGGTTAAAGGTGGAACCTTTTATGTTGAGGTTGGGATTTAGGTCTGTCTTGACTTTTACATACCAGATAGGGATCTAATACATTTTGAATTGAGATAAACATTTCTTTCAAATAGAATTAAGTCTTAAGCTACTGGTAAGTTTCTAAATTCCTTCATGGCTGACTTTCAGATGTTCCTCCTATTTGAAATTAGTATAATCTGAAGGTCAAATCTAAGGTGACCTTTTTGAGACATAATTTTGTACAGGTTACCATTTTTATCCTGGATATTTGCTGACATTTTCACTAAATTGTTTTAAATAGTCAGGGACACGTTTTTCATGAATGTGGTTAGATTAAAAAATTTGTAGAGCCAATATTTAATTTAATTTTATTTGAGGTGGGCTGACCTGGGGATGATACCGCACCAAATAGGGAAGTGAAGAAAATGGGAAAGGAGGATAAAACCTGGAAAACCTCCATGCGTGGCATATGATAGGCCAGGAACTCCATGGACCGCCTTTGCTATTCGCTATCTCAGTTTGGGAAATTGGTGCATAAAACCAACACAGTCAAAATCATCCCCTACCCAAAGTCCATTACCAGGATCGAACTCGGGAGGCAGTGGTAGAGGGTCTATACTCTACCACTGGGGTATCCTCCCGCTGTAGAGCCAATATTCCTCAGGGTCATTTAAAGTTAATATGGTAGCCTGGATAGACAATTTACATTTTGGTGCATGAGCCCTGGATAATGAGAAATGATACATCGTAGTTTTAAAGCTTTACCGCCCATTAGGCTATTCTCCCATCAGGATCCTTCATTTGTTGAAGATATCATAACAAAGCATGATCTTTAATTATGGTAAAATGAGTCCCATTTAATAAGGTCATAAATGCTAAATAGCCAGTAGTACTGCCAAACTTTTCCATTCTCTAATGCTATAACTGCATTTAGCTTTTGACAGATTCTTACTATAATAGGCGATGGTATGATCCACTAAATTTTGCCATGCTGGGATAATATAGCTCTTATAGCTATATCACTAGCTTTAATAAAGAGTAAATAGGGTTTGTCAAAATTTGGATGCACAAGTACTGAGAGTGGGAGAGAGCTATGCATAATAGGTCAAAGGTTTATTGTTGCTCCTCTTTTCATTATGAGGGTATACCTTTTTTCAACAAATATAATAAAGGCTCAGAGGTATCAGCAAAGTGAGGAAAAACGGGTGATAATATTCCATTATCCCTAAAAAGACCTGTACATCACTTAGGGATTTGGGATAGCATTTCTAAAAATGGCTGTTACCTTGTTATTCATCAGATATATTTCAGCTTTGCTTACCTTATGTCCCAAAAAATACATTTCTCTTTAAAAAGAAGCCTTTGGACAGCTTTAATTTTAGGTAAGCTTAACGTAATCACTGGAAACCCTCCCTTAGATGTGCCAGATGATTAGTAAAATTTCACAAAAAGTTGTTGATATCATTTAGATAGACTAGCACACAGGAGCGTTTTCTATATCCTAATAATTATCCGTGGCTCATTGGAAGGTAGCAGGGGCGTTACATAATTCTTTGCGGCATTAAAATAGGCTCAAATAATCCTTGTTTTGAAATATGTACACATTTTACATGGTCTTCAGGCAATAAATCGATTTTCTGATACCACTGGCGAGATCCATAGCCAAAAAATAATGGGATCCTGACATTAAGCATAAGAAATCATAAATGCGTGGCAAAATATAATTATCTCTTTATGTAATGGAATTTAGTCAGTAAAAATCCTTGGCAACACGGTGTCTGCTATATTTTTTCCAAATTAGTAAAAGTTTTTTAAGCACAAAGGCTTTTAGAAGGCATAAGTAACCCAGCTTCTAACAGTTGCTTTAACTCTAGGGCTACTTGAGCTTCTTCACTTTAGATATTTGATATACTTGATATTTAAATGGAGGGTGATCCTTGGTCTCAATTTAGTGAGTTGCTCCTGACATTTTTCCGTAGTTATCTGGTCCCAATGAAAAGATATTGCTATATTCCTCAATGAGTCCTTTAATGTTCTGGCATTCGTTGGGGGTGAGTGTGGAATCAGAGCAGTTTCAGTGCTCTCAGATGTTTTTGCTCATGATTTCAACAGTTATGTCACAGGAAAAGTATTATTTCAACTGCAGGGATCAATATTCAGGGGATTTTTGACAGCTTATATTAAAAATAATAAATCTTTTGATTATTAAAAGGTTGGTTTTTAAAATTTCTTATCAAAATCAATTAGTGGTCAGAAAGCAAACCCTCTAGATATCTCAATGCTTAATATTTAGATTGTATCAAGCCTTGAAGTGAATGAGGTGCGAAATTCAGAGATAGACTAGGACTAGTAGAATTAGGGAATATTGGGTTTTGACCTATTGGAGCTCTTATGACTCACCTCACTCTGACTGATCAGCCAATGGAGGGTCAATGGCAGGTAGGACAAATCCGTGAGGAATAGATTTAATATTTAACCCAATTATTAGGTAAAAAAATATTTGCACCTTGCAGGACCCTTCAACCCTATAAAAGGGGGTGGTCTCCGCCTAGGTGTGTAAAGTAAACTGCAAGTGGCCCAGGGGAGGAACCTCAGATGGACTCCCCTGATTCCGCCACATGTCCAGTGCAATTGGACGGCCCAAACTTCTGATACTTTGCCAAGCTGTATTAATAAATATATTACCCCAATTCAAGGGGTTCCAATGAGAATTGGCCAGGGACTTTTGGCTGATGTTATCATTATTTACCTCCAAAATGCTCGTCTCACAATATTGGACTTGTAATTGTCTAACACAACCCCCTTTAATAGCGTTAGGGGATGAGTAAAGGCGTAAGGACTTGCCATGAACCCGGTTGATGGTAACTCCAGAAGCAAGGGTTAGATGGAGTATTCATCCGCTCACTTATATGTGACTACAAAAGGTCCCTCCCAGATAGACCCAAGCTTCTCACTTCTAGAGGTGAACCATTTGTGGTAATACAGTACCAAGTCTGATACTTGGAAGCAAGGAAGAGGGGCCCAACTCTCATTAGCAGCTTGGCCTTCTTTAGTGATAGTCTTTACCAAGTTAGTCATAGCTTCTGATTGTAATTTAATAATGTGTTGAACTAACTTTTTCATGGCTTGTTCAAGGTCAGTCCTGTCAGAGAAAATATCTTTGTCTAATAAAGCTGGAACCTCAGGTTCTTGCCCATACAACACATGAAAAGGGGACATTTTGAGGATGCAATAGTAACTAATATGATAGGCCATGAGCGCGCTGGATAGGTAGATATCCTAGTGGAGAGGGTCTAAATTGGCCATTTTGCTGAGTGTAGAGATAAGGGTTCCATTAACTCTTTCTATGGCCCATTTTGTAGATTGGTTGTAGGGGGTCAAGAAGAGTTGTTGTGTTCCCATGTAGGTGGCGAGGAGCTTTATCACTTGGGAGTTAAAGTTTTTTCCTATTGTCACAAAGGAGGAACTGGGGGCAACCATGTCGTGTAAAGATATATTGATGCAAGAAGGTAGCAGTGGTTTTGGCAGTCTGAGTGGGGAGAGCAACAGCTTCAACCCATTTAGTGAAATGCTCAATTCCAACCAATATATAACAATTGACACAGTAGCCTAAGGGAGAGGACCTACCACATTCAAACTTATGGTGTGGAAGGGTTGTTGAGGCATTGTAGGTTGGTACAGATAACGGATCTTGAAGCTGGATTATTTTTTACAGGTAAGACAGGCATCCAGGTCTTCAGCTATGGCCTTCATGATACCCTCCCAGTAATACCGTTCTTTAACCCACTCATATGATTTTTGGACTCCGCCATGGCCTATGATAGTGTGAGATTCCAAGATCACAGGTACTCGCTATAAAGCCGTAGATAAGGCAACCAGTTTACTCCAACTTTCTGATATAACTTCCCACACTCCACCTTGGTGTTGTGAGAGTGCCGAGCTAGCATCTTCTGTACTAGTTTGTCTTCATCGGCCTTACTTCAGAAGTCATGAGGAGATCATGTAATTTCTCCACTTCACTATTGTCTAAGTGAAGGACTGGCAGCCAGGTCAACCCATTGACATCCATGTGGCGCGTTCCAGCATGGTGCTCAATGGTCATATCATAGTGCTGGAGTATAAGCGCCCAGAGAGCCAACCGTCCAATGGGATATTTCATATTCTGCAACCACTTTAAGGATGCATGGTCAGTAATCACTTTGAATGATGTCCCATATAAAAAGAATAATAGTATCTGACTGCGAGTAAGACAGCAAGGCACTCTTTTTTAGTGACCCTTTAGTTGCGCTCAGCTTTTGAGATCATCTTACTGAAATAATACATGTTCTGATCAACCCTAAATTCATCCAACTGAGCTAAGATAGCTCCAACTGCGTAATTGAAGGCGTCTGTGAACAACATGAAATTCTTGCCATAATCAGGGTGATGGAGGATAGTCCTTTTTTGCAATAGCTCTTTCAGGGTCTCAAACAAGACCTTTTGTTCAGCACCCCAATGGAGCAGAGTGTTCTTATCTAAGAGGCGGACGAGAGGCTCTCTGGCTGGGCAAACTTGGGGATTAATTGATGATAATACCCCATCATGCTCAAGATACCTGAATGTTTCAGAGGGTTTTAGGCACAGGCATTTGCATTATTGCTTCAACCTTATCTTGTAGGGGAAGAATTTCATCTAGTGAGATGGCGTGCCCAAGGAAATCCAGCTTCTTCTGAAGTAACGTGCATTTGGAGGGCTTCAGTTTAATATTAGATGCCTGCAAGCGTTAAAACTCTTCCTTTAAGTGCGTGGTGCTCATTGAAAGTCCTGGGAAGATGGTGATGTCATTGAGATAGACTATCACACAGCTCAGTTAAGATCCTGGAGATTGTGATCTGTCACCTGCTGAAAAGTAGCAGACTCATTACTCAACTCTGAGGTAGACAAGTGGGTTGGAACAAACCCTCGCTGCATATAAGGGCACACTTCTCCTGATCCTGTGGAGAAAGGTCCATCTGCCAGTACCCGCTAGCCAAATCCATGGCAAGAAGATTTAGGCCCAGAGTGTTGTACCAGAGTATCATCAATGTGGGGGGATAGGATAACTATCCTTCTTTGTAAGGTTATTTAATTTGCGGTAGTCCATCACTACCAATGGCCTCCATTTTTCTTCTTTATCAATAAGAGTGGGGACGACCAAGGGCTTTGAGAAGGCACTAGCAACCCAGCGTCCACCAGCTGTTTGAGCTCTTTCTGCATTTGTAGCTCCTTAACTTTTTTTAGTACTAGATGTGTAGCTCCTCAACTTTGGATTTGTGGTATGGTTAGAGAGATTAGGGTGTGCCTCCCTAACATCAATAGTATGAGTCCACCCCTTCATGTGCCCATAGTCAGTGTCAGATTTGATGAAAATTTCTCTGTAGGACTCGAGCAGGGTGTGGACTTTGTCAAGCTCAGATGAGGTTAGTTCGTTAGAGTTATGAACGATAGGTAGGGTACATAAAAACTGGTCAGTGGGTAAGTCTATATCCGCCGTAGACCCAATACAGTGAACTTGCTTTATTTCCTCAAGGGGGATCAGAAGGCCTCTTCTGATCTCCTAATGCTTTTTTTATGACCATGTATTTTTGGTGAGATTCCCCAGAAGGAGGTTGATAGGTAATTGATAAGCTGGGTTTAGTACGCCTAGCAAAACTCTGGGCTCCAAAGGACTAACTCCATCAATGCCAATTAGTTGCAGTAGGCATTTGTGTGGGATTTGCAAGGTAATCTTAGTGTCAATCACCTTTTGTTCACCCGCCCAAATTACTACCTCTTCAAAATCAGAGAAAGAGACTCCCTCCAGAGCGTCCACTGATTGTGGCAACATTTTTGTATTTCGTCCTGCTGTGGTATAATGTAGCGATAAGGCGGAAGAGGGATACCTAACTGTGCAAGCATACTCCTTTTTATTAAACTCATCATTATTCAGAATCAGAGTAATTTTCGTTGTTAAGCAGGGAGAGATAGCCCTGCTTCAAGTTAACAATCCCTTCATACTCAAGCATAAACTGGGTACAATGAGTAGATCATAGGTATTTCTATCAAAGGCCACTGCTGGGGCTGACAAGAGGAGCTTTCCAAAACGGATGGGCAGAGAAGAGTATGCCCCAATGGCGTGGGTATTGTTTGGGCCTGCATTACCAATTTTTGATTGTAGTCGAGTTCATAAGCCATCTTAAATTTCTTAATAGCTTGGTTGACACAACTTTCACTGGCACCCAGTGTTAAGGATAGCCCTAACCTGCACTCCATTAATGATGACCTCCACTTTGGTTAAGGTTCCACCCAAGTTGGGGGAAGAGCGAGGACCTCCTTTAAATAAGAGAGTAGAGGCAAGTCTTTTGTCAGTCTCAGGGTATTCCACTTGGATAGACCGCAGAGTATGAATACACTGGGTGGGTCGAATCAATGGGGCAATGAGCTTGTCAGTGTCACTGGCAGTGTCAATGACCTCAAAATCCCTCAACACTTGGCTGAGATAAGTTTGGCGGGGTATCTTAACCATATCCACACTAGCAGGGTACAACCTATAGAGTATCTTTACCTCACCTGAAGCTCTTAAGGCATAATGACTGACATTTTCACAACCCTCTTCAGATTCATCATCACAGATATTATTGATGCACATCAAGAATTACATTAATTGTGAGGTAAGTTCAGAGTCTCTCTTGTTGCAGGAGAGATCCTGGGGACGCTCAGTTGCCCAGTTAACTTTTTGAGGAGACGCTTTAATTGTTGCAGCTCTACATTTAGCCTTTGAAATTTCAGGTTTGGTCTTCCCCATGGCTACAGGTTTTGAGCTAGAGATAGCCGGAGAAGATGTTGAGGGAGATAGTGATAGCAGCTTGTATGTGCGGGACAATTGATCCCCCTTGGAAGCCTTCTCTGAAAGAAGAGAGGGGCAAGGCAAAGGAATGTCTGCCTTCACCAGCTGACTTATTAGAACTGAAGATGGAGGGGAGCACTGCCCCATCACCACCATTTTCCTCTAGCTATCCTCACAGGATGGAGGAGCATCTCATGGCCGCAGCTCTGCAAGAGAAGGGTTTCTAAGGGAGACAGCTGTAGTAGAGGCTAGAGGGGTAAAGTAGATTTCTTCCTCAGAACTCCTTGTATAGGGTCAAGTTCATAGATGTCATCCACTGCTAGCAAGGCCTCTTTGATATCTTGTAAATTTTGGAAAGAGAGCTTGACTGAGGAGATATGCATCTTCAAGGAGGAATGAGACGCTAATCCAGCCAAGCTAGACGCAATAGCATTTCCTAGTGGCATTATCTTTGCAAGAAATATTGGTTGAGTTTATCTATGTTACTGCTTAACATAAGAAGCAATTGATTATCCCTTTTGCAGGATAAGGCACATAAAAGCCTGGTTTTGCTTTTTCAAACTCTGCAGGGAGCCAAATTCTTCAATGAGTGCTTACTTAACCTCCGCTCAGGTTCTGAGAGTGGCCATGTGAGAAACCATTATCTCTTGAGCCACACGAAACAAGCAGGGAAGGATGTGCCTAATTTTAAGTTGGTAATTTGCTCCTTCAATAGCAACTTCATACATAAAGATGAAGGAAGCAATACTTCCCTCACACGGGGTAAACTTGTTCCTAAAAGGGGTTTATGGATGCTAGGAGAGTCCCCATAAGAGCCTTGCAAAGAGTGCCGCTCAAGCATTTTAAAGAGAGACAAAGCACTGACTGCTGAAGTTTCAGAGTAGCTAACCAGAGTAAATTTCAGCAGGAAGGTTGTGAGGGTTACTTTCAGCGGAAAGGTCTTGAGGGTTACTTTTCCACCAACCTCCATTTTTGATGTGATTTGTGGTGTACAGGTGGCCCTTGCAGTGAGCACCACTTGTTGGAATCAGAGCAGTTTCAATGCTCGCTGGTGCTTTTTGGCTCGTGATTTCAACAATTATGTCACAGGAGAAGTATTATTCTCAACTGCAGGGATCAAGATTCAGGGGATTTTGTACAAATAAAATCTAAATTAATAAAGCTTTAAATAATACTAAAAGGTTGGTTTTTATAATATTTTATTAGGTTCAATGGGACAACAAGAAAGCAAACCCTCTCGATATCTTGATGCTTTTTTTTTTTTTTTTTTTTTTTTTTTTTTTTTTTTTTTTTTTTTTTTTTAGTATTTAGATTGTATTAAGGCTTGAAGTGAATGAGGTGTGAAATTAAGATTAGACTAGTAATAGCCAAATTAGGATTATTGGATTTCGACCTATTGGATCTCTTGAGGCTTTTCTCACTTTGATGGAATGGCCAATGGAGGGTCAATGGCAGGTAGGACAAATCCTTGTATAAGGAAAAAATATTTGGCCCAATTATTGTGTGGAATATTATTTGCACCTTGCAGGACCCTTTCAACCCTATAAAAGGGGGTGGTCTCCGCCTAGATGTGTAAAGTAGACTGCAAGTGGCCCAGGGGAGGAGCCTCAGATGGACTCCCTTGATACTGCTGCATGGTCAGTGCAATCCAATGGCCCAAACTTGTGCTATTTGGCCTAGATTTATTGCTAAATATATTATCCTGATTTGAGGGGTTCCACCAAGAATTGGCCAGGGTCTTTTGGCTGATATTATTGTTATTTACCTCCAAAACGCTCTTCTCACAAAATTAGACTTTTAATTATCTGACAGTGAGGTTATCTCCAATCTTACTTTCAACCAGAGCTATTATAGGTAGGTTCAAACCCTAAAACTTGTAGAGAACTAAAAACTCCTTATATTGTGATATTTCCAATAGGACATCAATTTTCATAAGCAATGGGGCATATTGGGAACTTGGAGTGCCTGATTTGTTAGATTCCCTAATAAAAAGGAGATAGATTTCCTGTAGATGGGTTCCTATATCTCAGGGAAAGTCAACGCTTCTTTGATAGAAGGGTTAGAGTTTCCGCATAGCTCCAAAACTTGATTAGAAGGAATTTTAATTTTGTCCCTGAATCCACAATAACTTGAGAGCCAGGTGGTAATTTGATGGAATGGGTGTGTATGGTGATATCCCATCTTCATCATCCACAGTCTCAGATGGTAGCTTACTTTTAGCACCAAGATTTGGTACTCTACTTTGC
Organism: Massospora cicadina; assembly: GCA_022478985.1. Classification (NCBI taxonomy): domain Eukaryota; kingdom Fungi; phylum Entomophthoromycota; class Entomophthoromycetes; order Entomophthorales; family Entomophthoraceae; genus Massospora; species Massospora cicadina. The sequence goes on from JAKSZP010014452.1 coordinate 371,672, forward strand.
AGATAGAAGTGGGATAGATGAGCCATGTTTATTTCTTCAGGGCCACTTTGTTTTAAATGGAAGATCAAATATCAAAGGTATGCAATATCCTAAAAGTGAGAGGTATTTTTCTTTGTGGTTAATATTACAATAAAACTCCCGCATTGGTTGGCTCCAATAGATAGATCATAGTCATTGTTTTCTAATGATATAGCAGGAGCAGTAATTAAAAGAATTATAAATTTGAGTGGTAAGGCAGATATGCTCAATTGCCTTAGTATACTGATTACCTACCATCTCATATTCAACTTTGTGAATCAAGTATGGAGCTATTTTAATTTCTGGATAAATTGGGCGTATATAACATTAACCAGAGAACTGGTATCAGTATATCCAGGACTTTAACCTTGTTAATGACTACTTCTACTTGAACTACATAAAAACAAAATTGAGAATTAATGGCTAATAAACATTTGTTAGGTATTTGTAGTGAAGCAAGTGGAGGAATTTGACTTATCAAAGCTTGGGTTTTTTTAATGTGTTGAAATTTTTATTGGCTAATGCTTGACTCTCATTAGAGGAGTTGACAGCAAGATTTGATCAAATATTTGACCAATTTAAAACAAGAAAGCTAAAGATCATTATTTCTTTAAATAGTAAGATGCACTTTGATTTATGCAGAAGCAGCTAACACATGACATCACAATGTACTGAGAATAGAATAGAACAAGAAATATAACTATAAGATTGGGGAACTTGATTGTCATCAGCTTAGAAAGCCTCCTGACCTTTACTAACTAACCTTTTCTCACCTTATTTTATAGATGTCAAATTTTATAGTGTGGTTGTTTTTCTTGAAATAAACGCAAAATAACTCAGGTGTAGGCAATTTGGAGGTGTTACCACTATTACTTGAGGCCGTGGCTTATTACTATAAAATGGGGTGGTCCAGTTGGTATGAATAGTTTGGCAGAAATCTCTAAGATGGCTTTTTTGACATGGAGGAAAGTCGTAAGGCTGGATTTCATCACTTTAAAATAGAGTAATATAAGGCATATTTTTAAATGCTGAAAAAGAGATGGTGATAGCATCTTATAATATCATACATTTCCCTGAGACCAAAGTCTGAGCCAAAAAGATAATGGGTGAACTTATTAATGATTTCTCCCCAATTAAGGCTTATTCCCATAAATGTTTTTTCTGGTTGGATAAAGTTAGGTCGCTCCTAAATTCACAAATCAAAGCATTCTTAGCTTCATTTCAGGTACAACAATTTATTAGAAGAGGTACCATGATGTCTTGAGCTATGTAGCTAAGACAGTTTGTCAGGCGTTTGAGCTGTTGATTGTCAGTGGCTTCTTCCATAGCACTTTAAAAAATATAGGAAAGAGAAGATGCTTCCTTCTCCTGGGATGTACTTCTTTTTGAATGAAGGTTTTAATGTGCTATTTGGAGGGGTTGGAGGCTGATTGACATGAACTGACACTGGATGCGCTTCTTCTCCCAAAGAGGAAATAGTATCTCAGGTTTATTTATGGGGATGAAGAGCGTCCACTTGACTTTGCAGGTCATTGATATCTTCAATAACTAAATCTACTCAATCATGGATGACACAAAGAGCCAAAATTGTGGTGAAGAGCTGGTTTATCTGCCAAATTTCACCCTTTAAACTAGTAGTTGCATCTCAAAGTTTAAGTTGATGTTGCTTAGTGGCGAGCATTCTTTGCTCCAGGCCGCATACCATGGAGGGTAAAGTAAACAAGTTTCCAAGGCTTTCATGATGAGAATTCAGAGATTTTTTAGGAAGAAGAGGCACTCCATCCTAAGTAAACTGCGCTTCTTGAGCTATGTGTCATAGTTGGACATCATTATTTTGAATTTAACAAAAAAATAATAGAGGAAATCATTGGGGATTCCTGAGTCAGCACTAGGTTGGGAGGGCCAGGGGAACCATGTCAGACAGCTTGACCATCATGACTAAATACTCTGGACTTGCCAGGCATTTGAGGAAGGCCAGCGTCACTTGGAATCTGTGGTGGTCCTGAGAAATGAATAATGTCCTGAGAATCGTGTTTATCATTGATCAACTCTTGAAAATGGAGACGTTCATCCACAGAGGACATAAAATTATTAATCTAGTTTGTACTCTGGTGGCACAATCTCCAATCTGACTACAGGTGACAACTTCTAATTGCTTAAAAAAGATCATAAAGTTACATTTTTATAATCTCATGATTCCTTCATCAAGATGAGTTAATACAACCTAAATCTCGTTGATGAGTTGTAATTTTCCAATTAGGCACTTTGGTTTTCAAATCCAAAAAGAGAGGCATATTGTTAAAATTTATGGGGTTGTAAATGTAAAGTCCCTGATAACTTTAAGTGCTTTTTAGTTACAGATGATGGAACCCTGCTACTTGTAGTAGATGGTACAAGGTGTGATGTATGAATTGATGTAAATAATGCTACTAACTCCTGTCTGACTGATTTTCATCAAGCAAGGAACTATTGGCTAGACCCATCATTAAAGCCAGTACCATGAGAGTTCGCTTTCTATTAGCTCAGCTTCTGTGGATGAAATCCCCAGAAAAGAGGATCTGGAGAGCTTCATTGAAGTCTTATAGTTGTAATTGATATTGCTCACGGAAGGAGTGGGGAGGTTCACTTCCAAAGATGTGGGAAATAAAAGGTGATTAGTTGATGCCATTTCTCATATTTGCATATTAAATGCCCAATTACTTTGATGAGTGGCATCATGATCTGAGGAGGTATCTGACGCTAAATTATTATTGTTCATTGTAATAATAATTTCACTGGGAATTCAGGGCAAACCTGGTAGGTAGCATCAATTTTTTCAGGAAGTGGGGATCAAATCCTAACTGTCATTATTTTGATAAAGGACCAATGTCAGATTCTGGTGGTTGACTCAAAAAATAACCTTTGACAAACATCAGATTTGGCCAATTATCCTTTCAATGCTTGAGCTAACACATATACTCTCACCTCAATGCCTATTTTGATTACATAATTCAGGCTGAATATCTCAATGTCAATTCAAACAAGTTTTTTATCAAAACGCTTGAAACAAATATGCTCGCACATTATGGCCAATTTCCTATGCATCAAATCTCAGCAATTGGTCCCAATTATTGGGAACACAATTAAACAACTAGTATAAAAAATTGTTTGGGACTGACCCAAAGTTAGCGTCTAAAAGTCTCATGGACCACCAGACGAACAAAAAATGTAATAAATTTTCTGCCCTAGGGCGAAATTTGTATGTTAATCTGCATAATCATCACAATAGCAAAGCACATGGACTGTCTGAAGGGTATTACCTAGTGTTATTGAGAGAGAGGCCTGCCAATGTCCTGATTAGGGGTACGTCATCTACTTTAACCAATGCAAGAATTTCACAGAAGGTGTATTTTGTCAGCAGTATGAAAAAACTCAAATTAAGAAGATCCTAGGATAATTTTGCATGTTTTTATTGCAATTTTTGTCCCTGAAATCCTCCCAATCTTGAGAGTATTTTGCCATCAATAAACACAAGAAATGTTCTCAGTAATATCAGTTCAAGGGCTGAACTGAGGTGGTAAAATATCTGTTGAAATTCTGTGCTTGACTGTGGTCAGGAGATGCCCTAGAGGTATAAATACCGGTGCCTGGCCTAATGACTGATTATCAAATAAATACCCTATAATAAAAGATTTTTTATTTTATCCTCTTCTTACTTTTAGCAGTTTCTTACCTTTGGAGAAGTTTCAGCAAGCTAAAAGCACAGCTTGTATTGAAACCTGCTTTGGAAGAAGTTCCCAAATACATTAGAAAAATTATGCTCTAATTCGACCAGAAGTGTCAGGGCTATTTTATTAGGCCTAGTGATTTTCTGAACGGTAAATATACCATAAGCCACTGGCCATATTGAGGATCATCTGGTGGAACTTCATCCCAAATAAGCATGCAGGATACCAATTTTTAAGTGAGCAATCCTTGGATTTTGACAACTGGTGCTCACTCAAAACCAGTGACACTCTCCAAAATGGATTCCCATAACCAATTCCTGCCAGAATCGTCCATATGAGAAAGTGACAACAAGAGGAAATTAGCAACAAAGAAATCTTGTATTATTTTAATACCAGCCGCCAAGGCTCTGAAGCGGGTACCTCCTACTCCCTGGATCTTATCACAGTGGGGGAGCTCATGCAGAAACAACCAGTCCGATTGATCTTACATCTTCAAGCGTAAAAGCTATGCTGGAAACTCTATATCAGGGTTTTGGTATTGTTACTTCACAAAGAGATCCCTCCTTTGGCCTGTTCTACTACCTTAAGGATCAGGCGCTCAAGATGGAGATATATTTAAGTACCGCAATGCAACCATGGCATCTCTTGCCAAAAGTCTCACAGACAGTCAAGCAACTAACGAATTCCTGGTTAACTTTGTTCAACCCTCAATAAAACATACCCAGTGAATCATTTTTAGACAAAATCTAAAGATCGCGGAAATCTACCATGTGCAAGGGGAGGAACAATATACCCAAAAGCCCTACTGGACAAACTAAATTCCGGTTTTGCTGAAGTCCAAAAGGCAATTGTTAATATATGGGACTTGCCAATGAAGCTCATGGGAGATTAAACACCCTTGAGGAGCTTCTAAACGAAGGAGTTCTGAAGATAGCCAAAGAAGTTCTTGCTCACCATGGGCTATCACAAAAATGGGTACAAACCATGAATAACCACTGTCAAAAACTAGAAAGCCATACTGATTACCTATTGTCTTAATCAGAACAACTTACCATACATGCCACATCAGGACAAAGAAATTCCCAGGAGTCAAATGTAAAAGTTTATGACCTTGAAGAGTATGTTCAGGCCAGGCTGGATACTATAAAAAAAACTTTGAGGACCTTGCAGCAAAAACAGTTGTTCCAAATAGGGATGAGGAGGATGCCCTGATCATATAGAAATTTTCTAAACTTTGGACTGTGGTGTCAAGGTTGCAGGCCATAAATACTGAAATACTTAAGAAAATTGGGAACTCAGGATATAATTACCAACTGCATATTCCCAAGGAGACAGTATGGATAAAGATATAGAAAGCATAACAACCAATCAAGTTTTTAAAGAGGAGTATGACAACCTTAAAAAAGATTTTGAATCCCTCAAAAAGCAATTAACAGTGCTCATCCAACTTCAAAAAAAGAAATAGGAAAAAGCTCTTCTTATTCGGTCAAAAAACAGCCTGGAAAAGTAACTAAGAGCCAAATTCAGGCGTCAGAATCCAGTAGTTTGGAGCAGTACCATAAAATCAAATCATCAGAAGTTGACACTGATGCAGAAACTGATATTTCAAACATCCGTTCTATGCTTAGAGTCCTAACATCAATCCTGACTCCAGATACTTCCCAACGGGAAAGATGCCAATTATGGGCAATGATAAACCAAGACATTCAAGAAGAAGTACAACTTCTATGCCTGAAACAGGGTGAGATGACTTCAAACCATTGAAATTACCAAAGTTTAATAAGGATAAAAATGTTCACTCTTTCCTTGAGTTATTTGAAAAGGTAATGAGAGGAGCATCAGACCATGCAAAAGGATTGGCACTGATTGACTCACTCGATGCCATAGCTGTGACCTTGTTATGCCCTATTTAGATGACAATTGGTCCTATATGGATGCCAAAATTGAAATAACAAAACAATTTGTAGGGTCTGAGAAATTAGAAACCCAAAAAAGAGAGCTTCTTAATATTGAATTCAAACAAATGAGACTATCAAGGACTTTGCATATATATTTTTCCATGAGGCACAAGTTCTGCGTGGGTGAAATGCAATACATAAGTTTGACGCCAAGATTGCAATGGAGCACGCAATTATGCCCTTCTGTGAACTGCACAATGTCATATTGCCTGCATTCAATGAAAGCCTGGAAATCCAAAAAGCTTACCAATTACTTAAGAAGCTGTTCCCATAATTTCAATAACCATAATTGAGCCAAAGATTAGCAAAAATCCCAATTTTCAGACCCAAAAAGCAACACTATGTCTGACCAGGGGAAAATTTTCAAAACACAAACCAAAAATTTAAGCAAAAACAGCAAACAAGGCCTATTACATGACACAACTGTGGTCAAAATGGGCATTTTTCTAGACAATGCTACAGATGATCCAACAAAAAGCCTGGGATTAACTTTACTCTAGAAACCAACAGCAACAGTGAGGCGGAAAAGAGCAGGTGGAGTAGAGACAGAATGCTCTAACTCCACCAATTTTCAAATCATTCCATCTGATCCTGATGAGCTATAGGGCCAAATATGTTTCTAAAGATAACCTCCACCATATCGTGGCTAATGATGTCATGATGGTCACTACTCAGGCCACAGCAAAAGTAACTAAACCCTTGGAAATTACCGAAGAAATCCCAAGCAGAAGTATCAAAACCTTAAGCAAAGCAGATTATTGATCAGGGTTTAAACCTACAACCCAGATATTTGACCAACCTACCTAAGCTTAACAACATTAAAAAGGTATTTCATGATGACCTTTGCAGATAACTTTCCAGATATTTGCTCAAGCCTGAAATTGCACCTGGAATCGGGCAGCAATAACAGCATTCATACAATAAATACCTCTGAAAACTACTCTGAATGTAATTATGTGGACATAGTGGTAAACAAAGTGCAAGTTTGAGCCATCGTTAATAGTGGTGCTCCTATCAATATAGTCAGCACAAAGTTTGTTAATAAACTGAAAATTGCTCCCAATGTTACCCACTGTCAGGAATATAAAACATCTGGAGTGCATACAACTAAATCTCTGGGCGCATACAGTACCCTACCATTAAGATTTGGATCCATTGTAGTAACAGCACCTGCCATAGTGTTGCCAAATATGAACTATAATATCCTAATTGAGACTGATTTCCTAAGAAAATATGGAGTTTTTACCAATAATAAGGACAATACTATCACCATTTTTGCCAGGCTATTCCACTTTGCTATAATCAAGATAAGGCAGTTGAGAAAAAGAAACCCAGCCTATTTATAAATCTGGCCTACAAAGATGGAGTCATCTCAATTTAGTATTTCAAAGCTTGGTCAAAAATAAAACCACTACCCACACAGATTAATGAGTCAAATGGCATTCCACTTCAATCAAATCAGACCATCACTATACCATCCGGAGAACAAGTAATCATCCTGACAGGACTAAAAATTAATATCCTGGAAGGGCTTTATGGTGAAGTATATCAACCATGGTCTAAATCTCAATCTGAACCAAACATTGCTCCTGGTATTATCATTCCAAGCCACGGAGAAATACAGATCTTATGTGCAAACCTCCAAAATTGGTCCATTTCCATCAGGCAACATCAAATAATCGCTTTTCTGCATTTGTTCCCTACCACAGAAATTCACTCATTCCATGAGTTCAGAACTTTTGTTAAATTAGGGCTCCCCAATAAGGACCTACTCAGCATAAATAATGTTTTCCCTATGGCCAATTTAAGCAACCTGACCAACTCTGAGAAAGGACAAGCTCAGGAGTTATTCTCTAATTATTGTAAAATATTTGCACAAGATTTTGACTTGGGATGTCTAATGGTGTCACACACAAAATCAATAACTGGAGTTCATAAACCTATTTGGTTACGCCTGATTAGACGCTTGAAATAATCAGAAGAAGCAGTACCCAAGGAGATTAAGGAACTCCTCGATTGTGACATGTTAGTCCCTTCAAAAAGTCCATGGGCAGCACCAATTTTAATAGTGAAGAATAAAGATGGAAGCAACCGAGTAGTCATTGATTATCAGAAGTTCTATGACATCGCAAAGAAGAACTCTTACCCACTGCCATGAATTGATGACGCCTTGGATAGGCTAGGGGGTGCAAAGTTCTTCTCAGCAATGTAACTTATCAGCAGATATTGGCAAATAGATCTTCCTGAAGAGGAGTGCAAGAAATGTTCACTCATAACCCAAGAGGTCCTATTCCAGCCAACGAGAATGCCTCAAGGGCTCTGCAATGCCACAGCTACATCTAATGGGCAATGGACACAATCCTGGGAGTTTTGAAATCGTCATGTGTAATAGTTTACCTTGATGATTTTAACGTTTTCAGCCGCACTTTTGATGACCACCTGGAACACTTAGAGGAGGTTTTCATAAGGCTATCTGCTGCAAACTTGAAAATCAAGCCCAGAAAATGTCACTTTTTTAAAGACCAACTGGTTTACCTTGGATTTGTGATTGATATAATGAGTCTTCAGCCTCAAACCTTTAAAGCTGGATGCCATCTCCAAAATGAAATGGCCCAAATCCATGCGCAATATTCAAGTGTTCCTAGGCATGATCAGGTACTATTGCTATTTATTGCCAACTTTGCACAACTTGGAGAGCCGCTTTTCTATCTGCTTAAGGATAAGGTCCCATTCGACTGGACTCAGCTTGCCAGGATGCATTTGAACAACTATGATCAGCCCTATTAAGTGCACCTGCTCTTTGATACCTGGACTTTGATTGCAAATTTTTCATCCAAACTGATGCATCCCAAGCAGCAGTGGGGCCGTGTTATATCAAGTTGGAGAAGACAGTGAAGAACATCCAGTCGCCTTCACTAGTTGGAACTTAAACTTTCATGAAAGGGACTACATGGTGAAAGAACAAGAATGCTTAGCCATCATATATTCTTGCAAGCAATTCCAGGTCTACCTTCATGGCACTCATTTCAAAGTTGTTACCAATCATGCTTCCCTAAGATGGTCAAACAACTTAAGAGAACCTGAGGGCTGATTATCCCACTGGGCATTAAACCTTCAAGCTTATGACTACACCATCGAGCATTGAGCTGAGGCAAAAAGCCAAAACGCTGACTGTCTATCCCAACTACCCACCATTGCAACACTTAGTCAGGCTGCCGATGAGTTGTTTATAAAAATTATCAGTGGAGAGTATCAAGATTAGCCTAAATCCGTCCAAAAAATATTATTGGATCTACAAAAAATGTAACCATCAAAAACGGGATGCTTTACAAGAGCATCGAGGACAAAAAGTATATTTTCACAAGACCATTGGCCCAAACAGACCTAATAATGACAGCACATAAGGCCATAGGGCATGGCAGATTCAAGAAAACAAAAGAGCATCTGAAGCAATTCTACTTCTGGGAGTCAATGCATTTCAACATCCAAGAAATGCTAGAATGCTGTGCAGAGTGCCAAGGTGAAAAACCATTCCAAAAGAGCACATCTTGCCAGTTTGTTCATCCCAACTTTGCCTGGCACACTATATCTATTGACGTTGTTGGCCCACTTCCAACAAGCAATACAAAGGCCAAGTACATAACCTTAGCCATAAACCACTTGACCAAATGGGTTGAGGCCAAGGCCATTCAGGAAGCTGGAGCGGCAACTACTGCCAAGTTCATCCTTGAAACATCATCCACAAACATGGATGTCCCCAGGTTATTTTGATTGATAATGGAACCAACTTTACCACTAATGTTCTTGCCAAGCTCAACCAACTAATGGGAGTACAAGGTGTGCATCCTGCTCCCTATCACCCCAAAACTAATGGGACTGTTGAGAGCGCAAATGGGACATTGGTGAACATTATCTAGAAATTAACATCAGCCAAACCATCCAAATAGAGTATTATCTAAGTTTGGCAGTCTTTTCCTACAATATCTCCTACCATTCATCAACCAGGATGTCTCCATTTCAAGTATTACATGGTAGACACCTGACCCTACCAATGCTGCTATATTTGGCCCTAGAGGATCCTGGTGAAAACACTTATCCTCAGTACGTCAAGAAGCTTGCAGATGCTTTAATCAAACTATAAGCTCAAGCCTTTACAACAGTTTTGCTGAGAAAAAGGCCTGACATCAAAAGGACTTAGAGAATCACTACACACTGCCAAATTCAAAATTAACAATGAAGTTTGATTTTGCAACACCCATGAATTGGGACAATTGCAAAAGTTAGATCACATCTGGGTCAGGCCATTCAAAGTGATTGTGAAAACGTCTAAGTTTATATACACAAGCAAGGGTATTAGGACTAGCCATATATAAAACCAAGTCTATGCAAAATTCCTAAGAAGGTTTAATAATCGGGCTGATTAAGAAAAGAAAAAGTAAAAAAAACAAAACAAAACAAAAACAAAAAATATTTATATATAATAGTTTTATTCTAATTAACAACTTAGTTTGCACTTGAGGTAAAGGAGAGAATCCAACTTCAGACTCAATGGGCATTCAGGCCAAAATGAACAATAAGAGGATCATACTTTAGACTCATTGGGCGTTCAGGTCAAAGTTACATAATAGAAAACCCAACTCCATGCTCATTGGGCGTTTGGGCCAAAGATAACAGACCAACAAAGGCTAATTGGGAATCTTAGGGCTTATGTTTGAGTCAAGAGGGAGGAAATGTCAGATTCTGGTGGTTGACTCAAAAATAAACCTTTTACAACCATCAGATTTGGCCAATTATCCTTTCAATTCTTGAGCTAACACATATACTCTCACCTCAACGCCTATTGTGATTACATAATTTAGGCCGAATATCTCAATTTCAATTTGATCAAGTATTTTATCAAACACTCAGGCCAAATATGCTTGCAAATTATGTCCAATTTCCTATGCATCAAATCTCAGCAATTGGTCCCAATTATTGGGCACACAATCAAACAACTAGTATACAAAATTGTTTGGGACTGACCCAAAGTTAACGTCTAAAAGTCTCATGGACCATCAGATGAACAAAAAATGTAATCAATTTTCCGCTCTAGGGCGAAATTTGTATGTCAATCCACATAATTGGCACAATAGCACTGCACATGGAAAGCCTGAAGGGGAGTACCTAGTGCTATTGAGAGAGAGGCCTGCCAATGTCCCAATTAGGGGTACATCATCTACTTTAATTGATGCAAGAATTTTACAGAAGGTGTATTTTGTCAGCAGTATGAAAAAGCTCAAATTAAGAAGATCCTAGGACAATTTTGCATGTTTTTATTGCATTTTTTGTCCCTGAAATCCTCCCAATCTTGAGAGTATTTTGCCATCAATAAACCTAAGAAATGGTCTCAGTCATATCAGTCCAAGGTCTGAACTGAGATGGTAAAATATCTATAGAAATTTTGTGCTCAAATGTGGCCAGGAGATGCCCTAGAGGTATAAATACCGGTGCTCGGCCTAATGACTGGTTATCAAATAAATACCCTATAATAAAAAATATCTTATTTTATCTTCTTCTTGGTTTTAGCAGAGTATTACCTTTTGAGAATTGTCAGTAAGCTGAAAGCACAGCTTGTATTGAAACCTACTTTGGAAGAAGTTCCTGAATATATTGGAAAATTATGCCCAAAATTGACCAGAAGCGTTGAGCTATTTTATTAGGCCTAGTGATTTTCCAAACGGCGAACATACCATATTCCACTGGCCATATTGAGGATTATCCAGTGGAACTTTATCCCAAATAGTCGTATAAGATACCAATTTTCAAGTGAGCAATCCTCATATTTTGACAACCACAAAGCTCCAGGTAGGCTAATATACCCTAAGAGCAGAAAAACTTACAATAAAACTAAAGGTAATATATGAGAAACAATATTTATTTAAGTAAAACCTTGGAGTATCTATAGTACTCCAAGGCTAAAAGTGGGATAGGAGAGAGGACTCATAGTAGGCAGAAAGTAGATAAGCTAAAGTTAAAATAAATAAAAGGCAGATAAGTAAGTATATAAATGATATATAGAAATAGTATACTTAGCTTAGTAGAACTCTCAGATTAGGTTGTGATAGTAGCAAATTATAGATTTTGATAGATAATAAATTAATGGCTCAATTGTCCTCAGCCTAAGTTTTCAGTAATTGCAGAACTGAAAATAACTATTAGGATCAATCCCTGTCAGATTTATAATAGTAAATATTTCAAAATACTTTTATATATTATCAAGGATTATCACCAATACTTTGAGATAGCTCAACTCAAGTTAATGAGGAGCATAGCTTGTCATTCCTTAATAGCTGAATATCAAAGAGTTAAACTTCTAGTAAGAGGCTTCACCCATAAGAGGGAAAATCCTGACAGACCCCATGACACCCATTCAAACCTTTTCCTGACCTATCAATTCCTTTGCACAATTTCATTGTCTGGTAGTTGATTTTCCTCATCAGGCACCACTTCTTCTTAAACTGTGATTTGACTATAATTTTTATCCACACATTATAGATAAAAGATCACCTCATTTATTGAATCTTGACATTTGTTTGTGTAGATCTTAGTTGTAGTATATTTATACTAAAGAATTGAGACCTTTTCCAAGTAGTTGCTCTATACAGAAGAAGATATAGCTGGACTGTCCAACTTGAACCAGTGCAGTAGCAAGAAAGGGAACCTCTCACTACAGGGTTGATGATCCAATATTATACATCAAGGAGCAGATATTAGAATACCTAACACAATTATCAAAAGGGTAAAATCACCTGTCCTCTATGGACATAGAGAAGTTTTTGGCCAGAGCATCTAAATTAGAACAATCTACTGCAAATTTAGATGAACCTAATGAGGATATAATCTGTTAAAAAGTGATATGGTACCAAGGGCCCTGTTTGACACATCCTAGGCCTCAAAATGAATCTAGCATCTATAAAGCAGGCATCAATTATATGCTCCTTCTTTAGTAGTGTACCAGAAACCTCTTAAAGATTAATATAGTCCTCATAGAATATATTATCAAAGATATAAACTATGCTATATATCTTCATTCAAGTGTACCCTATCTTATCCTTGTTACTATTTAGTGCTGGTGGTATTAAGAATGAAGTTTGGAAGCAGATAAAGAAGAACTTCATTATTTCTCATACCATTTAAAGTGTATAAACACTTTATCGACTATCATGATTACAAGCTGAGGAACAGAACCTTTGAAAAGTTTATGAGCAGGTATAACTTGATGCCAGATCTGGTCAACTCAACAATAGTGCCTGTAGTTTCCAACACCTTTTAAAAAGATGCATACTCTAGCAAGCGTCAGTAATTAATCTGAAAATAAATTTATTCCAAATAACTATAGAGTTTATGTCCATATGCAAACTGTTAAAGGTATAGGGGTTAACTTTGATTACATGCCTATAACTGTACCATAACTGCTCTATAGTAATAGAGCACCCTTATATGTTAGCGTAAGCCTACATAAAGTTTGTATTTTGATACCTATAATCAAATTTTCCTGGGATGAAAAGGTTTTTATATTGCTACCCCTAATTATCTATATAAGCGTGTTATCTTAATTAGGGTATAAAATTAAAGTATATGAATACTATGCAACCAGATTTAAACCTGATATAAACCTTTACCATAATCTATTATAAGATCACTGCTCTTTGGAGTTATGACAATAGATTTCAGGGAAGCGGCAGATTTAGTTTAGACTGGCCTGCAGTCAGGATATGAGAGCACCTAGAAGGTGAGCCAGAATTCCAGAGGCACTGCTGCTCAGATGACATTTAGATGGATCAAGAGGTAGGTGAATAACAAGTGCCAGTAGGACACAAAAAGGAGAACCAACATGGCAAAAAGCCAGGCTATCATGACCCCAGAGTCCACACGCTTGGGGGTGGAAAAGTTTCAGATTAGGGAAGAAGGTTTGGATCCCATTATGAGGGGATGTGGATAGAGCTGTTGATGAAAGTGCAGATTTGTACCCAGAGTGGTAACTGCTCCACCCATAAAATGCTGAGATCCTGGCAGCAGATTGCTTTAAGAGTGGAGAATATCTTAGATGGTACTGAGAGCAGTAAGCCCTGTTAATGGTGGAGGGCAGCAAAGTTGCCAAAATGGCCGCAATGGCCCAGTCATTGTATAGCCTGTAGTTTCACATTGGTGAGCATCACAGGATACTGGAAAAGGCTGATTTGCAACTAGTAAAATCATTTTTGGAAAAGGGGGAATTTTTTGTTGAATTTTAGTAAGAAAATTGACCAACAATCATCCCTGTGGGAGATGATTGCTTAAATGCTAGTCAATTTGGGGAATAATGTCAGGGTGCATGAAATGAGGCACTCAAGTTTACTGACCTAAAATGGCAAACTTTAAGTGGGGGTTCAATTAAACCAATATGAGGGTGTTGGCGGCGAGCTGAGTCATCATCAGTTTGTCCCCAGGTGCCTGAATTGTGGTTTTGCTGTGATTATGCTGATTTTAGTGGTAACATCTTGCTCAACAGGTAATGGGAGCATCCCAGAGTTATTTCATGCAGGGACAGTCCAAGTGGTCAGGAATAAGGTTATGATACTTAACCTACCTGCACCTGATTGCTCAAGTACCTGTTTGTACTTGTGGGGTTCATTGGATTGAGATTTTTATGCAGAAGAGAAAATTTTATTTGTTTTAACTAATTTTGCTGAGCAAAGATTGGCTGAGGGGAGGAAAATGCTACATATATTATGCATTAATTTTTATCTTCTGAGACCTTAACACATATTTTTTGGTCTGCTATAACAATTTTCAGTTATCAGTACAGGGATGGGTGGCAGAAAATTTTTAGAGGGTTAGGATGTAACCAACCGCCCATCCACCACATAGGTGAGGTCACCCTGAAAGATGAGGGGGTGGGAAGCCTTTTTGGACCCTCCACAGAAGGGAAAGGGAATGTCACCTGATCTAAGTGCAAGGGGTGCCCCCAGACTTACAGTAAACAAGCAGGTTATAATAAGTGTTTAAAATTTATAGGTGGCAACAGAGAGGTCAGGAGAAAGGGTTAAGCATAATCTGATGGGTACTAAAGCATCACTTTTAAAACTAAAAGTTAGAGACAGCATGTGTATATCTGTAGGTAAAAACTAGCACACAATTATGTTAGTTATTTTAATGGTGCTCAGTGATTGCCATGATTAGGGAAAACACATTTCAAATGATAAAACTTTAGCTCTTTAGTTTTTAGAGGTATGAGAGGGTGCTGGCATAGTGGGAATAGCATCCCGCTATTACCCCTCATAATGCAGGTTCAAATTCTGCTATGGCAAAATTGTATCTCTGTTCCAAGAGGATAGCAATACATATGGATTAGTGCACCATGCCTTGGTCTGAATAAGCAAATTATTGAAGTTAGATATGTAATACTGGCCTATCAGGACATGCACAGGGAGGTTTTACCCCCAGTACTCAGGTTTTGTGCTCACCACCTATATCTTTGCTCCTGACCCCCTATCCCTCCTGTTGATGTGGTATATTTGTCCCAAGGTCAGCCCACCTCAAATAAAATTATAGTCTTTAGAGGGATGGTAGGTTTGTTAGGATAGGCACCTACATATGCGTACAAAAGTAATCAAGGCAGGTCAACCTTGGGACAGATATACCACGCCGAGATTTTTCTTATAGCCAGTACAGGTTTTGAACCTGTGTTGAACAATCCTGCAATAGAGTGGAAGCAGGAATTACTCTACCAGGCTAACCACCCTCTATATATGCATATAAATTTTAATAGTTTTTCTAAATATATCTATGTCTTACTAATATAATTTTTATAAAGTTGTCTACCTTTATACATGGTTTTCATGGGAACTGCATGTTTTTTATATTGAATAGTACAGCCAAGCAGTTGGTATCAGTGAGTGTAGGTTGGCCTAGATTTGTTTGTTAGAGTGAAAAGTCTAGTTGCTTCCATGTCATGGAACGTGGAGCATTGTATGTTTCTCTCCAGCAGTTTTTTTGTAAACAATGGGTCAGTGACAAAGACACAATGTGACTTTTGCACCCATTTTAAAATTCTGGACTGCTAACCTGTTGCAGACTGCAACTCTATTTTGAGATGGTTTAAAATTTTAACACAACTAGCTCTTTAATGTAAAAAAATGACATCTGGCCCTATCAACACAGCCTGTATGCCCAAAAACATTGCATGAGCTAGGACATCTGTGATACAGAGCCCTAAACAGTCAGTTATCAAGAGTGCTGTGAGTTTAGGAATTAACAAATTAACTGTGCAAAGGATTCTGCACAAAGATCTTCATTATCACTTATAAAAATTCAGGTATGTCAGCAGCTTAGTGTAGGTGATTATGAACAGCATCATGTATTTTGTAAACCATGCTTGAAATTATGCTGGATAATGAAAACATGATTTTTATAAATGATAAAGCCCATTTTCATTTAATTAGGTTTGTTAACAAACAAAAGTTTAGATATTGGTGTATTGAAAATCCTCAGATATTATATAAGTCCCCCCTTCACAGCCCAAAAGTAACAGTATGGTGTGCAGTTGGGGAGAAGGGTATTATTAGCCTATACCTCTTTGAGGAAAACAATATTACTATGACTGTTAATTCAGAGCGCTATATTATGATACTCCAAACCTTCTTCTTACCAGAACTTCAACATTTCAGATAGGTAATGAGGAGAGTATAGTTCTAATAGGATAGTGCAACTTCACATACAGCTCATAATTCAATGGCGGTCTTACAGGATCAGTTTTAGGCCACCTTATCTCCAGATATAGCAAACTTTGCTGGCCTCCTCGATCCCCCAACCTAAGCCTATAAGACTTATTTTTGTGGGGATATCTCAAGTCCTGAGTATATACTAACAAGCTACTCTGCAATGAAGATCTGAAGATGACAATCCAGGAGGAAAACGTCCACATTCCATATCAGATAATAGTTAACGCTACTCAGATTTTGGGGCTGGCTACAACCGTGCATAAGTATAAATAGCCAACATCTGAGCGATACGATCTTCAAAACATAGATGAACAATAAATTCCCAACCTACGCTATGTATTGTCATAGATAAAAATATTTTCAAGTTAAACTGACTAGTATATCTATCGGAAAATCAGGTGATTCCATGATAGACCCCCGTAGGTTAATATTAAAGTTGCATCAGTAGTTAAACTGCATTATTGGTCAGGGAATTAAATACCAATCTATACGTTGGGTTTTTCACCATGTAACTCTGAATCATGTCCTATCCTCTGTACTATAGGCGATCATATTACATTGCTACTCGCGGTATAGAATAAGTGCAAGTGCCTAAAGTTAAGACATCTAGCTCCGTAATAAATCAATTTGGTTGGGTAACTTTTATGTAAGTCAACGATAACCTTAAGGGGTTCATCTCCCCATAGCTCCCCTTCAGGATAGGATAATTGAAGCCACTTAAGCTTTAGTGGGGATAATGTCGTAACATTGGTGCGAAATGGCCATGCATTAACCTTTTCGAATGGATGGATCGGTAGCAGCCGAGGAGATTTTATAAATAATTATGATCCGCTAGCCGATCCAAACTTTACCCGTTATCAGCTTGCCGCTGGCTTGCCGCTGATACGAGATTATCGAATGCTGATGAGCCTCAAGTTCTAAACTTGAAATTTTTTTAGCCGAATTTGAGTAAGAACAATTCGCTAGATTCGGGTTGGCATAGAAGGGGGAAGAATTTTAAGAGTTGATTGGGGCTGGAGGTGGTTGGTTAAGGTGATAAAATCGGTTATATCTGATTTATCCGATGAAATATTTTACCGAAAACTTTTCGATATTTAAGCGATGGATCCTCGATACCGAATCGATTTTAAATGGTTTAGAATTCAAGTGGGTAGGATAAAGTCTCAAGTGATGACGTCCCTTCCATTTTAGATTTTTTATTCGAAGTAAG
Source organism: Massospora cicadina (assembly GCA_022478985.1). Classification (NCBI taxonomy): domain Eukaryota; kingdom Fungi; phylum Entomophthoromycota; class Entomophthoromycetes; order Entomophthorales; family Entomophthoraceae; genus Massospora; species Massospora cicadina. The sequence goes on from JAKSZP010014452.1 coordinate 389,307, forward strand.
TTCCATTTTGGATTTTTCAACCCAAGTAAAAGCGGATGGGATATCAATTAGCTACCCTATTTTATCATCGAGAGCTTACCTCGAATAAACAGTTTTATCATCGAGAGCTTACCTCGAATAGACAGCTTTATCATCGAGAGCTTACCTCGAATAAACAGTTTTATTATCGAGAGCTTACCTCGAATAAACAGTTTTATCATCGAGAGCTTACCTCGAATAAACAGTTTTATCATCGAGAAAGAGATAATTTTGAGCGAAAGGGTGGCTAGGTTGAGACCGAGGAATTAAAATTCGAAAGTTGGATTCGAAGGTAGGCGTAGTACAAGTGGACTCAATTCACGATAAGAGGTTAATAGATTATACGACGACCTTCCATCGATAAGAGGTTAGTAGATTATACGACGACCTTCCATCTAAGCTTTATGGCACCCAGCAACAAGAAAGTAGGGAAGGACAAGAGGACGACAACCAGACCTACCCCCAAGGCCATACCATCGGTACTGGCAACCGAGGCAGCGGTTGAAGGGGAGGAGAAGGTCCTCCCCTCGGCCGAACCCGAGCCAAAGAGCTTCATATTTGAACACCCCAAACTGATCCGCCCAACCCAATTGAACACCGACGGGGAGCTTCAAGTCCGGCTTCGTGAACTTTATGGGCGGCTATTCGAAATCAAAAGCCAGGAGTTCGAGCCCGCCTCATTTAAAGGTGTGGCCGAAGAGCTGATTAAGCCGCGGCTAATCGCCAGTAAAGATGACGGGGTGAGAGTATTAACCGGCTGCTGTCTCGCGGAGGTGCTGCGCTTATGCGCCCCAAATTCCCCCTTTAGCGGTTCCGAGATTGTGGTAATTAGTTATCCCCTAACTGAGCCACCACCCCGCTACAAACCCCTAAGCCACGTTTCAGCGGTTAACCCCTATGCTTTAGACGATCTTCCATCTGTTCCTGGACCTGTTCGAAAGGCTGCCGGGCGAGGAGGGGGCCTTCTCGCAATTCTATACCTCCATCCTCTACTCCACCGCCACCGTCAAAACCATCCACCTCATCGCGGCTAAGGATGAGCAGCTGGTCCAGGACTACTTCATCGCCGGGTTCAACCTCGCCGAGTAGGCTTAATCTTCGCCAGCCTCTGATCAGACTAGGTCCAGCCTCGCTAGGGACAAGGTGCTCCGGCTGGTGGATATCCTCGAGCAGCTGGCGCAGGAGACGGACAACTTCTCCACCCAAGTCGTTGAGTTGATCCTCAAGCAGTTCAATAAGCAGCGGCAGGTAAGGTGGATGCAACGGCTCAGCTGATGCCTGTTAAGCTAGAGTGCCCTCACGCCTTTGCTATGGCCAGTTCGATTTGCAGCTCCGCCCCGGATCGCCTTCAAGGGCCCATCTGCCAGGTAGGCTGCTTCGCATAGGGGGAGGGTTTAACCCTGCACTATAGTACTTCATCGACGTCCTGTCCGGCACAAAGGAGGAGGAGGAGGAAAGCCGCCCGAGCATGGATTTGGAGCAGGCGCACAGTACGATCCAGATGCTGTACACCGTTGCGCCGCGGGTGCTCTTATCTGTGATCCCGCAGCTCGAGGCGCAGCTGACGGTGAGTTGAACCAGTTTCAGTTGCGTAAATTTCCCAATTAATGCTTATGGCAGGTGGTCAAGCCGGAGCTTCGGCGGCTGTCGCTGGAGACCCTTGGGGCGTTGTTCACCCTCCCGTCGGCGGCTTCGCTGCTGGCAAAGTACCCTACGCTATGGAAGAGTTGGATCCAGCGGTGGGTTTGCTTAATTTTGGGGTTATCCTGACGTTTGATAGGAGGGCGGATCAGGTGGTTCAAATCCGGATCCTCCTACTCCACCTATGCGCGAAGTTGTTCGGGGATGGCACGCCCGCCTACGCGGTGGCCGATATCTGCGACGCGGTGGGAGGGTTGGTGGTGGACCTGGACGAAAGGGTGCGGGCGGCCGCGTGCCAGCTGGTCGCCCAGCTGCCCTACGGCGTTGTGAAACGGCATATCCCCGCCGCGCTCCTCAAGAAGGTGGCGGCGCGGCTTAGGGACAAGAAGGCCTCAGTTCGGCGGAACCTTCCCCACACGATAACGGCGTTGTATGTGCAGGCTGTGGAAGACCTTGACCGAGGCGACCTCGTCGCTTTGGAGAAGTTTCGGTGGATCCCCGAGGAGCTGTTGGAAATTGTGTACTCCAACGACCCGCAGATCATCCTGGACGCCGAACGCGCCTTCCGCACCACCATCCTCGGTACCGTCGACGATTTGGAAGTCCGCACCGGGAATCTACTGCGCGTTGTGACGGGCCTCGAGCAGCACGCGTACGTTGGCCTCAGAGCGTTGCAGACCTGGCAGACGAGCTTGAGCAGAGACTTCCGCCTGTTTTTGGCCGCGTGCAGGGAGTTTGGGGTAAGCGAGGCTGGCGTGCGGCTAACCGCAACCTTACGCAGGGCGAGTCCTCCGAAGGCCCCGCCACCAAAGAGCAGCTGTACTCCAGGATCACCCTCGTGGTGAAGCGGATGATGCAGAGGTTCCCCGAGCCCCAGAAGCTGTACGAGAGTTTGTTGCGCTACCCCAAGTCCAACGATCGCAAGCTCAATGACCTGCTGGAGGCGGTGCTCGACGCCGGCGCCCCCGCCGCAGCTCAGCTCCCGGAGCGGGAGGCCTTGAAGCGCATAGGCCAGCTGATGCCCGCCTTAAGCGAAGTGTTTGGCGTGGTGCTCCTGCGCCTAAGCCCAACGCTCATCTGCCGCGAGATGGTGCCGGTTTTGACGCGGATCGCTAGCCAGGAAACCCGGCTGAGCTCCGCCGCCCATCAGCTCCTCAAGGACTTGCCCGCCATCGATCCCACCCTCCTCCACGGCCACATCCCCAAGCTGGGGGACCTCGTGCTGGGCTTCCGCGGGGGGGCTTGGCTGCCCACCCTCGCCCACCACGCCAAAGCTGCGCCCGATGCCCGTTTTCCCGCTGACCGGGTGGCCAAGCGGCTGGCCCAGCTGGTTTTGGAGGGCCCGGCCGATCAGGCCCGAGACGCCGCCGCCGCCCTGAGCTTGTTCGACACCGGCCTGAAGCACTCAACGAGGGCCGTGGAGAGCATCGTGTCCGGGCTGGCCGTCGACTCGCCCCAGTTGGCGGGCCATCTCGCGGCGCTTGATGAGCTCGTCGCAAAGCATCCCGAGCTTACCGAGAAGCACATGCCCGCCGTGTTGGGGTTCATCCTCAAATCCCTGCTCCCCTGCCCTTCCGAGCTCCTCAAGGCCAAGGTAATCCAAGTGTGGCCCCTGCGCTAAACCGTAGACCACCGCCATCACCATGCTGACGTCCCGCGCCATCGCCTATGCCCAGGACGGCGTGAAGCAACGCCTGGTGCAGCCCGTGTTCGCTCTGCTCTGGTCCATCCTCGAGCGTAAGGGCGAGGTGGCCTCCAACTCGTCGCCGGAGTTGCTGTCTCAGATGCGGCTGGCGGCGGCCATCGCCGTGCTGAACTTGGCGGCCTGCCCGGCCTACGAAGCCATGGTACCCGTGGCGCGTTTCAACCTCCTCGCCACCACCATCCAGGACCCGCTTTTCGAGGTGCGCGAGAAGTTCGGCGAGGCCGTCATGAACCGGCTGGGCCAACGCAAGCTCAACATGAAGTTCCTCACCATCCTGTTCCTGGTCGCGTTTGATCCCGAGGCCGCCTTCAAGGCCCGCGTGCGGGGCTTTATCAAGCAGCTGCTGCTCACCCAAGCCACCACCGGCGACTCGGCTCGTATCATCTGCTCGGCCCTGACCCGCCTGCTCCACCTGTTGGCCCACGACTCCGACTTTAAGCTCAGCACCCCGGATCTGCTGGAGACGGCAAAGTTCATCGAGTTCTTCCTCGACGCCGCTGCCACCGAGGATAACATCTCCCTGATCCACTCCGCCGCCTGCTACATCAAGCGCACCGAGGACGCCTTGGAGCCCCCCCTGAATCAGGTACTTGACCCCCCATCCCTAACCACTAGAACCTGTATGCCGTCGGGGACTTGGCCGTCTACGTCATCAACTATAAGCGCCTCAGCCACGGCTGGATCATCACCCCCCACCCCGCGGCCCTCCAGCTGCCCAGGGATCTGTTCCGCCCCCTGTCCCGGCGCCCCGACGGCCAGCCGTTGGGGTCGAAGTCGTACCTCCCCGCGGACTTCTTTGACCAGGCCTCGAGGGGCCTGCTGACCCCCAGCCAGTTCCGCGACAAGCTGGAGCGGCCCTCGGCGCCCAAGCCCACCCGGGAGGTGGCCTTAAAGAGGCCGGCGGAGGAAGCCCCGGTCCCGCGCAGGTAAGGGCAGCCAAAGCCACCCTCACCCCTTAGAAACCCTTCGCGCAACCGGGTTTCAAAGAAGCTGGCAACCTCGGATGGCACCACCTCGGACGGCGGCGTCTCCGTCTCTCGGAGCGACTGATTATTTTATCTATCGGAACGGCTGGTTGGTTTGTGGGAGATGGTCGGTTGATGGGAGGCCCTTAAAGCTGGTGGGCCGCGTCCATCTAAACCTTTGAATTTTATCGCACCTTTTAAAATTAAACTATCCGGTAACGGGATGATGTAACCACCAATTTTTATGTAAGCGTGCGCTCGGTTTAAACTTTTGGGCGTCGAAGTGTCATTACACGGGTTACGTACTTGAGATCATTCGAACCGTCTTACAAGGCCTTACAACCCAACGCTGGCCTCTAACCTATACCCCTTAATTAACCTTTGTGCCGGCCCGTCTACCCGCGTCACTAACACAAACCCATCACGCCCAAGTTGAGATCCATTCCCCCATATCGTTTAATCGACCTTTGTCCAAACCCAACCTCCTGACTTGGTTTAAATTTACCCCGTAGCGTATATCCATTACCTACCCGGATGGGCGCTCACCATAACCAACCCAATCATAAGGTAAACCTCGACCTTCTTCAGAATAGTTCCTGATACTACACTAAAAGCTAATCTCACCGGTTGATTCAAAGGGTCGGGGTTTAAGTTTGTAGTGTAGATCTTTTTGGTAAAATTTAAGAAGGTTTGGTGGTCGGGAAGTGAGGGATGTTGGGACGGTAAGCCGTTGGGGTAAGATTGGGGTTAATAAGTCAATCGGTAAGTGTCAGGCCACCAGGGGAAAAGCACTGGTGGTGCGTCCGTCCGAAAGGGGCGCTTCAAAGTTCACTGTCATGGGTAACTTCATGACTTGTTTTACTCCTAAATAAAAACTCTATGAATAAGAATTTAATTAGTGATAGGCAAAAAGGTATTTTTAGAGTAATCAAGCACTATTTATAATGCTTGAAAATGAAAGTAGGATCAAGAGGGATCTTCAGGGTAGTCACGAGACCTGTAGGAAAGTCCCAATACTGTGATCAGTGGAAAATCTGCTCCACATGACTTAAGGAATGGGGATCTAACATTTTCCCAAATTTGGAGCAATTTATATAAAGCCCCAAATTTGGTATATTTGCTGGTATTATAGATTTGACCCCTCCAGTAGGGATATCAATCCTTCCCCTGGACAAGGCTTACACCTAACCCAGGAAAAATCCTGACAGTAAGGTTGAGATGGTTAAGGTTGGGTTTGAAGGGTGAGTTTGGGGAGGCTAAGATGGTGTTAAACTGGTTGGGGGTTTGGGTTTTTATCGCTTGGGGTTTGGCTAAGTTTTTAGCTTCATTTAGATATACCAATTTCCTTCAATTTCAACATTTTGCATTTCAATCTTTAATAGTTTGTATTTCAGTTTCGTTATCTTATACTTCAGTTTCAACAGTTTACGCTTCAATTTTAATATTTTGTATATTTCAATTTTAATATTGTAAACTTAAATTTCAATACTTTATCTATTTTAATTTCAATATTTTACATTTCAATTATAATACTTTATCAATTTTTAACAGTTTTCACTTCAGTTTCAACATTTTATATACTTTAATTTCAACTTTACACTTCAATTTCTATATCTAATATACTTGGCTCTATTTCAGTGAGAATAATAGTATTATTTTAAAAACTTGTATCAAAATTGACTTTTAAAATGCTAAAATTGATTGTAAAATATTGGATTGCAAGTATAAAATATTGAAATTGAAGTGTAAAATATTGAAATTATACTACAAAATATCAAATTGAAATACAAAATGGTAAAATTGAAGTGTAAAATATTGAAATTGAAGAAAAGATAGTATATATAGGTTCATTAATGGTTAGAAAATTACTAGATATCTGTGTATTGTACTGGTTACAACTTGTTTTCTCAAGGTTCATCACAAGAACCTTAAATGGTCATCAGCTCAAGACCTTCAAGGCTTAACCTATTGAGTAAATCAACCCATATCATCTCAGAGCTTTTGATACTTGTACTTAAGGATCCTAAGGTAATTTTTTTTACCTGAAGGTGCCTATGTTTACAGTATACTTTAACTAATTTGTATTAAAGGTGGTTGGTGTTGAAAGCAGAGTTTAGGTTTATTGAAGATTTTTCTGAAGATGTGAGCCTTAAACCTGATTGTTGACAGTGTGGTAACCAATAAGAAACAGGTAGCCCTTTTTGATAGATCATAGTCATCACTGGGACTAGATGGAGCTATAGGATTTGCAGAGAGGTTTGGGAAGTTTATCTGACACCTCACCTATAAGGTTCCAAAGCCTACCCAGATAGGTAGATCCTAGCTTATCAAAATAAAGATGCCATTTGGGTTATCATGGTTCAGCTTGTAGAAGGTTGACCTGGAGTATAATAGGCAATAAGACGCCCATTTAAACTGAAACAAAAGGGATACAAAGTTACCTCTAATCTGGACCCAGTTATCATTTGATACCTTACTGGGGAGTTGATGGCTTATCAGGGCTTATATAACCTGCGCAAACCCATTCAAGTTTGTGGAGTTGCAATAAACTGTTGATGAATAAGTTGGGTACTCAAAGCTGCCTGGTTTGGATAACTTATGTTGGACTGTAACTTAAGCAGCTTAAGGGACAATAAGAAATTTCTAAGAGATGAGTGTAATTAATCAACTTAGATGAATATAAGTATATCATCAGAAATTAAGTTTGTACTATAAATACTATTAATAAATAAGCAGGACTCCTTTAAATGATGGCATGTCCCTTTTAGAAGTTAAACTTAGTGCATATGAGATTTAGATCAATCCATGTCATGGGGTTTTGTCATATGTCAAGGTGATGAAATTAAAGTTGAGCTGATATTATAGATGGGTTACCACCCAAGACAACTTAGAATACCTCTGGTAAAGCTAACCTCAAGAATTTACCTAACTGGTGGATAGAATTGCCACTATGGACCAGTTATTCTAGAAGCTGGTAGAATAGCTAATATTGGTTACTAAAAATCTTTTATATGGAAAAATTGGAGATTTATAGGCTTTTTTGGAATAAAGGGAAGATAAATAATAGACATACAGAGGAGTGGTAACATAGCAGGGCGATTCCTGCTCCACTCAGGGTCAGGTTTCTATTGATACAAGTTTTAAACCAGCCCAGGCTTAAAAAAAGCATGGCGTGTTATATTTGCCCCAAGTTCAGCCCACCTTGTTTACTTTTAAAGTAATAGACATATAGCTCAAATGTTAAATGCTGCTATATTATAGGTTTCTTTGGGATTAAGTGGGATGTGCATAGGGCTAATAACTCCCATGGCAGCGTGATTCAAAGATTAACACACTTACTATTATCCAAATACATTAGGTCCATTTAGCAAGCCCAGATCACTTGAGACCTCATTTGGATTGCTGCTATCAATTTGTTACAAAATTTTGTTTGTGGCCATCTCAAATTGGCAGATGGGCAGGCCATTCAGCAGGATGGGTAGGGCATGACCACAGACAGGGGTGTTAGGATAAATTCCAATCCAAATTTAGTTGGGTTTATGAAGCATTAAAATCAGGGCTACTTTTGTAGCTCACTTTTGCTCCCTGATTTAGCTTCACAGATTCTTAAACAATTCTTTGATTAACTGAAATAAATAAACTGGGGAAACAATAGTATAAAGAAATTTATATAGGCAACTGTCCTAAGAGCCACGTTGGATAAAAGGCTCAATGCTAAACAGGTGCTTCTTCCTTTTGAAGATATCTTTGAACTGGTAAAGAACTCTTCCCTATTCTCTTCATGGAGAGCCAAGAGGAGATCTGATACACACAATAACCCAAGGATATACAATCCTTGCACTATTATCTCAAGAGCAAGCTATACAACTAATATACAAACAACTAAATTATTATCAAAGAGATCTGTCTTTATTAGGAAATTATTAGGGGTTTTTATAGTACACTTGATGTACAGCTTTTCAGCTTCCCACTGAGTATTAATTAATTGTTCCCCAGAGAACTTTATCCCTTGAGTTTTAGCTTCTGAATACTGTCAGGTATCTTTGACTTTATTATTATCAGGTAGCGTAATCCTTGATGTTCAGCAACTAATATATTAGTGCCAGGAGCTGGACACCAATTGATTGGGGTCATGTTTCCTGATGACGCTTCTACCATTGAAACATGAGTTAAAAACGCCTAGGTAGGTTTGATAAACTCCCCAATAATTCAATCAGAACAATTCCATATAGTGATTCAACTATCAGGTGTTAATCCCTCATTAAGTCCATGCTCAGTATTTTTGAGGGATTGTTGGGATTGGGTAGCTGAGGGTAATAGTTCCTCCAAAGCATTTCAAAATGGATGGTTTAAAAGGTCCTGCAGCAAGCAGATGGCGGGGAGAGCTGGGAATCCTATTTGTAGGAGCTGGTAACTTGATCTAAGCTTGAGAATAGATGATGAGGGACCTATTGAATTAAACTGGGAAAGTTGACATCTGGAGAGGAGTTTGCTGTACAGAGGCTCTAGAAATAAATAAAACTAAAAACAAATTGGAGATAAAAGTATAACTTTATCTAAGAACAGGAATGGATATTTATAGGTGAGGTTTTTCTCTAATCCTTTTAGGATAGTGACGTCCTCCACTGGCAAGATCTTCAACATCCTGATGCTGATCAGGTGGGGAGTCAATGACAGGCTTCCTTTTAACAAATTGATTAGGGGGTAGAAAAATAAGGCTCACTAGAGGTAAATTTGGAGAGGTATCAGAAGTAGGGAAATTTGAATTAGATTGATTGGGAGCAGGTTGAATCCCTTTAACACCTCCCTCAAGATCTTGTTAAGGTGGATAGTACTTGCACAGAAAATGGCTGTGGACGTGATTAACTACCATGCCAGTACCAATAGCAGCAATAGAGTACTTGGGGCTCCTATGGTATATCACCCGATAGGGACCAGACCAAGTGGTGGCAAACTTATGGGTCGTGCCCCCAGGGGATGGTGATAGAACATGACTAGATCTCCTAAAGAGTATTCAGGGAGCGCTGGACGGTGCTCATTTGCTCAAACCTCTTCTCTAAAATTGGTAGTTTTGATAGATCCATTGGCCATAGCTTGGAGATGTATGATCTCATCAGTTAGCCATTGCAGGGTAAGCTCTACATTACTTGGATTAGCTGATGCAAGGATAGGTTGAAGACTGGAAGGCAAAAGAGGCTTGCGCCCATATAGGGCTTGGAAAGGGGACATCTTAATCATCCTGTGATAGCTAACTTGGTAGGCCAATAAGGCACTCAGGAGAAAATCATTCCAATGCACAGGGTTTGAAGAAGCTAATTTTCATAATATGGAAATTAAAGTACCATTAGCACGCTGTACCGCGCCATTGGTGGCGGGGTGATATGGTGTAGTGAAGAGGTGCTTTATACCTAGCAAAGAAGTTAATTTCTGGACTACAGAGAAAATAAATATTTGCCATTGTCTGATAAAAGTACCCATGGGCAACCATGATGGGAAAATGTGTTGGTACAGGAAGAGGACAGTAGCTCTAGCAGTAGCATGAGGGACTGAAGTGGCCTCAGCCCACTTGGTTAGGAGGCCAATGGCAATGATAGTATAGCGATGGCCATAGACACCCACAGGTAGTGGACCTGCAACATTGATGCTAACAGTATCAAATGGGGCCCCAGGGGCTACAAGCTCAAATTTAAAGCGTGGATTGGACTTGTCCTGGGAATGGCAGGTGAAGCAACTTTCCAAAACATCATGAATGGACTCAGCCATATTCTCCCAATAGCATTTGGTTTTTAGCCACTCAATGGTTTTCTTTACAGCCCCATGTCCAAGGGTCTTATGGGCTTCCATGATAGTTTCAGTCTGAAGAGAAGGGCGGAGATAGGGCAGAAAAGAGGTGCCAACCTGTTTTACCAAGACACAATCAACGACTTTAGTGTTAGAAGCCATCTTCTTTAGTCTGTCTTGAATGTCTGGAGATTCCTGAGACCACATTCTAGGGTTGGAGAGAAGCTCAAAAAGTCAATCTTCTTCAGTAATAGTTATATTTAAAATAGGGAGGTGAGATAGCCCATCCGCATTTTGATGAATGGCGCCAGCTCTGTGAACTATAGAAAAATTGAAATTTTGGAGTCTGAGGGCCCAGAGAGCTAACCTCCCATTGTGATCTTTCGTCTGACAAAACCAATGGAGGGAGGAATGATCGGTGACTATTGTAAAATGTTTACCATACAAATAGGGGCGGAAGTATTTGATAGCAAGTAAAACTGCCAGGCACTCACGTTCAGTTACTGAGTAATTACGCTCAGCCTTGGTTAACGTCTTGCTAAAATAGGCAACTGGGTGATCAACTTGGTCTTGGTTTAACTGGGAAAGGATGTCACCTACAGCGGTGTTACTAGCATCATTGAAGAGAACAAAAGGTTTCTCAAATTTAGGATGTATTAAGACAGGAGCTGATGACAAGGCAGTGCATAAGGAATTGAAGGACTGTTGTTGTTCAGGGCTCCAAAAGAAGGGCAAATTTTTGTGTAGGAGTTCAACTAAGGGTTTGGCAAGGTCAGCGAAGTGAGAGATAAATTGGCAGTAGTAGCCCACCATTCCCAGATAGACTTGGATATCTCACAAATTCTTTGGAGCAGGCATGCGTTCAATGGTAGAGACCTTATCTGGGATGGGGAGGATACCTTGCCGCGTCACCTTGTGTCCTAAAAATCCACTTCTTGTTCAAAGAATTTACATTTAGAGGGCTTTAGTTTTAAGGAGGCCTCCCATAGTCACTAAAATACCTGATGAAGATGATTGAGGTGTGCAGTAAGTGTTTGGGAGAATACAGTGACATCATCAAGGTATACTAATACACACATGAGTTTAAGGTCCCCAAACAACTGGATCATAGCCCGTTGGAAGGTAGCAGGGGCATTGCATATCCCCTGCTGCATACAGGTGGGCTTGAACAACCCTTCATGGGAAATGAGGGCACACTTGGAACGATCCACAGTGGAAAGATCAATCTGCCAGTAGCCACTGGCCAGGTCCATCGCAGAAAAGTATTGGGAGCCAGATAAGGAGCATAAGGAGTCATCAATGCGGGGTAAAGGGTAGCTGTCCTTGCGCGTAATGGAGTTCAATTGTTGATAGTCCATAACAACACATTGGCTCCCATCCTTCTTCTTAATCAACAGGAGAGGGGAGGGCCAGGGACTATGTGACAGTTGAAGGAGGCCATCATCGAGCAATTGCTTTAATTCAAGAGTAACCTAGGCTTCTTCAGTTTCTGATCTATGATAAGGTCAAGAGAGAAAAGGAGCAGCATCTCCAGTATTGACCTGGTGTTGAACGCCTTGCATGTGGCCATAATTGTGAGGGCCCAAGGAGAAAATATCAGAATACTCATTGATCAAAGCTTTGGCAGCCACTTTTTGTTCAGCTGACAAATCAGAACTAATTTATACAGGCACTGCAGCAACAACAGGAGGCTCCCCTAACCCAAAGTCATGAAGAGTCCCTTTTATATGATCCCTTATCACCTGGTCATAAGGTAGGAGGCGGACGTAAGCAATAGGTTGGTTCATCTCAATGACTTTAGGAGACTGGGAGAGGTTGGCTAAAAAAACAGTGACAGTGCCTTGATAAGCGGGATCTAAAACTTCTGGACAGGGGAGAGTTTCAAATGCAGAAGGGTTAGGTAAACTAGATATCTTGAGCAAATGATTAGGAGGGGGAACCAATTGGATCCCAGTGTCTACTAGTATTTGGGCCTGCGGAGGTATAGTAAGGACTTGGGGAGAATGTAAAGGCATCCCCTCCTCAGCCTCGACCATGGGAGGGGGCAACTTAACTTTGGACCCCAACACATGATATTCTAAACGCTCAATGGAATCAGGAGACTTGAGCAGGCACATCCTCAACTTCCGCTTCCCTTTTTCCTTAAGAGCAGAGGTTAAAAGTAAAGGGACACGGTATCCTAATATAAAAATGAAATTATCCTTAAAATTAATAATGGCAGCATGTTCCATAAGAAACCCAGTGCCTAATAGGAGTCATAGCTATTTTATAATCCAAGGCTACAGCAGGGATAGATAGCTGTAGGCCGCCTAACTTTAGGGGCAAGTGGGAGTAAGCACCTATAGCTCAAGCATATGCAGTAACAGCGGTCCCATATTCTGACAAATGGTTTAGATCAGGCTGAATTTTAATTTATTGATAAGTTAAGAAGAAATGATGTTAATTGAAGATCCAGAGTCAACAATAGAAAGAACCTTCACCTTGTGAACCACTGCTTCAATACAGGTTACTGTCACTCCCCACTAAGCTGGGATAGCATATATAGCTGCAGGGGCTGACTTAGAAAGAGGATAAGAAGAAATATCGCTAGGTTTAATATTAACAGAAGGCTCAATAGGAGTTTCCTCTTCAGGTGCACTAGGGCCAACAAGGTCAGTGAAAACAGTATGAACTGATTGTTCTTGAGGCGCAGTAAAGTTGTCAGCATAGGGAGCCTCTCGCCCTATGCTGACCCCTCTTTTGCTTTATCTTCAGCCATTTTTGTATAACAAAGCTGAATGGTGTGGTTGCGATGGCCACAATAGGTGCAGTTGGGTCGAGCTCAGGTTTTTACAGACCCATTGTTATTCACTACATGAATCTGAGGATGTGAGGTGGAAGTGGAAGCAAGAGTGGCAGTAACTACAGAAGTAGGAATTTCAAGAAGGGCATCCTTAATATCTAAAATAGAAGTGATGTTTTATTTAACAGAATTCATGTGAAGATGGAGCTGCGGGTTAAACTCTAAAGCAGACAAGATGGCAACAACAGCATCATTGATAGTGAGACGGTTGTTGGTTACCAATATTTGGACCTCAGCATAGAATCAAGCAGCAAACTCAGCGGGAGATTCACCACGTCTTAACTTTTTACTCATAAAGGCCTGCTTCTGATTTGCCAAGGTGAGATCACTACTGTATTCTTTAATAGGCGCAGCCTTCACCTCAGCCCAAGTGCTGCATCTCATGAGGTGGGGTACCATAGTTTCTTGGGTGGATCTACTAAGGCAAGAGGGTAATTACTTAACCTTTTGTTGATCAGGAGCTTCTTCCATCACATTTTCATAAATATATAGAAAAGAAGCGATACTTCCTTCCATGGGGTGAACTTGTCTTTAAAAGAAGGTTAAAACGTAGTTCCCATGGGAGCTGAAATAACATTAACGCCTACTGGGCTGTCAATTGAATTTGGATAGCTTGGATTTGGAAGGAGGCACAGGATTTCGATTCAAATCAGCTTGTTGTCTAAAATGGTTCAGATTGTCTTGAAGAGCCCCTATTTGGGAAAATTAGAGACTCAGTGTATGCTTTTTGTTGAAGTTCGTTGTGAATTGATTCCATTTTGACACGGAGATTTTAAACTAGGGCTCAGAGCTCAGAATTGTCTTGCTTCAACCTAACAATTTTTTCTTTTTGGTTAGCCAAATCATCAGTGAGAGAATTTTAAAGATGGTAAGAGTTATCCAACCCTTCCTTTATTGCATCAAAAGTAAGGTTTGGATCAATAGGTTCTCCAGAGCGAGTTAGCCAACAGCTTCAAGTAATATTTTCAAGATTTTGTTTGAGAGTAAGAAGGTGGCTATTTGAGGAAGGATCCTCCAGAGGGGAAGGTGAGTGTGCAGTTGAACCAGGAGGACCAGGAGGTCCAGGGGGCCCATGAGTGCCAGGATGCCCATATCCAGGGGGCCAGCTGGCCCAGGTGGCCCTTCACTTCCATCCCGACCAGGGGGCCCCATCACTCCAGCTGGACCAGCTGATTCTTGCTCCCCAGGGGGGCCTGGGGGACCTACAGGTCCAGGAGGCCCTGGAATCTTAGGCACACTTGAAACATTAAACGATGGTTGAATTGTTGATTCAATCTGGCTTATTTGTTCAAAAGTTTGTTTGGTAAAAGCATTAAGTTGGCTGGCGAGGTTGATAATAGCTTGTTGCAACTGACTCTCAATAATGGTGGTAGTCTCAGTAAATCAGGTAGCTACTTCCTTGCAAAGCAGGCTAGCCACTCTCACATCCAGTTGGGAGAGTTGGTTTTGAATAGAGATAAGTTGGGCGCGGTTTTAAAGAATAGCCTCATGGTTATCTTTTATGAATGAAGAAGCCAAGTTGTAGAAATATAGAAGGTAGGAGTGTAGCTCTTGTGACAAGGTAAACTGTTGCAAGATTTCTTGATGGTAAATCCCCATCATTTGGACTAAATGGTGAATGGCGGGGTGAACAAACTGTCACAAATATCGCTCTGTGTGAGATACTCCTACTTTGGAGCCAGATAAGGTGGCAGATTCATATAGTGCTCACATATTATTGGGAACTGCAGAGGCTTGGTTATGATGGGAGTGATCTCTGGGGAAAAGGGCACCTAGAAGTAATTAGTTAATAGTATCAGAAACACCTGTAGGCTAAAAATGATAGTTTTGGGGTTTTAGGGCCAGAATAGAGATATTGAGCGTAGCATGGAGTTGTATAAAATTGAGTTCATTGTTCTCAGGGTCGCAATTTCCATTGGAGGTTACCCATTGGGTGACGCTGGACATTTCAGTAAGGGGCCAAGTAGAGACTTGGTGAGAATCATCCATTGTGAATATATTTATTCATCAGGTAGCTCGGGAGAGTACCTGGCAGAAAGCACCAAGTATTTTGTTGGGATTGGGTAGCTGAGGGCAATAGTTTCTCTGAAGCATACCAAAATGGATGGGTTAAAAGGTACCACAGTGAGCAGATGGCACGGAGAGCCGGGAATCCTAATCATAGGAGCCAGTAACTTGATCTAAGCTTGAGAATAGGTGATGAGGGACCTATTGTATTAAACCGGGGAAGTTGACAGCCAGAGTGGAGCTTGCTGTGCAGAGGCTCTAGAAATAGATAAAACTAAAAATGAATTGGAGGTAAAAGTGTAACTTAATTTAAGAAAAGGCGCGGATATTTATAGGCAAGGTTTTTCTCCTAATCCTTTCAGGATAGCGACGTCCTCCACTGGCAAGATCTTCAACATCCTGATGTTGATCAGGTGGGGAGTTGATGACAGGCTTCCTTTTAACAAATTGATTAGGGGGCGGAAAATAAGGATCGCTAAAGGAAAATTTGGAGAGTTATCAGAAGTAGGGAAGTTTGAATTAGATCAATTAGGAGCAGGTCAAATCCCAACAGGGATGATTCCTGATGAAAATACTAACCAAACTAGACATTTGATCCCTTCCATTGATTATATATGACTAATACTTTAGTTGAAGATCATTGCTGAAATATAATATTGGAAATAAAAATCTTCAAATTGATTAATTTGTCAAAGGGATGGATATTTTGGTCAACTGAAATTACATGAAGACTAACCATATTGGGGACAGGCTCATTTCACTAACCTGCAGGCTGTAAAGATAAAGGATGGTTGCTAAGCTCAAATTAGCTTCTCTCAGATTTTTTGCTTTCAAAATTGGTTTATTCCCCTTGAGATAATTGAATCTATTTAAAAACCTTACAGAGTTGTAGGGGAAGGCAACTTGGCATCTAGTGCTATATCCCTGACCTCTAATACTTTTTTGAATATCCCTCTAATTTTTCTAGCAATTATTAGTGGTGGGAAGGACCAGAAGGGGAGAAATTTCCAAAGGATAGGCTGTGACCCACCTTCCACCCATTAAAGGGGCTAAATTGCACTTATGGAAAGAGGCACAGACACCTTCTTTGCTCCTTATTGAATCTGTAAGTAACTCCTTCCTGTTCAGGTATATGGCTGCTCCCCAGGTCTTAAAAAATCCTTTTTATTTTTGAACAGTAGTTGTCAAACATCTGACGTGCCAAAAATACTTGACCTTCATTGAATTTACTCCAATACCCACAAACGCATTCACATTTTGAACCACATCACCATTATGATTATTTGAAAATAGGATCCATGTGGGGATAGAGGAGAGAAACACTGATTTATAAAAAGTAGTCCCATTTAACCACTAAGCTGATAATTGGTAGTAATCTCACACTTCATCTCTTGAACTGAGGGGTGGCTGGTCGGTTTATTTGGGGAAGCTGCAGAACATCCTGGATGGGGTTGAGCTCATAATTGGAGTTGACTTGGACTTTCAGTTGTTGACAGGATCCAGTCACCATACCTTTGATTTTGATGCCACTGGGATCTTCTTTGACATTCCAATCTGCTGCAGTATTTTTACAATTGATTCCTGGGTACGGGGGATCAAATTGGAAGTCTAAATGTTTAATTTGGGGCAGGAATCAGAGTGTGTATACTCTTGGGAAAGTGGTTGGCAAAACAACTCTTTAATATGGGTTACTCAATTCTTTCTCACTAGAGGATTTTGAAATTGAAATCACTTTCAGCGTTTGTACTAAAGAAAGGCCTAAATTATCTCAGTATTAAACTGATAAACCATTTAACTGTCTTCATACATGATTGAGACCTCTGATATCAAGTGGATTAGCACCAATGAGCTTCTTCTCTTAAAAAATCAAGAATTAATGAGGGAGGTTTGAGAATTATCACCAGATGATACTTTTTCTCAACGCCAGAAAATGTAATCTGGATGCACTTGCACAATGGAAGAACAACAGTTCAGAAGCCAATCAGAAGAAGTGGCTGCAGCTCAACCCCCATACTGGACAAGAAATGAAGATCATGAACAAAAAACTCAAGTTCCCTACCCTTACAAAACATCTAGCTGTCTTATAGATAGAAAAAGGCCATAACAGATAGAAATCAGTGCATATTTTCCTATAGAGTTTATATCTAATTCTACATCTATGCATAGTTACAATAATTAGTATTCTTTATTTAGGATATTGAAATAAACTGGACGCTAAAGAAGCGAGAGTGATACACCATCACCTCTCTTTAGCCATATTGATCAGCCAATATATCCCAAAGTCAGCTCATAACTTCCATTTCTACTGCCCTGGGCACCCACAAATTTTGATATTTGGCTTTTAATTGCTAAAACCCCAAAAGTTGGTACTCACTACAGGGGCCCCCAAGCTTTAATTAGTGATATTGTCAACACAAAACATGAAATATAACATCAACAACGGATTTTCTCTCTCCAATAGGGAATGGAGAATTAATTGCTGGGTTTTTACTTCACAATTTGAGGTACAACTCATTCAACCTGAGAGCCTAGAATTCTGAGCTACCTTTGAGTTCAACCTTGCCATGCTGAACCTCAGTCAGTTCTATCTCCAACTTGCCAACCTAGCTGACACTATCCAGCAGCTTTTAGATGGGTTCTATTCCACCAAAACCTTGTATAACCATTTTCAAGCTTCTGATGTCCCCTCCTACATGTGGAAACTTTATGGCTTAGATGCCTTATCTATTAATGGGTTAATTTGTAATGCAGAACCCTACCTACATCATTTTTACATCTGGCCCTCCATCTTCTCCTCCAATCAGTGAGGTTACATCATCAAGAAATATTAAGCCATCTGGAATTAATACAGAGCCTTAACTCCAAATTTGATAAGATTATGAAGCTTCCTCTGCTTATGTTTGTGACAGTCAGAAAGCTATCCAGGACAACAGTCGTCTCATTAATGATGCCCAAAGTTAAATTTTCCTGTTGGACTTTAGGATCTTTGGATATATGGACACCTACCTTACACAGCAACTACATGGAGTGGTATCCAAGTTACAAGAGTACATTCAAATTGTCGCATTGAAGGCTAAAGCCCATACCCAAACTTTAGAATTTATCTTGATGTAATGATTGATTCATTTAGAAGCCTTTCTTGATCATCTCCAGCGTTAAAGTGACACCGTCACTGGAGGGCCATGAGGGCCTAAAGGCCCTGAAGTCCTTAAAGGTACAAGAGGTCCAAAGGGGGCTGAAGGACGACCAGGTTCCAGAGGGCCCCCTGGCCTCCCTGGGTCAAACATTCCCCCAGATGAAAGTTCTGAGGACCTTATGTGTGGTAAGATGCTCAAAAATGGAGAATTTTAAGAAACAAATCTAAATCATTTCTCAAAGTTGTTTAGTCCATCCTGAAGTGAGCTCCATCAATCCTGCTGTCATCCTAGTTGCATTAGACTTAAAAATGGAAAATGTATGGGAGTTCATGAAATCTGCCAATAAACGTTTAAATGATAAAAAAACAGAACTATGCAAATTTGAAGACTTGCATCATTTTGTTACCCAAAATTCTAAACCTAAAACACCAAATTAATTAAAATTCTGACGTCAGAGTTCTCAATTAGTGCTGGGACGAATTGCAGGACAGTCTAAAGACGCTTTGAAGATAAATAGATCAGTAGGTTCTCTGCATATGCCAAGTCAATGTCTAGTGAGCCTAGCCGGATTATTAAAGCTGGAATCCATGCCCTCCCCACACCAGTCAGATCAGATTTTAATCCTAGCTTAAAGGAGTATTTTTTTCTAGAATGAGAAAGCATTAAATTTCTTTTATTTGCTTCTGAGAGCGCTGTGGAAGAGGCCACCAAATACTAAAAGATCAAGCATATACATTCCTTCCTGTGTGGGGAAGCTAGTGGAATTAAGACACTTTACTTCATATATGCCAGATCTGGTGTTAAAATTTGAGTTGACCACATTATTCAACCTACTGACCAATTAATGAATTTAATTATTAGTTAAAATCATATAGTATCAGCAACGGTTGCCAACTGATGAGATTATCTTCAGGGATCATCCCTGATGATATTAAGAGAAAACGATGAGGGAACAAAACCCAATAGTCGAATTATTGGTAATTGTTTAGAGCAGAACAAATGGGGAGTTGTCAGAAAATACCTAAGCGTTATAATGCCAAAGGTAGAGAGTAAGATCGTCATTGGTCAAAACAATTGATTTTAAGTTCCTAACAACAATTGTTTGGTCACCAAACAGCTGAGGATTACGTGGCTTAAGAAAATCAAATCAATGATATCCAACGATATTTAGTGCCTAACACTTGAGGGTCAAACCAGTATAGAAGAGCAAATAATCTTAGCGGACATCTGAAAAGTTGTTTTTCAATTTATAGTATAAAAACCTCCAAAATTTTTAATAAAATTATATTAAAACTTGACATTAACTAAGTTGTTATATATTGGTTGTTTAACAAACTCTTAAGATAAGATCGCAAGGATCAGATATCCTTAGGTTGGTTTTTCAAGTCTCCATTTGTCTCTGCAAAAAGAAAATAGGGAACATGTTCCCTATCAGTACAAGAATATCTTCAAGAGGAAGAAGCACCTGTCTAGCGTTGTAAAATCACTCAACATGGCTTTTTGGAATTCAACTTTAACAATAGTATTCATACTATTAATTCCCCAGTTAATCAATTTCAATCAAAATTCACAATTATCCAAGAATCTGTGCATTTATATTAGGGCGCAGTAGTGAGCAATCATCTAGCGGCCCAGATTTTAACACCTGGTCACAGATTAAGACCGCTCTTTCACAGGATTTTGGCTCTGATAAGACCCTCTTAAGTCAAAAACAAGCCTTCATGGCTATTTGACTAACAAGGGAAAAAAACCCTTCTGTTTTTCACATCACTTTTATTCTAGCGTGCAACTGCTAGTTACTACTAATTAATTCTTTTTAGTTAAAACTAATACCACCATCATTTCTGAGCTCAAATCTTGGCCCAATATTCAGCTCCACATGTAGAAAGTAAATGAAGTTTTTACTATAATGCATGACATCAAAGAGGCACTCAACGAGATCCATGCTGCCACTTAGAACATGTGCCCTTCACAGTTCAAGCCACTCCTAGACCTAGGGTGCATGCGTTGAAGGCCAAGGAGAAAGGTGTGTCCACTTGTTCCTACTAAAAAGACCTCTGACATACCAAGGGGAAGTGCTATAAACGTTGGGCAGAAGGGTCAGTATGTAAACTTTTTGGGAAAAGAGAGGTCAGCATGAAGTTAGAGGCTCTTTATGTTAAAACTTCACCTTTTATGTCTCTTTTTAAGCCCAAAACCCTACGGAGGTCACCACTACAAATACTGAATCCATGAGTTAAAAAAAGTAATAAACTTCTTGATACTACTTATTTTTATAAAAAATTGCGCATGTTTCTCACCCTACCACCCTAATTTGATAGTATGGTACTCATATTGTGGTCAAGGTTCACTAAATCCCACACTCGCCATAATTTGTAGCAGGTCTCCAGTGAATGTGATATCATCCAAAGTAATGAAGAAAATTAAGATTGCTCCTGATCTGCCTCACTACATTGAGTACGGCACCACCAGGTCCCAATGCACCCAATCCATAGGGGCCTACTCCAAACTCACCCTCCAATTTGGGATAATTTTGTTAAACGCCTCAGCTATAGCTCTGGATAACCCCAAATATGAGTTAATGCTGGGCACTCAAATTCTCTGAGAATACAATGCCATAATTCATTACATGGAAGGGTTCCTATCCTTGCTTGGTAACCACATTCCCTTAATGCTTGAAACAGCAAGGATGGCAAAGAGCACATAAAGGCTCAGACCAGCTTATTGAGGACAAAAAATGGATTAATTGGCTCAGCTATCACATCTATGGTTTTTGCAGGAGTTACCTTCCCCTGTGTAGTGGATGGGGCTGAAGTGATGCCAGTATAACTTCCAGAGCCCAAAGTAAACCCCGGGGTCACAGATTATAGTACACATTCAGGTTCATGTGAATATACAACCTGGAAACCTTTTGGAAATTCATGGAGCTGAAAATTTGTTCATAAAAGAAGTCAAAACTGTCAAGTTACCCTTGACCCTGGATACGCTGGATCCAATTTATATTGCTGGCTAACCTGACTCCAAAGGCCTGTACCATTGACCAAATACTCCAATCGCCTATTTACACTTAGTACCATTCAACAATATCAGCTGTGTCCATGGATTTGAAGCCTCCAGGACTTTTTTTAGAAGAGCCTCCCACTGTAACTCTAGTTATCACCTCCATAGAAGAAGTACTACCACCGAACAAAGGAGGAAGGTGGTGAGCTCTTGGAGAAATATTCTAAACTATTTTTCAAGTCCATGTATGAATTTGGCAAGATGAAGGAGGTTGTGAACAATTTAGAGATGGGGACGCTTCACCCATATTCTCACATACCTACCAGAAGAGCAAGATAGAAGAGGCCTAGGTCACCACCAAAATCAAGGAGCTGCTAACCCCAGGGTTGCTAGCACCCTTGCAAAGTCTCTAGGCATCTCCACTTCTACTTGTTCAAAAAAGGGAGCTATCATGTCATAAGGGACTATTGTGAGCTCAAAGCAGTAACCTGAAAGTAGTTATTTCTTCATTTAAATTGATGATTCCCTTCAACTCCTAGATGGGGCCCAATATCTCTCAACGATGGATCTTGCCAGAGAATACTGGAAGATTGAGCTAGCTCCCAAGGAATAAGCCAAGTGTACCATTATTGCAAACAAAGAGCTGTTTGAACTAACATGCATTCTGCAAGGGCCATGTAATGCCCCTGCCGACTTCCAACAAGCTATGGATGGGCTCTTAGGTGATTAAAAGATGTCTTGCATCCTATTATACTTTGACAATTTTACCATTTTCTCCAAAACCTTCAGCGGCCACCTAGAGCACTCTGCCAAGTTATTGATTGGCTCCAAAAAGCATCTCTGAAGTCAAAACCTGACAAATGCTCATTCTTTAAACAAGAAATGGATTTTAGGGATGGGTCATCAAAAGAGGAAACAATCACTTACCAGACAAGGTCGCCTCAAAAAGAGAAAATGATGCCACTCCAAAGTCTTAGGGACATACAAGTGTTCCTAGGTATGGTAGGGTATTATAGGCAATTTATACCACGATTTACTGACCTGGCTGAACCCTTAGTGTATCTGCTACACAAGACATAACCTTAAAATGGAATCTGGAACATGATTATGATTTTAATCTACTTAGGACTGCATTAATCTCACAGCCTGTGTTGATTCATCTAAACCTTGATCAGACCTTTGTACTATACAAACGCCAGTGACATGGCCGTAGGAGCATTCCTGGCCCAATTATATAAACAATAAGTAGATCAACCTGTGGCTTAATTCGTCAAGACCCCAGAAAAAGGTGAATGGAATTACAGTTTCACTGATCATGAATACTTTCAATATTTGCTTTCATAGGGTTGAAGCCTTGAGCTTGAGCTTTCAATGCAAATATTTATTTAGTCACTCTTGGCCTATATTTATATCTATATATTAATCAAAGCTTAAATGGGCTTATACCTAAAATTAATATTGATATTAATTTATATAGCTTTTGATGACATATAATGCTGAGATGTTTCATCAAACAAATCCACAATAAATCGCCAGCTAAGTGCTCCACTAGTTGTTTTACTGGGCTGATATTCCCTATCTCCACTATACTCATCCCTATAGGGAACAGATCCCTAAAACAAACTTTCTTACCTTATCCTTAACTTCGCCTTATCTCATAAGTACTTTTATCTGTTTCCTGATTCCTTTTGTCCTTTGAAAGATCTAGAATAAATATATCTTGATCTGTTCTCAATTCCGCCAGGGTATGTGCAGATTTTTTCTTATATCCCTTATTTCATCCTTTATTTTCCTAGCACTATTTGAGGTTGCTAATGATTAATAATAAAAGAACTTTAACGCTTTTACCTTTCTAGGATTTTAATTAATGTTTTGTTCTTACTACTGGAAATCTCTTCTGTTTTTTATCCTCACTTTGCCTCAGCTAGTGGGACTAAAAAGAAACTCTCTCTTGTGGGACATGTGAACTATTTAGGTAATTACTTAATACTCTCGCTTGTAAACTCTGGCCTCTTTTTTTTTAGTACTAGATGGTCCCAACCCAAGGGGGGATTCATCGATGTCTCTGGCCTCTTTCTATCTAAATTAATCTACTTTTATGAGGACCTCTGAACCAACTTTAGATAAGTTCTTCTCTCCATTATCCACCTTGGCCAGCTTCTAAGGACCGGCCTTTAAATCTCGTCAGTCCTAACAAACTAATGCTCCCTTCCAGGTCTCTTTTAGGCTGCATTCAGAGAATAATATGTTTTCCTAGGACAATTAACTAATATAGAAGAGACTAATCAACCTCCCAAGTACCAGGAGCTGATAGCTCTACTTACTTTTATTTTAAATATAATTGTGAATGACTTGGAAAGACTTTTACCTCTTCATACAAGATCCCTTGGCTGGGCACATGCTTACCAGCTTTCTGAGGGATTAATTGAAGAAATTGCCAATGAGGCTTTTTCAAAAGCCTTAGAAGTGGATGAGAAGATACCAATATTCTTCAGCTTTCAGCTGAGCAATGGCAGGCTGCTGTTAGAGCAATCCACATTTCCACCAATTATTGCAATGAGCAACTGGATCAAGTACAAAATAAAATTAGCAACTTTAATGTGACCAATTTTAATTCCTTCCCCAAAGATCATCGAGAAGAACTTGGCTTGAAGAAATTTGAGTAAATGGATGTTACTGAAAACAAATTCCAGGAAAATCAGGACTACTTTTTGATTGAGATAAAGACTCTTAATGATAAACATAAAGAAGCCAAACCAAATGTCTTAATTTTACTTTGGTTCCTGATACAGAGGCTTACAGCTGCTCAAATATGCCAACCAAATTTTTTGCTTTGACTTTAAACTTGTTTTGATCTGATAGGCTCCTGAAACTCCAGTAATTTGCTCAGGCCACCCAAGCTGAGTGTCCTTAAGACCAAATTGCACTCTAATACCATTTTATCTTATTCAAACCCCTTTTTTATTTTTATTATGTATTAATTTATTACTATATTTTAGATATTTTTATAATGTCATAGAAATATAAGCCACTGGCAAAGCTCAATATAATCTAAAAAAATTAAAACTGCTACCAGAAGACTTGAAATTTAATGCAAAGCTGCGCTAAATTTTTTGCCTTTGTTTACCTGCCAGCTATTTCAATTTTTTAAAAACCTGAAGTTTTAAACTAATTTTAGCTTCATTATTCTCCTCTTCCTTAACCTCGTGCTCCTCCCTCATCAAATAGGGATCTAGTTCCATAAAATTGTCTATTGACGCTACCAGCCCAAATAGCCTCACAATCGATGGCAACGAGCTCAGACCATCCACCATAATCTCCAATCTTGTCCTCGACGTCTACTACAATGGGACAATCATTTGCCCGTTATTAAGTCTTTTTATGATCATAAGCTCACCCTCAACATTCCTAAGAATGATGCTTAGGTTTATACCTGCAACATATCACTTCCTCTATCTCATGTCTACCCCAACTCTCAGCTGGTGCTATTTACTGTTTTGGCTAAAACTTATATTACTTGGAAAATCTCAACGTCTAAATCTAATTTTGAGCCTAAGACTAAAAAGAATGCCTTATATCCTGTTAACCAGCTCTTCCATCCTAACTCCATGAATAAAGCTGTTATTCTTAGGCTGGGTGAACTAGATAACCCATGGTATTACCTACTCTTTAAAACCAAGCTTTTTAGAGGTGAAAAAAATCCAAGGTCCATGAAGATTTGTCACAACACTGACTGTCCATATTATCTCTCTCATATTCACTGGGTTAAAGTTTACCCTGAATTCCCTAAGGTGTCATATTTATACAACCTAAAGATTATAATAGTCACCCCTGATCGAGGCTTGGAGGGTCTGGGTGTCAGAATTTTTCTATAGTTTGGTTGTAGCCACAACTTGGGGCTTCCAACTTATTTATTACTTAGGACAATCTTGACTTATATTTTCTATATAAATTTTATTAAACAATGCTTTGGTGGACCTAAGGCCCAAACTTATCATTAGCTCCAAGTATCTAGCATCTTCCAAATCAAAATTAATATTGGTAAATTCCTCAACTGATGAACTTAAAAACCGTCATCAAAGTGCTCCACTAAGCTTTACTCCAGGATGATACTTCCTATCTCAAATATTATCCTTACCTATAGGGAACAAATCCCTATATCAACAATCTCACCTTATCCCTAACTTTTCCTTACCTCATGAGTACCTTTATCCTTTTCCTGCTTCCCTTTATCCTTTGAAAGATCTAGAATGTTAAATGATCTGTTCCCATTTCCACCAGGGTATGCGCCGATCTTTTCTTATATCACTTATACATCCTTTATTTTTTAGCACTATTTAAGGTGCTAATGATTCACCCAAAAGACTTTTACGCTTTTATCTTTCTAAGCTTTTTAGTAGAGGTTTGTTCTCACTGAAGGAAATTCATTCTGCTTTCCGGTTTACCCACTTTGCCTCTACTGTTGAGACTAAAAAGAAACT
Source organism: Massospora cicadina (assembly GCA_022478985.1). Taxonomy (NCBI): domain Eukaryota; kingdom Fungi; phylum Entomophthoromycota; class Entomophthoromycetes; order Entomophthorales; family Entomophthoraceae; genus Massospora; species Massospora cicadina. Next base: position 414,884 of record JAKSZP010014452.1, read on the forward strand.
TTCTCTTGTGGGACCTCTAAACCTGTTTAGGTTAATTCCCCCTATATTCCATTTCAGAACCTCTATCCTCTTTCTAGTATAGTTCCTCTACTTTTATGAGTACCTCCGAACCAACTTTATATAAGTGCTTCTCTCCATTGTCCACCTTAGCCAGTGATAAAGTCTGGCCTTCAGACCTCATCAGTCCCAACGGCGCCTCTTTGGTGGTACATGTGGTAGTTTATCTAATCAAGTATTGTAATACATGAATCCTTCTTGTAAAAGTCATAGTAGAAGAAGACGCTTTAATCTCACTATTAGGGCTCCTTGCTCAAAGAGGTATATAATGACAAAGAGTATCTTTTAGGCTGCTCTCTCTAAAAAAAGACCGTTAAACAAATTTAATTTATGCTCTTTATACAAAGTGTTGCTCATAGAAGTTGAAGCTTTAAGTTACTGGCGTTATTTCTTTACAGCTCTCATGTACCCATCAGATTTAAATAAATTTAAAGCTTTACTATATTATAGATCTCACGCATTCTTTCTCTTCACCAGATACATAACCATGAAACTGATTCACACTTTTTCTCCAACAAGTTTACTAATGAAAGAACACTGATATAACAAAAATATGTCACATTCCTGCCTTGCATCCAGAACCAAATGAAACATAATTAACAGACAATGATATTTGTGGATAATGTCTACAATGTGTTTAATTTTACATAAATGATGTAGCTCTTGAAACACTTAGTAACTCAGAGGAGGTTAAATTTTTGAAGTTTCCTTTGTTTTATGAAGAATTTAGTATAATTTGGTGCTATAACTAAGCAATAGGTTCAAGAAAATATGTCTAAAGATTTTCATATATGGAGGACACACTATACTTACAGGGTTTTATTTTGGTTACTTAAAGTTCCTTAAAGATGTAGGTTATTGGGGACCACCATGATCTATTAGTTTGTAGTCAATTCAGGAAAAACAAAGCCGTTAGAACTGATATGTTGCACTATGATGAGAATATAATAATTGCAAAAGTCTCTGGTTTATAAAAGGATGCTTATATTGAAATAGGAATATCCTAATAGCATTAAACCATATGGATTATGGTTCCTCTTTAGTAAAGGGGTAGCTCTTGGGCCTATCTATCAATAGATAAAAAACTAAACTCTCTATATCAGATGGCTATGACGCAATAATATGTTAATGACCAGTATCATATTCATCCAATTTAAACTCATGTTAAAATACTTTGACTTTCATGCTTATGGAAAAAATTATCAGTAAAAGTAAATTTTTTCTGTGCAAAGTTTTTCCGCTAAGACTTTCCATGACTGTGATCCACAATTCACTTCTATACTTTTGAAGAGCTTGTAAATTTTAAATCTTATCCTGCCGTTCAAAAGCATTACACCTTAATAATATAAGAAAAGGGAAAGGGCAATATTCAAGAACAGTCTTTTAATAATATAGCAATACTGGTTAGTTAAAATGGGTTTTAACATTTTTTGACAAAGGTCAGCTATAACAATGCCCATTACACCTAAAAATAATATTACCCTCCTTTTGGTGACAATCAACACTTAAGCCTTTACTTTCTTAATTTGGAAAGCCAAGTTGCTTATTGGGGTTTGTGTATGACAAGATTAGACACTAAAAAGTGGTTTTAATAAGTTTATGAGATCAAATAAACCTATGTGAGTGGTTCTCTGCTTGACTATCGTTGCAGTGAATAACTATTAATAAAACAATTGTTTTTATCTCTGGAGAACTCTTCTGGGCACTATATTACCACCTCAGCGATATTGATATATGGTGGCTGTTAAAATGTGAGATAATAATTATATCAGAATCTTTTTTGCTCCCAACTGAACATGAATGAGCCAATTATTAAGCTCATTATACTGAAACTGCCACCAAAGGCGCACTTGAGAAATTTGATCAGGAAGTTTCACGCATACAAGAGCTTATGGAGATCCCTTATAAATTGACTCTGTTGGAAAATTAACCAGATGGATTCCTCCCAATAATATCAAATTAGGGGTGTCGATTAGTTGGTCATGTTTGCCAGGTAATCACATAGTTCTATATTAATTAATGTTATAAAAATATTAATTGTTTTAGGTTTGGCGGATTCCTAGTTAAGTTCCAATTGCAAAATCGTGGGTGATTGTTAGATATTTAGCAAAAAGCCAACGTATTAGTATCAACCATCTGATGATGATTTCTCTGCCTCAAATCTGAGTTTGGTGGAATCTTATCTCAACGCCAACTGCCATAAAAATGATTGTGGAATTTTCTAGCAGAAAGCTGAAGTGTTTGTTATCATTCATCTAATTATGAATTCATTGCCTAATTCAGAGTACTGGCGACTTATGATGAGGATGCTTGATGTTATATTTATAATAGTAATTTATATGCAGCTGACTGGTGACTTGTGCCAAGGGTGAGTCAAACTAATATTCAGTGATTGGGACAAGCGGAATGGGAGGGAATTGCTACCACGAATGACTGTTATTGGTTGAGGTTTTGGCTTGGATGGCCAAGGGGTTTTCATAGGCGCAGTAGCCTATAGTATAAAAAAGTCTTCCTTCCCTCCAAATAGAATTTTCTCTTTCTCCCACTTTCCTATTAAGTTGAAGTATCAAGAGCCACTAAAGTGGATAGGGGTGGGACTGGAGATCCCCAAAGTAGGCCCAGGGTGACATTTCTGGAGTGGCTGATGCTGCCAGCTCCCATACCTCAGCCCTATAGGAACCAATGGGAACCTGGCCAACTGGACAATGATGATGTGCTTCTGGCCGTCAACCCTGCGGGGTGCAGCATGGGAGTGCCATAGCCACACAGGGTGGGGGATAGACTCAACTGGGTACACCCAAGAAGGGTTGGCGATTGGTCATGAGGGTGGTGCAGTGCAGGAGTGCCATGGCTTCCCAGGATGGGGGATGGACTCGCCAGGGCACACCCAAGATGGACCATGGGGCTAAGGTGAAGTCTTTGGTATGCTGTGTTGGTGGGTTGGACATGGACTTATAGGGGTTGGTATGCCTATGAAGGCGAAACAGCAAGGTTCAGAAAGTCTTTATATTGGTTGGCCTGGCACACTAGTGGAGCCCACTGTTTGGAAAGGAAATTTTTGCTGACCCCTCAACCTCCAGCACCAAAAATGGATAACTCTTATCAATGTGGTCAAGAGGTCATTGATGACGGAGAGTAATGAGTGCCTTATCCGGGCAGTCAATCCAGAATGACTTGAAACATCATGATCACAAGGAACCATAGAGGACTTCTCAGCGACGCATCTAAATTCACCTTATAAATACAAATACTTTCAATTCAATAAAGTAGTCTATTTGATCCATTTTTCTCATATATTTGCTTTCTCCAATAATATAACAGCTTCAAGCCCTATAATAACCTCAGCTTACAGACTATAATTCGATAAGCTGAAATAATTGGTTCTGAAAACAGGGGCCTCTAAGATGTACATTAAAAACGTCTATCATTAGAATAAGAGAACACTTTTACCTAATAAAATAACATTTCATCTGGTTGAGAAGTGTAGTATATTAAATTAACATGTCTCAATATGAAGTATACCTTTGCATCCTGGAAGCTTGGAATTTTATGCCACTTTTGAGTTCACCTAAGATCAGTTAATCAAGCTCAGTATCAACCTCAGCATATGAACATCAGTAAAATATTCAGCGATTACTGAATGTTATATACTCTGTGGTAGCGGTTCTAGTCATTACTGAGCCACATCTGTGGCTTCTACAATATGAGACTAATTCCTCATCATTACTGTCATTAGGAGAACTAGCCTTTAAAACAAAATGTTATCTCCAAAGTTTTGTTCGTCCAGTCATACATTACATCCTATAAGTGCAGGACTACATCATTAAGAAGTATTTTGACAGCTGGGGTTTTACTAATTTGAATTTAAATATAGTCAATTTCTACAACGATGCCTCCTTATTGCCCGTGATAACTGGGAGGCCATCATGGACAATTGCCTCTTTTAATAAAACTAAGAGTTAGCTTTATTTTCTGGATAATGGGATCTATGGTTATCTTGAGGACCAGCTTTGTCAAGATATACTACTCTCTGAATCCCCCTGGAGTCAAAGCTTTAACCAAATATAGACCCTTCATTTTTCTACAACACATCACCAAGAATTAGGCTTGTATGATAGCGCCCCAGGACTGAGTGTTGAAGAGACCTGAAGTTCTAGAGGGCCAGAAGGGCTAGTAGGTCCCCGCGGACCCCAAGGACCATCAGGTTCTTTTATTTCAAGTCCTGAAAATCTAAGCAAAATGTGGGAACAAGACGTCCTAACTGCACTAGCAGCCCTATGATATCAGATAAGAAAAGTAGTTCAAAGATGCAAGATACGCATGTATGGGGTCCCACTTGATCATGGAGTCTCGCTTGATGCCCTATCAGTTGATTTGGATAATATCAGCTCATTTGCCAAGATCGCTGACAATTGTATTTTCAACTTGAGTAAGTCTTTCCATGATTTATGGACCCACTTGAGTGATTGTGAAAACCAGTTTCTACACCAACGTTCAAATTACAAGCCCTGAAAGGTCAAGTAGCCCTCAAGGCCTCTACCGTCTCTCTAAACTGCCATTAAGACAAAGTTCAAGAGGACTAGAAGAATTTTGATAACAATTGTAACAGCAGGCCCCTCAAGACTATGCAGAAACTGAGAAGTCTTAACCTACACATGTCACTGCCAACATTACTCTCTCCACATCTATCGTAACTAACTTTAAACATAAGTTCAAGGAAAGATTTACTCTAGGTTAAAAAGGTATCACCTCCTAATTTGTGCTTATGAGAGCTCGATGGAGAAAGCCTTGGACCATCAAAAAGTGAAACATATTCACTCCTTCTAAATAGCACTGTCCATGAGATAATGAATCCACAACTAAAAGGATTGCAAATCTGGTAGCAAGTCTGATCACCCTAGTTCAGGAGTTTGGTAGTACAAGACCTTGGCAAATCAGAGGCAGGCGTTCATGGCTATCCATCTGAATAAGGGAGAAAGTCCCATGGAGTTCTTAAGTCAGTTATGTGCTCAAGCACAGCCCTTGGTTACCACAAACCAGAACATGTTGGATGAAACAATAACCGCTTTCATCTGCATTGGGATCTTATTATTAGGTTCAATACATATTATCAACCAAAAAAGTAACTTCACTTGTATACAAGAAATCAAACAGGCTCTAAATGAGATTCCAGAGTTCACCTTGTTCAAAGACCACTTCCTCATCCACCCCCCGCTGGCCTCATATCCACTTATCAAAAACCAGAAGAAATTTGAAACCATGATACACTTAATTTATTGGATTCCGCCATAACTCCAGGAACTGTTGGAAGAGACTTGATGATGAGGCTGGAAAAGGGAAATCAGCATGAAGGACGAGGTGCTCCATGATAACTCCCTGTAATGCCTCAAGAACCCTTGACGACATCTTCTGAGTCTGATGCTACTATACCTAGAGGGAACAAGTTGATACTAATTGATAATAAAGGCCCTGATACTGCTTACTCATTTCTATTTAATTTCCTATGTTTCTCCTTTCCCACACAAATTGGGAGCTTAGATATATGTTGGTGTCCAAGTTCATAAAATCCTGTTCACGCCATTATTAACAGTTACTTCCCAAGAAAGTTATATTGTCAAAATTGATGAATAGCATCAAGATAGATCTTTACTTACCCCACTAAATAAATTATGGTATGGCAGGCCATTATGTACTTGGTCCATTGGGGCCTACTCCTCGTTACCTATCCATTTTGGCCAGTTGTTGGGATTTTTTTCCAAGATCTCAGCCTGCTAGATTACCAGGAATTGCTAGGGGATAATTCCCTAATGTGAGGTGAATTGGAAATCGGTTGAACCTGATTTTGGAGTAGCTATGTTTGAGGGATTTCAACATATTTGCCTGGTCAGATCCATCAGTGATTGATCTGGACAAATGCTTAAGATCTTGTTGGGCAGGTTGCTGACGAAATAGGGGCATCTGATAGTGATTAACTATCAGGTGTACCGATTAGGATCAGTCAGGATTCATCACTGATTGATTGGGAATGTAAGTAGAGAGTTGTGAGGCGAGTGATGCCACATGCAACTAGCGAATCAATCAGTTTGTTCATGGCCTGCTTAATGGGTAACAAGTCCTTTGCCTAAGCAGGTCGCTAGTCAAATATAGTTGGTTCGCTTGGATTGAGAGGAAAACGTTAGGGACACATTTTCTGAATCTTTCCATTTTAGGTCTCATAGATGTATAATAATGGAATCCTAGCCAGGATGGGGAAGACCATCGCTGCTGAGATGAGGAAGGGTGATTCAATGGCAACGGCTGCCGTTTCATTGAAGAGGTGACAACTGAGGGTTAGATGGCCGAATACTCACTATAAATTCCCTAGAATTTACTTATAATAAAAAAATTCTATAGTTTTAATCAATATATAGCTTAAGTAATAAACTTTATCAGCTTTAAATTGTTATATTCTTTCTCAGAGATATTATTGCTGTGTGCAATAATTGGGAGACTCTTTAAGTAAAAGAGTAAGGATCTGAGCGGGGATCCAGAGAAGAAGCGGAAACAAATTGGGGATTGCTGCTGACTGTGTGTCAAACTGGAGAAACTGTCACCAGGGAATCTCAGAGAATATTGGGGGAGAGCGTATGAGGGAACGAATCCCTACCTTGAGACATCTAAGTATTTTGAGCGGAAGTACTGGCCAAGCGTTGGGCTGAGATATAAGAATTCCATTCAACTACAGATAATAGTTATCATACTATATTCAAATGATTAAATTAGTTATCATACAACGCGGAAAAATTGCACAAGAACTGAACCTGTGCAAGTAATAAGTTTATAGGGGTTACTGGGTGATAATAAACAGACCCATAAATTGTTACAAAGTGGTGCTCACTACAGGGGTGTAGTTGAGTAGAAGAACTTAGAACATGATGTCATATTAAGATGTTTCTAGTTCCAAACATGAAGTGGATCACGTTCATTGGAATTCACCCAGCTCAGAAGTGGAGCTCCAAGTGAATCAAATTGAAGATACTCATTACTAGGGAAAAGGACTTGCAGCCTAGATATGGAACTATCTAGTGCTGCAAGAAAACCTGTTCCACCCAATATCTGCCTAAGATGAAGAGTATCAGCAGGGCCAACTTGGGTTGAAATTGGGTCCACTTAAGTAAGCCTAAGGAACAGCAGGATCAACTCAGGTTGAAATTGGGTTCTCTTTAAATAGTCCTGAGGAGTGAGTGTTTAGATGAGGCATTGGACGAAATAGGAAGCAATTGGTCAGGAGAAATGGTTTGCTATACCAATGAATATATGAAGTCAAAAAAGGAAACATTTGATCCAAGATAGTGGAGAAAATCTTTTGACTCAATAACACTCAACCAATGATCAGAAGTTTCTGGAGACGAGTTAATCAATTCAGGAGAAATTGGATGAAGCTAATGAGTCCAGAACGACCTGTGTAATTAAAGATGGCAATGAATGCCGAAAATCGTTTCAGGAAAAAACGATTTGAACAATCATACAGAACTGTTGGCTAATGAGATACAAGCTTCCAAGCATCAGTTGCCAAAATATTAGATGAAATTAGGACCTGTTGGACGAATAGACATTCGGGATTAAAGGCCTAATATATTCAAGAGTATTGCCAAAAGTCAGCAATTGTAGCCTATACATGAAGAGACAGCGCTGTTGGTTGTATAGTAAAGAAGGTCAATACTAATAATTGAAAGTATTGGACCTAAGAGAAAATAGTTGCAACGTTCCCAGCGGACCTCTGAACCATTAAATGGCTATGTCCTGAGATCTTGGTCAAGTCCCAGAAGAGGACCACTGAACCAAATGGATGGTTATATCTTAAGAGGATAAGATTTTGAAATATGATAACTGATAGGTCAGAGTTACCTAGGACCAGGTTTGGATGAAGGGAAAAAAGACCTTTGAAACTTTTTGTAGGTTGCAAGTCACATTTCAAAAGAACAATACAATAAAAAATATATAAAAGATATAAGTTAATTAAAAATTAATTTAATTGGTCCATGATTTTTGGACCTAGGAAGTGACAAGAAATTCCAATGGCCAAATGAAAAAAATTCCACAATTTTGGGACCCTCAATGATATGAGATCACTAGCCGGGGTAACCAAGAGTATCAAATTATTGGTTGATTGAGAGCAACTTGCTGATATGATGGAAGACAAGCAAGAGGAGGTGCTCAAATTGTTTGAAAAGTATTGGGAAGTACTTTCACAGGATGACCATGATTTGGGATGTGCAAGAGATGTGATCCACAAGGTCAATACTGGAGAAAATTTGCCAATCAGGATGAGACCGATTTGACAGTTGAAGGCAGCCAAAGCGGTAGTGCAAGATGAAATCAGCAAGCTAGTGAAGCGTGGACTTCTAGTTCCATCGTTGAGTCCCTAGGCGAGTCCAATTCTAATCATTAAGAAAAAGGATGGCTCCAATTGAGTGGTGATCAACTACTAAAAGCTGAATAAGATTACAAAAAAGGATTCATATCCCCCACCAAGAATCAACAATGTGCTAGATCAATTGGGAGAAGCGAAGTACTACTCCACAATGGGTCTGATATTGGGATATTGGAAAATAAATTTGCCAAGAGAAGACCAAGAAAAATGCGCGATTATTACTGCGCAGGGGCTATACCAACCAACGAGGATGCCCCAGGGTCTATGCAATGCGCCTGCAACGTTCCAGAGGGCCATGGATGCTACACTGAGCGACTTGAAGTTGTTGTTCATCCTGGTGTACTTGGACGATATCAATGTGTTCAGTAGGACGTTTACTGACCATCTACACCACTTGGAAGAAATTAAGCCAATGAATTTTCACTTCTTCAAAAAATAGTTAAATAATCTGGTATTCATGATCAACTCTAGTAAATTGCAGCCGTAAGCCCAGAAGATTGAAGCCATAGAACGGATGGCTGTGCCAAAGAGTGTCTGAGACATTCAAGTGTTCCTTGGAATGGTCAGATACTACAGAAGATTTATTTGGGACTCAATCAACAGCTCTTATTCCAACTGTTGAAGGATCCAAAAAAAGAATTCATATGGAATGAAGAAGCGCAGGAATTCTTAGATAAGTTACGCCGGTACCTAATAGATTCTCCAATTTTAAAAAATCTGAATTTCAATCAAGAATTTATTATACAAACTGATGCTTCATTAATGGCGATTGGTGCCATATTAAGCCAAGTAGATGAACTTGGGGACAGACATCTGGTGGCATATGAGAGCCAGACACTCTCAGCCACTGAGAGGAATTACAACATAACTGAGTGGAAATGACTTGCAGTCATGTACGCCTGTAAGCAGTTTTGGGTGTACATCCACGGAACGCACTTCAAAGTGGTGATGGACCACTCCTCGTTGCACTGGCTCCATAATTTGAGAGAACTAGAATGATGACTGGACCAATGGGCACTTAAGCTACAGGCTTACAATTATGACATTGTCCACATAGTGGGGGCTTCTCACCAGAATGTGGAAGGCTTATTGTAGTTACCAATGGTCTAGATGGTATACCCGCAAGTGGATGAGTTATTCCAGAGAATGGTTGACGGAGAAATTGGAAATGAGCCCTGAGAAATCCAAGGTATGCTTTAAAAAGCAATGTAAACACTGAGACCATGGATGGACAAGTGTTCAAGATGAATAACGGGAAGTGATTACTATTTCTGAAGCTGTCAGAAAGAGCAGCTATTATTTAAGCCGCTCATAAGGTTGTCAGGCATGGAGGCCTGAGGAAAACAACTGATCATATTTGCTGGTACTACTACTGGGAGTTAATCAACTATGATGTCGCCGACTATCTAGCTTGTTGTGTGGAGTGCCAGCTGCACAAGCCACATAAGAATACAACTGGATACTGACTGGTCCGCCCTGGATTTGCCTGGCATACAGTGTCCATCAATGTGATGAAACCTTTGATAATGAGCACAGGGGGAGTCAAGTACATAATAGTTGCTATTGATCATCTGACAAGATGGGTTGAGATAATGCCCTGGCAAAAGTAGATGCTACTAGCACCGCGAAGTTTATCCTGGATCAAGTAGTATACAACATGGATGCCCACAGGTCCTGCTTAGCGATAATGGGACAAACTTCACATCTCATTGTAACGGATCAGGTGGTACCTGATCCATACATTTCTATGGATCAGTTAGTACTAGATCCAAATAGGAAATTTATAAGAAGAAACCTGAATAAAGGAGAATCGGAGTAAGGGAATTCAATGGACCAAAACTGAAATGCATCTGAGTCAATATGACGTTGGACTTACAAGCGTTTTAATGACGATTCCATGGGGAATGGAATCTTTGCCCAAGATGTGTGGGACAGTTCAGGAGAGCTTGGCATAGAAGGAAGCCTATTTTATATTTGCAAATGCACTATATATTTGAGGATAGGCTGGCTTGAATATCCAGTTGAGTCTTCTACAATAAATCCTAAAATAAAATAAAGATTTGTTGGTGGAATCAAAAAGTATATTTTATTTAAGTTAGAATATCAGATTGAAGGCATGGGCTCCAATAGTGGGCATGGTGTGGCGTTGGCATGTTACTTGGTATCCTCCTACAGCATGTGGACAGGGATCCAAGGACATGTGGCAATGGCGAAGCTTGTCGAATGGGTTCAGGGATTAGCTCTGGCGGGCTGATCTCTAGTAGGGCCAGTAATGTGGCTCTTACTTCCCAATTTTCTTGTGGGTTTTTGGTGCAAACTCGTTCGTTACATTAGACTCAACTCAATTTGTTCTTGGTTCAGCCATGAGTGGAAGGAGGTGGATGTTCTGGAAGGGGAGGAATGGAATGACTGTGAGTGGAAGGAGGTGGAGGTTTGGAAAGGAAAGGAATGGATCTATGTTGATCCAAAAGAAGTATCATGAACAAAGTGTCAGGTGTGGTTGGCTCGAGTGTCAGGAGGAACTGGGGAGGAAGTGTACTGGGGGCGGATGAAATGGCGCAGGCCATGGCGGATATTGAGGAGAATCAATGGAGGAGAATGGCGCGGGCAGTGGCCCATCAGGAGCAGCAAGCGGATACCCAAAAGGTGTCCAAAGGAGCTGTGGATGAGTTGTACTGGGGAGAGAATGAAATGGCGTTAGCCATGGCGGATATCAAGAAATCTATGGGAAGTGCAGAGCGGGTGGTGGCCCGGCAGAAGCAACAGGTGAATCCACAAGGTACGCACAGAAGAGCGATGGATGGAGTGCACTGAGGGGTGGATGAGATGACATGTGCCCTGGCAGATTCAGAGGAAGAGCTATGGGGAAGTTTGGAGTGGGCTGTGGCTGACCAGAAGCAACAGGCGGATCCACGAAGAGCGTCTGGGGGAGCCATGGTTGGAGCATACCAAGGGCTGGATGGGATGGCATGTATCCAGATGGATACTGAGGAGAAGTTATGGGGACATATGGAACAGGCAAGTGCCCACTGGAAGCAACAGGTGGATCAGCGCAGAGCACCAGATCTGGAGCTTGGGAGATGGGCGAAGGGCCAGCTTCAGGCATGAGTGAAGTTGAAAGGTGATCTGAAGGAGGAGATGATGTGACAAATGGGAGAAGTTGGCGTGCAGTGCCCGGGGATGGCCCAGGGATTCCAATCTTCACAGGAGGGTGATGTAACAGATCAGGTGGTACCTGATCCATACATTGTATGAATCAGTTAGTACTAGATCCAAATAGGAAATTTATAAGAAGAAACCTAAATAAAGGAGAATTGGAGCAAGGGAAATTTGATGGACCAAAACAGAAATGCATCCAAGTCAATATGACGTCAGACTTATGAGCATTTCAGATGATGATTCCATGGGGAATGGATTTTCGCCCAAGATGTGTGGGAAGGTTCAGGAGAGCTTGGCATAGTGGAAAGACTATTTATATTTGAAAATGCACTATGTATTTGAGGATAGGCTATCTTGAATAGCCAGTTGAGTTTTCTACAATAAATCCTAAAATAAAACAAAGCTTTGTTAATGGAATCGAAAAGAATATTTTATTTAAAATAGAATATCAGATTAAAGGCATGGGATTCAATAGTGGGCATGGTGTGGCGTTGGCGTGTTACTCAGTATCCTCCTACAGCATGTGTACAGGGATCCAAGGACATGTGGCAATGGAGAAACTTGGAGGATGGGTTCTGGGATTGGCTCTGGTGGGCTGGTCTCTAGTAGAGTCAGTAATGTGGCTCTTACTTCCCTATTTCCTTGTGGGATACTGGTGCAAACTCGTTCATTACACTCATGTGATCCTGTGTTTGAATGAGATAATGGGGATCCAAGGAGTTGTGTCTGTACCCTACCAGCTGGAGACAAACAGACTGGTAGAAAGAGTAAATGGAACGCTGGCTATGATGCTGAGGAAGCTGGTTGCAAGAAGAACTTCTGCATAGAGAACATACCTGAGTTTGGTGATGTTCTCCTACTATATCAGTCATCATATGGCAACAGGAAAAATGCTGTTTGAATTGCTATATAGGAGGAGGGCCGTGTTGCCACCAATTTTATATTTGGTGGTGGAACCAACATTGGGGATGAGTGCCAAACAGTACTTGAACTGATTGATGAATATCCCAATTGAAATGCAATTACATGCATTCAATATTATGTTGAAGAGAAGAATACAAGAAAAATTGACGTACAATAAGAACCAACTGGCCTTAGCAGAATATTGAATAGACAAACGAGTTGCCTATTGTGATACACATGGTTTTGGGAGAAGAAAAAAGCTGGATGCATTGTGGTCAGGTCTGTTTGAGATTATCTCTAAGATTGCAACTGACGCCTACTCCATCAAGAATCTCTTGGATGGAAGAGTTGTAAATTGAGTCCATGCTAAGTATTTGAAGCGATGGATTGATGAATGAAAAAAAGAGTTCCTGAAAGACCAATGAAACATTAAATTGGTCATGTCCTGATGATTAGGTCAAGTCTGAAAAAAGGACCTCTGAACCAATCTAGTTGGTTAAGTTTGAAAAAAGGACCTATGAACCATAGAAAACTGGTAGGTTTAAGAATACCTAGGACCCATTTTGGGGGAAAAATAAAAAAGATGGACTGCTGAACTAAAACATGGTCAAGTCCCATGGAAAAAAGAAGAAAAATTAAAAGATTGATAAAAGATATCTGGAAAAAAGATTATAAACCACATAGAAAAAACCAATATACTTTTATAATTTTTATTGATTATCCTCAATACAGGGATGATTTCGCCTATATCGCCTCTTGGGGGAGGGAGGATGGATTGTTGTAGGAATGAATAACCCATCAAACTCTATGTGAGATCAGATGCTAGCAAGGGCTAAACATACACTAAACCAAGTTCTTTGAGCAGATGCAGATTTCTGCAAGAAAGAGACTAGGGGAAGGGAAATTAATATGTTGGAAGAAGCCAGTTGTGAAACCCCAGAGTGGGGAGGGAAGCAACAGTACTAGAAGAGGCAGTCAGCAAATAACCCCAAATAATACTAATATGATACCAGAGATGTAAGATTAGTCTTGAGCACTTGCCGATGGGCTTTGTCAAGAACACCAGACATATGGGCTGTCAGCGAACAAGGGATGCTAGATGGGGGTTGCCAAATTATGCCCCCTATTAAAGCCATCAGCGGAAGATACTGATGGGGAGCGCTAGAAACAAGAATGTCATTCAAGGAGAGAATGGCATCCTGCAAGTGACAACTACGGGCTTCTCAGAAGCTGAAGCAGAAGGAGCAATAAAACCTGGGAGAGGCTGAAAGCTTTGTGGCCCAACTTCAAAGAACTTGGCTGGCAAAATGAGGAGCATAAGTGGCGATATCCTGATCTAGGATGTTCTCAAGGTCAGAGGAATTCATTGCTATGGATAAAGCCTTGGTGAATTGAGCTCTCATTTCTGTGTAGGGGAGTTTGAAATGAATACTGTTGCTGATGGTGAGCTTAGTAGCCAAGACAGCAGGTTTGTAGTATTGTCCGAGTCAGAAGAGGAACTTAAGAAGCAAGTCTGACCCAGCAAGAAAAGAGTGATCAAGAGCAACGGGCATAATTTCAGGAGCACCTATGATGATGTTTGGTGCATCTATGAAAGGAGCTGAATCTAGAAGAGTTTCAAAATCCAACTCTGGAATTGACGACAGAGGGAGTTAAGCCGCAAGTCATTCAAAACTATCACTAGCCTGGTTTCTGAAGGATTGGTTACCATTTCCAGTAATTCCATGGAAGGACTAGCCGCTGGTGCCAGACTAGGTGTATGAGTCCTGGAAGGACCATAGAAGAGGGTCCGTTGCACATCCTGACTCATCTGCTGGAAGAGCAAAAGATCTTGATCAGACAAACTGTTGAGTAGCTGTTGGTACTGCGACTCAGAATTTGACATATGAGCTGGATGAGTGGGGGGATGTTAGACTTATATGGAAGTTGTTAATATGCATTCTACAATCCATTAAGCTCAATTTTGGAGAAATTAATCTCAAAATTAATGAGATAATCTCTCCAGAGAAAAATCAATAATGATATGAGCCAAGAGGTTACGAGAAGAAAATAACAAGGGCAAACATAAATAGGAATTCTTAACTGGGCCATGAAATGAACATTGATGGCAAAGAGTCTCATGTCTAGGACAAGAAGTAAATCAGGAAATTGAGGATGACGGATCAAGAATCCTGAATATGACAGCAGGTCATATGCCCTGATTGGGAAAAACTGGATCCAAGGACTGATATCATCATGAGTAAATTGATCAGCCCAGCATGACAATAGATCGTGGGGACTGCGCTCTGAGTAGGCAGTAGCAAGGAGGAAGAGGAAGAGAGCCTCATGCCAAAGGTCATCCCAAGCAGCTTTGAATATTGATGATCTTACTCCACTTAAGCAAATGAAGTATTTGACCGAGTGTCCAAAGCAGTGTTCTCCTACCCCAGTCCTTTTCTCGCTGGAAATCTAGGCAAGAGAGGGATGTGTTGGATTTTTGCCCATATTCCCAGCCTGCTAAATTACCAGGAATTGCTAGGGATAATTCCCTAATGCGAGGTGAATTGAAAATCAGTTGAACCTGATTTCAGAGTAACTATTTTTGGGGGATTTTAGGATATTTGCCTGGTTGGATCCATTGAGGATCAATCCAGATGGATGCTTAAGATCTTGTTGGGCAGGTTGCCAATGATATATGGGCATCTGATAGTAATTAACTATCAAGTGTATTGATTGGGATTGGTTGGGGTTCATCACCAACTGATTAAAATGTAAGTAGTAAGTTGCAAGGCGAGTGATGTAACCTGAAACTAGTGAAT
Organism: Massospora cicadina; assembly: GCA_022478985.1. NCBI lineage: Eukaryota > Fungi > Entomophthoromycota > Entomophthoromycetes > Entomophthorales > Entomophthoraceae > Massospora > Massospora cicadina. The sequence goes on from JAKSZP010014452.1 coordinate 430,214, forward strand.
CAATAAGTGGTTTGTGACCTGCCTTAATGGGTAACAAGTCCTATTAACTAAGCAGGTCAATAGCCAAATATGGTTGGTTCACTTGGATTGAGAGGAAAAACGTTAGGGACACATTTTCTGACTTTTTCCGTTTTAGGTCTCAAGAATGTCCAATGATGGAATCCTATCCAGTATGGGGAAGACCATTGCTGCTAAGACGAGGATGGGTGATTCAATGGCAACGGCTGCTATTTCTTTGAAGAGGTGTCAACTGAGGGTTAACGGTTGAATCCCCACTATAAATTCCCTAGCATTCACTTATAATAAAAAGCTTTCTATATTTTTCATCCTGTATATAGTTTAAGTAGTAAACTTTTTCAGTTTTCAATTGTTCCATTATTTCTCAGGGATATTATTGCTGTGTGTGATAATTGGGAGAATCCTTAAGGAAAAGAGTAAGGATCTGAGTGGGGATCCAGAAAAGAAGCAGAAAGAAATCAGGAATTGCTCCAACTGTGTGTAAAACTGGAAAAACTGTCACCAGGGAATCTCAGAGAATATTGGGCTAGATGGTATGAGGGAATGAAACCCTATTTTGAGATATCTCAAGTATTTTAAGCGGAAATACTGGCGAGCATTGAGCTGAGATCTAAGAATTCCATTCAACTATGGATAATAGTCATCATACTATTATCAACTGATTATATCAATTATCATACAACGTGGATGAATTGCACAAGAACCAAACCTGTACAAGTAATAAGTTTATAGGGGTTATTGGCTGATAATAACCAGACCCATAAATTTTTACACCAGCTGTCACTGAGTACCCCAGCAGTCACCTTAAATAACCCCAAATACTACCTCCTCCTTGGGGCCCAGTTTCTTCAAGACTACTATCCCATTGTACTATGATAGTGGATTTCTATCCCTATTGGACATAGGGTCCCACTAGTGTTGAGACTTCCCAAGCTGACAAGTTGGAGGCCAAAGATTGGGCTTGCCCCTTGGAGAATATTATTGGCTGGCAGGATCAAATACCATGTGAGGGTCTCATGTGTGCGGATACCCCCTCCTGAGGTAGACTAACAAGAGGACATACTATCTACTTACTAAAATTTAATACTATACCTTCAAAGTCCCAGTAAATCATCAACACTAGGGTACATGTCAGTATCCCAACAGGACAATTACTAGAGATATGAGCCATGGGTAACCAATCCTATAAGGAAGTCCTGACATTCAAGAAATTTTAAATTTGCTTATTCTGGGTCCATCTTGGTGTTTTTGGAAACCCTAAATAATCTAGGACTGTGGGACCCAATAGTCCAGCCACTTATATTTTGCTTACTGCCTTTAAAAAATGATCAATGATGTGCATAACTTTGGGATTCTTCGGGATTTTGGGCTAACATCCCTTCTTTAGTAGCCTTAATATATGATTCTATTGGGCACAAATTAACCAGTGAATAACGGATCCACGTTAAGCAGTTGCTAAAAAAGTTTTCTGATTTTTTCTCAACTTCCACCTATGACTTCAGAAAATTTGAATGGCGCCTTACACCACTCTGATACTGGAGACGCTAAACCTATCTTATTTTGTCATTATAGGAAGAGTAAGGTTGAAGAGGCTCAGGTGGCTGTCAATCTCAAGCAGTTATTGAAAGCTGAATTGCTGGTGCATTCCTGTATCCCTTGGCCTCAAATCTCTTTCTAAATCAGAAGAAAGATGGTAGTCATAATTGGTGGTGAACTATCAAAGGCTCAACTCTATTTCCAAAAGATTATCTATCCATTTCCCCAGATCAAAGTCTCACTATGATTGCATCCCAGGTCCCAATATTTTTATGAAATGGCTCTCAATATAAGATCCTGGCAAGTGAGCTAGCACGAAGGTTAATCCAAGTGCATGATCATAGCTAATGAGGGAGTATTTAAACCAACCAGGATGCCTCAGGGCCTCTGTAATGCGCCCGCCACATTTTAGCGCACAATGATGGGATCTTGGGGATTTGAAATTGTTCTGTGTTCTCATCTATCTTGAAAATATCACAGTATCTTTAAGACCCTTTTTAGGCCATTTTCAGTACCTCCAGGAAGTCTTTAACTTCTTTTATAAAGCCTCCATTAAGCTCAAGCCTCAATGTGTTCATTCTTTCAGTCCAAGATGGAATTCCTCAGGCACAAAGTCTCAAAGCGTAAAATTCAACTTATTCCTAATAAAGTTGCAGCCATTGAGAGGATGTCGCGCCCCAGAGCCTCATGGGTATCCAAGTAATCTTAGCAATGGTGGAATTATTAGCATTAATCTATCCTTGGTTTGCTGACATGGATAAACACTTCATCTATCTCCTGCAGAAAAATGTCCCCTTGAATGGCGACGCTAGAAGGAACATGCTTTTAATATATTGAGAAATGCCCTTTGCACTAAGCCTATACTAGTTCATCTGCTCTTTTATAAGCTATTCCTGTTGTTCACGGATGCCAGCAATGTGGCAGTTTATGCTATCCTAGTTCAACATGATGAAAAACAAATCAACCATCCAATGGCATACTATGGAAAGACCTTGAGTAAGGTCAAACAAAACTACATTGTTACTAAAAGTGAGTGCCTATCTGTCCTACTAGCAATTAAACACTTCCAGCCATATTTATATAAACCCACTATACTGTTTTTAACAAGAATCTCTTGCTCCAGTGATTACATCAATTATTTGACCCAGACAGCAATTAGAAATATTGACGTTAAGATTGCAGAATTATGACTTTCCCATTGTTCATTGCATGTGTGTAAGTCATGAGGAACGCCCTCTGGGTGTTGATCAGACTATGTTCCCATTTCCAAGCAAAAAGGCACTGAAGAGGATGGCTGTACCCCTTGTTACTCAGGGCGATCTCGCTCATGTGGTAGACGAGCGCTGGGTAACAGCTCTCCCACTTTGGATACCGGTCCCAGTACCCACACTCTCCTCGGTAGAACTACTACTGGGAATCAGAGAAATCTGCGCTGAGATCGCCAAAATGAAATTGATTGAAACCAATTTTAGAGGTTATCAGCCCAATGATCAGATTTTATTGGTCAAAAAGGTATGAAGACTGATTTAATGGCTGAAATGCCCAACAGTTGTGATTCAGTTAACATGATGATCAGAAAAATTCCCCCCTCCCAAGTCCGCCAGGCATCACCCCCAATGGGCAGGTAGTAGCACCGGACACCATTAATGAGGTTCCAAAGCTTCCTGTTGACAAATTGGGTGTTGCACCTGATGCCATACCATGGACCAAACAAATGGTCCAGCGACCAAGAATGGGTGGGTTGGGCGTCCTGAACCCGTTCCCAACCAAATGGGCCCACCCTATGTGGGGTGGCCTTGGGGGATTCCCACCACTCAACAGGCTAAACACCATCACACCAACCATTGGAATCGTAGCTGAGCCTTGGTTTGGATATTTGAGATTGAACTGACTGTGACTCAGTCTTCTGCCATATTTTTTGATGTTCGTTCCCAGGAAACTAACCCACTCATTCCTAAATATAACACCGGTTAGGTCAAATTTGTGGGACCTGATCCCGGCTTGTTTTCCCCCAAATGACTACTATTTAATCCATTGCATTGCACTGAGAAAATTATTGGTTGATTTTTTCTTTTTTAAATTTTCCATAAAAAAACCTTCCCCAAAATTTAGTTTTTTATATATGTTGAAAATTAAGCTGCCTTATCCACTGACATTCTTGCACCCCTTGGGGTTAATGGCCATGAGCATCTGGTACTCTATCTTGTGCCTATACAAAATTCTGGCTCACTGGAAGATATTGGTGGGTTACCTTTCTGATTCCATACTCGTCATATCAACAGCAGTGCCTCAGGCATTCTGGTTTGCCGTTTGGGTGCTCTGGCACTCTGGCTGGCAGGCCAGTTTAATTCTTATTTTCTGTTCACCTGACATAATCGACCAACTATTATTATTAGCCATTTCCGCCTTTCTCACATGTATAGGCGCAGCAATGGTTCCTTATTTCCAACTGAGCCAGGTTAAAAAGAAGATTATCTCTGACCACATTAGTCCAGCCATACTCAAAACTCCAAAACCATACCCCATAGTTGCTGCGGCTATTTGCCCATTGGTTTCCCTGGACCCCACCACCATCTCTTTGGTATCGCTGGATTTATCCACAACTATCAATAAGGAGAACTACGCTTACTTCTTAGTACCCATGAAGATTAGCGTTGGTCCTCATCATGTCTCCTTTGAGGCCTTGGTAGACACTGGAGCTGCGGGATATTTATGAGTGTTGAGTTGGTGTAACAATTAAAACTGAAAATGGATGCGGGCTCATTAGTGATGGTGGCCTCATCTGATTACCAGCCCTCATATGTCATTCACCAACTGGTACCTTTTTCAATCCACCAGTTCAGCTTCTGCGATCACTTTTCAGCTATGCTGAACTTGGTGTTTCTGGTGATCTTAGGTGTGGGGTGGTGGCGTTGACAACATTTAAAGATTCATTTAGAGTCTAATACGTTGTGGTTTACCAATGATCATTTGGAGGGAGAATTCTCTTTGATCAACAACCTCAAGAAGGTACAAGGAACCAGCTCTATCACTAT